>BGZK01000233.1:0-563544 GCA_005406025.1 Eumeta japonica
ACTTAAATTTTATTTATACGACCTTTTTGGCTCTTGTACGATCTATGATCACTGTCTTGCTATGATTTTAAGTGGCGATTTTAAGATAAATCTCAGTCAACCAGAAGATGAGCAACTCATAGCTTTTTTAAATGATGAACTCAAGCTCAAAATATAGGATGATCATAATGTTTTGATAACTAATAGTGGTATTGTTATCGAGGCAGTTTTTCAACCGTTTTAAATACTTTGATATCACAAGTTTATTTCTCATATATTGGTCTATTGTCTCCGATCTCCTCCGAACAAAAATAACTGTCTTCAATAAAAAATTGCATTATTCCTACTATTATTTAAATAAACTATAACTTTCATCAAAACGAATACTTTTTCTTTAAAAAAAACCCAAATAATACCCGTATCATTTATTGTAGGATATAATGTTAACGTTATTTATTACCAAGGTTAGATGTCAGATTACATATCATATGCGACTACTGTAAACCTCGTTTATTTTTTTATTTGTTTGTCAAGGCGCAAACGAGCGTTGCACCACCAGAGGGTGGTAGGTGATCACCGTCGCCCATGGACACCGGTAACTCTACAGAAATTACTAGTGTGTTTTCGGTATATTAGAAAGGAACTGGCTCTTTTTTGATCCATTCGTAGTTGATTGGTAATAACGCAGATGGTAGATAATTCCAAAGATTTACTAAGTCCCTTCTGAAAATTAGCTTTCTTATTGCCAATATTTTTCGTTTTCTTCATGAAAGCGACCGTTACAATTGTGGTTACAGTCAGAAATCTCGTGTTTGCATTGAAAGTTCAATTTTATTGGGCAGTCATTGCAACTAACTACTCTGAGGTCTGACGATCACAATAGGAGTGTTTTTAGGGTTCCAACCCAAAATGGCAAAACGGAACTCTTATAGTTTCGTCATGTCCGTCCATCCGTACGTACCTACATACGGACAGGCATTTTACTCAAAAACTACTAGATGTATGTTGATGAAATTAAGAGCATAGGTGCCTTGTATAAGCCGCTACTTATTTAAATAGTTAAACAACAAAAATAATGTGGGGGTAATCCATACAGGAAACAGAAACTTAAAAATAGCAAATATTAACGTATGATGCATATTTCGACTGTCATTAAAAAAAAAAGATTTCTAAGCAATTTTATTTATTAAATACATATTTTCGGAAATAAGCGCTCCGAAAATGACATAAATTGTGTCTCCATCATCTTCATTTTTTAAACCACATATCTAAAAAATATGAAAAATACTCCAAAAGGTAACGCTTAATAAATATTTTCAATGAAAAGTATCTCTAACGTAATCGGATATACAATTTTTGAGTTATTGCCGAAAAACTATGCTTCACAACAGAAGGACGTAAGAGCCATAAGGATAGACTCTTTTGCACTTTTGTTTACACTAGTTTAATAGTAATACTTGACACACCTACTGGTTTCTCTAGTTACAAGCGACTAAAGTGCTCATAGCTATTCTGCGAGGAAAACATGGAGAAAATTGTAACAAGGTAATTTCTTCATCCGTAGTGAATTTGTTTGTAAAAACGGGTTCGGAACCCTGCACTGAGAATGGTCTGATATCCTCTTGGCCGATTTTTTTTTCAATTAATATTCCTCAATAAAATATCAATTTTGAGCTTAAATGTACAGTTTTATTAAGAAATTTTCATGCCCACTAATGCGATGACTGTATTTAGCTAGAAGTTTCTCACTACCATAGCTGCAAAAACCTTTAAGCTGCAAATTATAGTATATTTTTGTTCGATATTCACAATATATGGTTACTGAAAGATCTGATTTAAGTATTTTCATACATTGAGACTCAGATATTAGAGGAAGGTTATACATATATCATAGGATTTTTTTTAATCTAAAAAAATCATCTTGTTATATATTAAAAAAAAATCTTCCAAAATAATACATATATCTCAACAGCCTGAAAACATTTCAGTAAGTTATGAGAAAAGAAATCTGTATTAAAAATTTTATGAATTTCTTCGCTATTAAAAAATAAACAAAAAAATGTAATGATTTATACAGGTATTACTACTACGTACATAAAACGTCATTAGAGCTAGTGCGATCTAGACATTTTATTAGTTATCTAATTAATGTTAAAGCCGGCTAATATATTTCGAAAAATGCAAAAATTAAATATGTCGAGAAACTGTTATTCATTATTTAGGATAAATTACTTAATATAACTTTAATTATAGGAATACATGATGAATAATGGCATCATTATCTTCCAAAAACGAAAAGAATGACTAAGTTTACAGACACGGCTTTATGGAGGTTGTAACTGGTTCTGCAAAGTGCTGCTTACAATTTTAAATAGACGTTTGCATTCTCGACTTTATAACCTTACTGATTTATTATGCTGCAAGTTAATTTATTAAGCATTTATTTTAATTAATGTCATTTCTTACATCAGATCATTATTGACGTATTTTAAAAATCCTCTTAGAAGTTCATATTATCACCATGTTATTTATTTCAGTGTTATTTATTCACCAAAAAAAAATTATTTTTAGAGGTGTAGAAATTATAATGTGATAAATGAATCGAACAATATTACTTTTTAAGAAACAAACCATTTATTAAGTTAAATAATAAGTTATCAGCATATTTTTTGAATGTTTACATAACATCACACTACATTACATTGTTATGTACATGTGCACGTAAAATAAAATACAATACGTGTATAACAAATATTATCTCTTCAATAAACATGTATCTTTATTAGTATATACTTAAAAGTCTTTCTGTAAAGCTTAGGCTAGGGTTTGTGGGTAGGTGTGAAAATATTTTGTTTTTTCGCATGTAAAAATCGATCTACTAATGTGTGTGAAGGCATCATATGGATGATTCAGGATCGCCTTTGTGCTGGCCATTTTTTAAAACTAAGCGATTTCAACTTTAGAATAAGTATCAAATACTGGTCACATCTATTTATCTACATATAAGTTTTCAGTAAGAACGATGCCTTCTAGGAGATATGAAATACGAAATATCCAATAGGTCAGTAGAACTGAAATTTTAGTCAGTAGATAGCTCGAACAAAATTTTGTGCCCATTTTCGTCATCGCTATGTTAATTTTTAGGGTTCCGTGATATGAGTGTATCTGAGAGCCTTCGTGTACAATCTTGTATCCTTGTATCCTTTCGCCTGACACAGACCTTTGCTCAGGAACAATAAGACAATAAATAGTCGATTGCAATTTTCACTGAATATTGTCAAAGCTTATAATAGAAACATAAAATAAACATAATAGAAACATAAAAAGGTAATAAAGACCATAAGTCGAAAAAGAGTTGATACATTTTATATAAAACCCATGTTTGCTGTAATTTAACGTTCTATGATTATAATGGTGTTGACGATTTAAAAAAAAATTGTCTTGCAATTTTTTTTGCTATTTAGTCGTGATGACGTATAAATTTTTTTTGATAAATTAGCTTTATATTTGTTGCCACGAGTATAGGCATAAGATGTTCATTCATCTTAAAACTCCACGTACAAAAGAAGGGCCGTTGCACAGAGACGTGCTGTGTCCCGAGGCACAGCACGTCTCTGCCTTCAAGCCGGTGCCATCGATTAGCACCACGATTTTAATGCATCGAAGACAGCCATCCCGTCTTTGGTGCATTAAAATTATCGATATGGGTGGCAGGGCACAGGCTTGCAATACAGGGGCATATACAATAAGATAAATCTGACGAGCGCAAACTCGGCCGGTCGTTCAGCAATATTTTCGAATAGATGCATATATATGAAACATGTGTATGTACAGTCTATAAATATAACACATATATGTATATACAATGTATACATATAAAACCAATACGCATACCAAATTTCAGTTCGTTCGGAATAATCAAAAGTGATTTAAAATTTATTCAGACAGATGCGAAAATGAATAATCTGCTTAAAAAGAGTATGCCCTTATTACACTTTACCGGTAATTATATAGAAGGGGGGCTCCACTGTTTTTTGGCTATAAAAAATCTTATAGCCAAACTTTTACTTGTTTACTTGTTCTCAGTTTCAGAGTTCTTTTATACATCTCTCGCATGTTTAGATGGTAGGTAGAGTCAAAATAATTTTTTTGCTTTTCCATTATTTTATTTATTTTGTATATATATATATATATATATATATATTTATTTTTTTGGGTGGATTAAATAATTTTTATCTAAAAGTGATAAAATTTGAAATTTTTGTCGCAGCTGCAATTATAAGAATTTTTCAAGTTTTTGCAATTCAAATTCCACAGAAATGAAAATATTTGGAGCTTTTTTTTTTAAATCGTTCGTTTTTCAATGTGCAATAGTAGAAAAATTTCATATCAATGGAATTTTGACGTTAAACCCTTCAAAATTGCAGTCAAAAGTCAAAATTTTAATTTTTTTCAACTTTTAATCGATGATATGACCCGTTTCACCTAATCTGACACTTATTTCATATTTTTTTTCTTAAATCCGCCGCGGAGTAGAACTTTAAAAAAAAGAAAGTAATGGATTATCGCAATTTTTCTATTTTTTTATAGCCAAAAAACAGTGGAGCCTCACTTCTATATAATTACCAAACTTTTTCATGTTATATTTCTGTTATCTCAAATATTAAATATATATTTTCATATCACCGTACGGAACCATCGGCGTGGAAATCAGACTCGCACTTCAGCGGTCTTATTTCATGTCTCATCGTGCGCGTCTCTCCATAGCGCATTCCGTAGACATCTGTTATCTCGTCCGTCCCCCTTTGTCCGGCGGCGTATCATCGGCACGGCCGTGAGTTCGAACAATGAAAAGCAAATATCGGTATTTCGAGTAAAGTGCAAGACGGGCCCACAGGAGCGTCGTGACCGCGACGCGCGCCGCGGTCCGGGTTCAACACCCGGCCGATCACGAGCGCGCCCGGCGCGCCGCCGGCCGGGGTACTTCGCTTTTATATTAGAATCAGCTCGTGTAGCGATCGTCGCCGAGTTCCAGAACTGCGTCTGCGATGATGCTTCTATGAAGGATCGACATACTAATGTGACACAGATCAGCCGAAAGTTCTTGCCAATCGCTTGCATTCTTTTATGGTCCATGCGGATCTTCAAATAGTAATAATGAGATAATAGGGCCACACGATTATTTCTCGAATAACTGATTGTAGAAAAAAAATCTATTTAAAGCAATATCCAACGTAACAAATTGAATAAGAACGGGTATTCATGTACCGCGTAACTCTTTAGATATTTCTAGGGAAGAAGATTGAAGATAGAAATCTCCCTTCGTCACTTTTAGGGCACTCTCTTAATCAAAGATATCACTGAATAGTCCCCGTCAGAAAGGGTACGTATGTAGTAAGGCGCAACCTTAGGTCAAGATGGTGTGTCAGATAAAACACTGCTTTAGGTAAAATTGTCTCTACATTTATCTGTTTTTAAAAATAAATTTGAAGCTAAAATCTGGAACATTATCAGCGTAATTTTTGAAAGTATTGTAGTACAGGTCGTAGTCAGTAGCATAATTTTCAAAATATATGGCCTTTTCTTGGACGTAACATTGGATCAAGTAAAACCAAATCAGATATCGCTCTTACAAAAAAGGAATTTTATGTTTGAAACCTAATTAACTGTCTCTTGACAATAGTATAATATATCTCTTGATAATGACATTTACCGAAATGAGATCTCAAGCTATCAAAACGTATTAATATTTCTTCTTGTATCGATGAGAATGGCATGGAAAATTCATTTAATTAATAATGAATTCCACTAAGCATTTTTGTATGCCAAAGGTGTTCATTAATCAATGCATGTTTTATGAGAAATATTTAAGTTAAGAAAAAAAATATTGACATTAATTTTATATCTTCAAACACTTAACACAGCTTTTTCTAATCCACCAACTTTTACAAAAGTAACTTAAACATTTCTTAGATGAACAACAATGTCTAAATTATCATAGTGTTTCGACGGGAACGTAACAAAGGAAGGGCATCCATGTTACCGTAGTGAATTTTATGTGATAACTGTATATTATTCGCCACGGAGGCATTATCTATAGACCCGTTAGTCCGGCAGGGCTCTGTCGGGTCCGCGAGCGGGCTGCGCGTGCGCTCTACAAATCATAATGAAATATTTTCCCAGCATCGATAGGCTGTGACCGCATTCATCAGATTCGACGTTTGACAATAATGACCGCTCGGCGGAGGCATATTCAGATCTCATACTCGTTACATGTTCTAAAGCAATAACGTAAAGTTCACAAAATCAGTTTCTGATTTCAAAATCAGAACTCGCACCAAATTTATATTGGTAAAGCATGTTAATAAATCAATAATTATAGTTGTGACAACTTCATTGCCGAAAGGTTTGCAGAGGTATTATTTTTTTAAGGAGTAATTCAATTATAAGTTACGTACATTGGGACGTCATTAGAGACACTACTCAGCGCAAGGTAATGTCATTCCATAAGCCAGTTGTAAACAGAGCTAATATAATTTCTGCTTGCACACTCAAACAGACATTCAAAATATTTACAGAATGGAAAAAAAATATGGATAGGCGTTAGATTTCATCCAGTTTTCAACATCATTTTCCATTTGCATAAAATGTTCAATAACTTTTTATAATATGACAATCGACGATTATCTTGATTGAGGAATTCTCAAATAACGTAATAGTCCATCGTCATAAAAAATGTAATTTATTAAATAAAAGGAAAAATGTAATGTTTCTACGCTAGGCAAATAACACTAATACGCCATGAAAACTATACGCGTTATGGAGTGACGTCATGTTAAGTTAGAGAGAGTTTTCCGGCGAACTTTGAGCTGTTACTTTGTTTTGCATTAAATAAATTATTTGTGCATATTTCAAGTTTATCAATTTTGATATCCTTATATAAGTCAAACATTTTTATGTTTAACTAAAATAAAATTCAAGTTTATAAGATCTCATTATGAATACGGTACCTACATTGTAATGTTGTTTTTTTTTTGTCTTCTGTGAGCTCATAATGATCACTATAACTAAACAATAACGGCCAGTGTACATATTAGTAGGCTATGAACATAACGTGCCCAACCGCATAATACGCAGACAAATCAATAGGCGGACACGTGACACCTTGCGGATGCCGCATCCGTTGGGGAGGACTCGATACGCCGAAATGTGGTCACGGCGCCTCTCTGCGTCCTGTGCCCCCAGCCAGAAATGTACATAAGTCTGAACAAAAACAAAACATTAATTTAATTACATAAAAGGATTTAGAGACAGTAGGACTTTTGCTTTCGAGTAATTTAAATTTTTAATTAGTTGTTCATGAACAAAGGCTTTTAACTGTAGATAAGTATTGTATAGAAAGATGGTGGCCTAATATAACGGTGATGGTGTTTAAACTATAAGGTAACTGATTGTTTTGATCATATGGGCGAGCTGACCTGATGGTTTTAAACTCATATAATATTAAAGACTACTCACTCCGCTATCTCAAAGATAATGACGATCCATCGGGCTTGTAAATTGTCACTGAATCAGTGACTACAACCTTTAAGGCCTGAACCCACAACAATCCAGTATGAGAACTTGATGTTCAAGCTCAGAATTCCGAAGTAAAAATCTGTGGGAAGGTATTCCTACGTAGTGGGCATATAAAACCTAGCGTATAGCGATAATATGATAATCAAACGTCAATGTATAACCATTACATTCAGAGAACATACTTAAATTATAATACTCCTTTAGCTGTTACTTAGTAAATGTTCGAGGAAGCGTCACTCCTGGAGTCAGCTAAATGCCCGTTAATACACAGCGCGGCAGTTAGGTAAACTGTTAACTACTGCATTAAAATAACAACTATTCAAATGCAGATTAGAGCTAATTTAATGAACATTTCTAGTGTGGCGGTAGGACTAACACGTTTTACGTCTTACAATTTAATTGAAGAACATTTTAGGATTTCGCAGTAATGCTTTGATTAAATAAGAAAACGTTTGGCCGTAAAAGACTAGGAACTTGTAACATAATCGTGAGGCGGGCGACGTGCTGATTGCAGTGTCGGCTACCTCGCGGCTGCGACGCTCCTGCCGGTCACTGCGCATGTCCGAAGTCCTACTTTGGTATGGATATTCCGCCATTTATCTATGATCAAATATTTTGATAGTACCTTATGCGCCTTTTATCTAAATCAGAGTGAAAGAGATGGGATGAACGATTTTTATCTTCAATAACAAGTGGAAGAATTTTTTTGTTAACCTCTTAGTTATTTCTGGAGTAATTACGCTATGTCACTAATTAATTAGTAGTGATGTTTGTTTGCGATTGATGCAGGCATTTCATTATTGTTATACCACTCACTTCCTATTAACATGAAGGAAGTGTTGTTTTATATTAATGACACAGAGATTAAAATTCTTCATCTTTATTTACTTCAAATTTAAGCTAATTATGCCAATGAAAGCAAACTAAAAACTATTAGCTTCATCCCTTGTCTCCCATGACACTACTTGTTGAAAGTTATATTAATATTTATTTAAAAAAAAAGATGAAATTGATGAAAAAATTGAAAAATGCTAAACCATTTTGCGTTCTATAATTAAAAAAGGATAAAATACTACAGTAATTTAATAATAATTTTTGATTGCTTACATAAAATTATCCTTTGGAATATGCCATTTTGCAATAATTTAAATATATTTACTGTTTATTTATAAACATTTGAAAAAGTTCTGTGAAGTACCTATACCTTATTACGAATATACAAAAACCATTCATACGCGAAATTCAAATTTCATCTAACTACACCGCGCCTATTATATTTTTTATTTATTTTGGAATATTTCGAAACACATCGTGATCGATTTTTAACTTCATAAAATTATAAGAAAATTCAATGAATTCTGGCAAATTCTAATTACCTATAATATAATAATGTCAATATACAAGTCAGATGTTAATAATGAATAAGCGCGGGAACACGTCTTGCAGGATTAATATTCCGTGGAGCGGCGCGGCCCGTCCGCCGCGCGTCACTTCCTACCGGACACAAGGCCGATGCTCCCTCAGCGGGCTATTAGCTGTCATATTTCTGACATTCTCGGCTTAGGAATTGCAGCAAAATGCGCATTAAATAATTATTAGAAAATAATTTTCCGACCGCGACTTTGTCCGCGCGGATATAGAATGTAATTCTATACGTTTTATCCTTCATCTTTAATATTGATCAATTTTGCTGCCAATATCGTTCTCGATTTCAATTATTGTCCTCGCGTTGTTTCGATTTCGGTCACGCTTTTGATTCTGATTCCGACTCCACACTCGATTTCGATTCTAGTCCCTGGTCTCTATTCTGTTCCCCGTCTCGCTTTCGATTTCGATACTAGTACCGGTCATGGTTCCGATTTGTACGAAGCCGAGGCAAATGTCAATTTCAAAATAAAATACAGGCTATAATACTATGGGATAGTGTAGCTTCCTATGAGTGAAGGATTTTTTATAAACGTTGTAGCAGTTCGGTTCAATAGCACAAATACGCGGATAACGCCGTGAACAAATGTTAGTAGTGTAATAAAAATATGCACGCATTCATAATGTAATGTTGTGTCAATGTTTTAAGTTAATGGATGGAATATTTTCGAATTTTTCGGCCACAAACATACAGAAGCTGAATTCTTATAGATAAATTAATTATAAAGTGTAATTATTTAGTCACAATTTTTTTTCAATAGATTTCCTCAAAAAACCGTAAAAACCACGTTCAGAAACCTTTTAAAATAACAAGTTGTTTTAGGAATCGGTGCCAGCTAAAGTGAGACAAAAAAAATTTGGTTGCCTGTAAAGTCGGTATACGGGCGAAAGTTTTACGTGACAACGACTTTGAATGGTAAAATCATTTTAATGTGAATATTCATTCGTATAGTAGGAAGAAGGATGAAATAATAGTAACAATTTAAAACATTTATTTATACAAAGAATTATATTTAAAACATTAATTTATACAAAGAATCTCGCACTGAATTTCATATTAACAAAATTTTATTTTTACCTTTACACATACATACGTATTTATATACAAATATACATACAATAACTTGCAATACATTTGCAAGCTATGCACTAATTCTCTAGTGCTGCGCGCGCGGCAGACCGATCATAGTTGAGTGGGAGAGAGACGCAAGGCATTCGGCGGGCCTCTCTCTCGTTCGGTGACTCATCGTTACGTTACCGAGCGTTACACTTTTTCATAAGTGACTCCCAGCCGCAACCTAATTTAAGACGTTGTCACGTCAAAAAAAAAACTCTAATAAAAGGAATAAACATAAAAGTTTTGAGACATAAACAAATTCAACACGTATATACATGTTGAATTTGTTTTATATCTACAATCTGTGTTATAGAGACTGATACAAAACTTGAAGTGTTGAGCCGAAACGATGTCAAACTGTGAAAATTGAGACGCAAACGCGTCTGGAATGTTTTTATTTAGCCGAACTTCTATACTACGCTACAATTCCGATTATCATAAATAAAACTTTTCTCTCCTGCGTTGAGTTCGTACGCTATCATTAACGCCGATCGCGTTGTGCGCGAGCGCAGCGGCGGTCGGCGGTCGCTTCGTGTTAAAGCTCACAAAGTGAAAACTCAAAGAGTGTAATCTCGACAGATATCGTCCAGCGATCGCGTCCACGGTGCGAACGCTATTGAAAAGTATAGTCGGTTGCACAAGCAACCCTCCCGGACAAGATGAGATACGCGTTTAGAGGACCGTTTGCCTAGCGTCACCGCGTAGGCCGCGTTCCGATATAATATTGCATAATAGTTGAGATGTTGCAGCCGTCGGTCCGCGGTATCGCGCCGGAGACGTCGGCCGCGTGCACGGAAAAATATTAATTTGTGTGCACAAGTGTCAGTGAACTTTCGGCCCGTTCTGGGTAAATGTATCCACCTACAGCGCGGAAACTGGGCCAGAACACGCGTCTATAATTTAAAGTGTGTCCGCTTTGTGTTAGGCTTAATGTACTTGGTTGCATGCGAATTTATACAGTAATACAATAATTTTGTGATGTACTTAAACGATAGAGAAGATTTATATTTTAATCACGTTAGCTCAAATCATAAGTGTAAAATATAAAACATATATAGTATAGGATGACATAAGCTCATTTCTATTTCCTAATAGAGTAGTCCTGTCTATTATTAATTTCGACTTGTAAGGATTTTTTCATATCTTCAGTTTCACTGACATTGATCAATCGTTTAATACAAGCTCATCGGTTTCAGGTGCTTTCGATAATGCGTTCGACTTGTACGGTATCACTGCAGGGCGTACCCTCCCATATTTTTATTTTAGATAGAGAGACTTGAGAGACCTTATGCCGTCCACGCTAGCCGAAAGCGGGTTGGGGGCTATCAAAGACCGCTGTCACAGATGCGGTGGTAGAGTTCGAGGACCGACAATTTAAGGCATTCTTCGAGGCACGAAGCGATGACTTTTAGTTCGAATCGAGCTTAGAACTCAAACAACCAATATTCGAACCGGGTAAACTCCTATTCGAAGGCAAAGCGCCGACGATTCGCCCACCATCAACTTCGGCGACAAATTCTCAAGCGCGCGCTTAAGACGAGCTGGCACAACATCGGTATCGATGTCGAGTCGAGTCGAGCCGTCACAGGTGACTGACGTGCCCGAGCGAACGACGGCGGCGCCAGCTAGCGGCGCGCGGCCGAAAGATCCGCAGATTATGTTCGGTTCCGGGTCGACCTTTGACGTCCGATGCCAGAGGCCGAATGAATATCTATCGATCGTTATTGACGTTTCATTTCTGTGTCTCTGTTTGTATACATTACAGGTATTTCTTAGTATTCTTCCTTGTTTTCGAACCCGATCTTATACGCGCTATTGTACCACTCTACTTCGATATTGATTACCTTTGTAGTGCTGTACTTCAATTTTTTTCGATGGGTCGTAAGAAAATTTAGTGATGACGTGAAGATAAATATAAAACCGTGTATACAACGTCCAACGACGATGCAGGATACACAAGCTCTACTTCAGGTCTTTAACAGTGAATTGGTTTAGCTCACATCATATGTGCTCTAGAATGTTATATTTTCACATTTACCTTTTAGGGATTAAAAAGAAAGACCTGGGGAAACTCTGTCGTGTCTAATCACGTCGAAGAAGGTTAACTGTAACCTTTTGACGACTCGTCAAATTACAGACCAGCGCTAGTTTAGTGGTGATTACGGTTTGATTGCCTCCTTTTGTAGATGACGAGTGCCCTGAACAGTTAGGGTTATAGGGATTGTGAAGGGATAAGGTAAAATTAGAATTAATTAATGGTCTTTACTTTGATGACGATACACGTGTTTGATGTCACGATGATAACTTTACGTTTTGGTAAGACGTGTATATACTTTCACAGACGTAATAATGTACCTTGTACTTTAAGCTGTCTTCAAACATTTTTCCATTTTGCTCGTTGTATATAAATTTATCTAATAAACGAGTTTTACGAAAAATATTATGTATTGTTGAACTATTCATGAGAAGGTATTTTACTATTAATTTATATTACCGTATTCTAAGCTTTTTTATTTGAATCAGTGTGCAATGAAAGTGTTTCTTGATAACTTAAAAAATATCTGAGTAACAACTTTTTTGAATAGATGATTAGACAGACAAGGCACTAATTCTCAGTGACGTTATTGTTAACTAGCGCCCTGTACAATTAAGTTAAACTCCGTTTTGAAACAAATCCATGGACAGAATTTTTGAGGGCTTATAGTACATTATTTTTTTAACCGATTTTAATTTTCATTTTACTTCTAGTCATCGCATCTAGTCAACTTACGTAATGCATCAAGAAGAATAATATTTTAAATATCAGTAAATCTTATTGCAGGTGAACGATATGTCGTCATAAACGACATAAAATATTAAAGGTTTCATCGTAATTATTAAAACTGTAATGGAAAAAAACTTTCAGGACCCTATAATATTGATAAAGGCCAATGAATGCGGGTAGATCTAATGTCACCAGTTAGACGTTAAAACCACAACGATATAAATTATTAGCAATGATGAACGTTCATATATTTTATTGTATTCAAAAAAATGTTGCGAATATATTATAAATTTCAATTATTATGACTTTTTTTTATTATTATGTGATTTTCATACGTTATTTGAAAAATTTTTGCTATAGTTTTTCATGACTACGTCGAACCTTCCGATGACGTTAAAATGAATCATTCGGTGAGCCCGATCAATGCAATTACGTAATATTTAATTTTTTTGTTTGTTATTTTTTTGTACGCATATTTACGATCACGTATACCCGAGGCAGATGTTACGTGAAATGTGGGAGCCGATTGTTTTTTCCAATTAGGCTGGTTTTTGTTACGAAGTAGATATCCACTTTACTTACTGAATTTATAAGCACAAAAATTTGTGAAGATGGATGGATATTTGTTATTGTTTTATTGGGGAAAACGGATTTGAAGAAAATTTACAGTAATACAGCTCTTAGATCTGAATAACATGGAGTGTGTAAATGAACAGCACCGTGTCATTTTTCTTCATAATAGAACATAATATTTATATTTCATTTCTATTAATAATTTTTAAAAAGGTAGTCTGGTTCATGATGTATGAAATAAATAATTTAACATGGCAAATAAATCAAGCAATCTGTCATCAATGACACCTGATTACGCGCGCGCTTCGGCAACAACGTGTAACTAAGTCGTATGCGTGTTGATGACCTTCGCTGTCAAATCACAACAAAAATGTCAATCAGGGATTAACATCCATGTTACTTACCACCGTTGTTGCATCTACACCGAGCGTACACTAACATCATATCCAAATAATAATTGGCACTAAGTAATATATAAACTTGTAGCGTTGCGCATAAAGTGCCACAGATATCGTTGTCTGTAATAAAGAGCTACTTTTACATAATAGACGGCGAGGTAGCGGTTTTCCGCTAACTATTGATATTCCGATAACAAATGCTTTTCTAATATGGCGGTCATGATAAAGTGATACTGCTCATTGCCACACTGAAATAGAAAATTTTATGAAGTCCTACAATGTCATATAAAAATTGCGTACCATATATAGAACATCCGAATGATATATCAGTGGCACGGTGTGTCTAGGAGTTCCGAAACTTTTATAAAAAACGGACTCTCCACAAACCTTCTGACGTTATGCAAACATCACGAAATCGGCGCGTTGCACACAACCACAAGAATCCCAATAGACCAAGAATACAGCCAACGCTACAGATATAAAAAAATTAATGGGAGGCTTTTAATCTACAAAGTCATATGGTCCCTAAGGCAACATTGTACATGACAAAATGTCGTACTTTGTTGCTACTTCATATTACTGTCTTTATCACAATACTGGCTTTACCACATCACACTGTCATCACAAAAATTACAGAAGTATCGTTTGCTCGCCACTAGGGGCGAATTTTTAAGATGACCTGATAGCACTGGGTTACGTTCAATCTTCTGAAGAAAGGATCGAGAAGGAATGATCCAGCGGTACCTATCTTTGTAGTCATAGCTATATCGTTCCTCGTCGATGTTTCTAATATCACTTTTCGATATCATTCCTTCTGTAGCCCTTTCTCTACACATGTCGCTCTCCGTGATAAAGAGCTACTACGAGCTTAATATATGGCGCTATTTTATGATCATCATATCGGAGTGGAGAAATATATGGAGTTCTGAAACACGTTATAGGAGTTACAAGAGTACCATACACAGAAGTTACAATCACCAATACCAGTGTGCACGGTGTAGGTACCTAAGAACTACGAAACTTTTATTAAAACGGACACATAAACAGCGGTTCGATAAAAACACATTATTTACGTTGTGTCGCGAATTTTTTTGTAAATCAAATGTACATACGTTTCTTGCACGAGTTACGTTCGCACTGAAGGTACGGGAGAGTGGAAATTGGGAGGAAGTTAGTGGTGGGGACAGCAGCTGTAACGTCGCACAAACCGCACGTCAGCAATTTATACAGATCGGTTCATTAGAAATTGACAAAAGTTACTAATTTTTCTGGTTATATTTATTATTATTTTTATTATATTTATTTTAAATAGAATGCGTTATTTAATAATGGGAAAAGGTGGCGATGTACTTGCCCATTCATATACTCATCACTTTGTAGTTTTTAAGGACGCTGCTCTTGCTTGCGGCTTCGTTCGCATGAACTTAGAATGAACTCCTTACATCTCGGGTAACAGCAAGGAGAAACGAAAACTGAAATTGCATCTAAGACATGAGAACTGCAAATTTATATAAATAATTTAAGGTTAATAAAAACACAATTCGATTGTAGAATTAAAATAGTTTTCATCAACAAAGGCGATTGAGAAAACGACGATATTGCGAAAGAAAAAATCTTTTAAACTTTTAGGGTTTATCTACGCAGCGATCGAAGCGCTCTGTTTCGTCGTAAGAGATTTGGAACAATTAAGAGAAGGTGCGGCGTGTGTTCATTACCGCGGCCGGCCGGCGCCGTGTGATACCGCCTCGCGGCCATCACCGCCGCGGACGGCGTAACGAGGCCCACTTACGTCTACCGTAGAAATATAAATGCGATCCCGCCCGCCGTTGCGGCGGACGGGAGCGGCGAAAGCCTTCATTTATTTTGGTCGCGCGTCACCGTCTGAGCGCCGACGACGTCGACCCCTTCACCGAATCCTGCGCGGCTGCAATGTGTTTCAATTCAAAATTCAATTGGACAAGGCAGCTTTCAATGATAGTCTAGAATCTAATTTCATCGTTAAACATTTAACTTAGTGTTCAGTTGCAAGTACGTCCAGAGATGAAAAGGTTTGGTGCGCCCGGGCAGATGGTGTCTGATTAGTTTCCGAACGTAACACCGAACACTGAAATGACAGCTCATCTGTGGCCTTTGATCGACTGGGTGGGCGGGACAGGTATTCAGGATGTTCCACCATTGCGTCACTTTTTGTCCGAGCAGTGGGACGGGTGGGACGTGGATCGAGTTTCCGTATCGAACTTATCACGATTATGATTTTTAAATCTCAGAAATTGTTCATAATTTCATTGAGATACTTATTGGATTGGAGAAATACATTTTTATAAAAGTAGGATTAATTATTGTTCCTCAAATCTGGCTACGATTGTTCGGTCAGGCAATGAAATCGAGGAACTCATCTATTTTTCTTCCTTAGGGATTTAATCAAATTTTGTTAAGACTCTTGATATTTTTTATACGCTCTCTACTCCATGATGAGGAGAGGGCGTATTTCCTCATGTTCACATTATCCACGACGGTCACCTAACCGACTAGTAAATAAGTGTTATTACTACTAACGTAACTAATTAATAAACAAGTATTATTACTACTAACGCAAACTAATATTATTATTAACGTATACAAAAATGAAATAAAGCTACTGCGCGTGGACTTAAAATAAAAGACGTAAGCGCCAAACCAAATAATATTCGTTTAAAACAAAACAACGCTAATAAATAAAAATACTGTTCTATAAGTTTGTTGAAAATTGTTAGTAACACTATCTTGAAAAAGAAGTACAGAGAAATCGGTTACCGAATCCGAAAAACAGCTATAAAATTACACTGTCAGAGTCTGTTTGGAAATTTAATTCTAACGACAAAATTTTGCCCAATAGTGTATTTCTTTTACGATACATTAATTGAAAAGGTTATGAAATATACATTTCAAAATAAAACTCGTAACTCGCGCATTTAATTAGAACAAGATAAAACAAAGATATGAATGTAGGTATTTCAAGGGAAAATATTAATATATTAGCCGGTCTGGTATAAAAATTGCTATAACAGATTATAGTAATACTGCGACGGTCTTGTATGTGTTCTGTTTATTGAATTCTAATAACGGAACACTAAAAAACAACAACACATACAATTATGGTTCAAAAATATATTTCGTATTGAATGATAATTAATAAATCAATAAAATACTTTTCAACGACCGATTATTCCATCACAATTGATAAACGAATAAACATTAAGGCCCTTTATACAATGAATTTAATTTTTTGTTTAAGATACGTTTGTTTCAATCACAAATAATATTGCATTGAAAAGTAAAATCGCGGCATGATTATTACGAAACAGTCTGGCCTGGAACGACCGCCGGCGAGCTTAAAGCGGAGTTATAAAATACAGATTAGATCATGTTCTTATGAGTCAGTGACGCTTGCGCAATGTAAAACGATTTTATTATTGTGTTTGTGAATGCTGTAGAGGTTCGTTATCTTTAGTGAGACAGGCATATATTTGTAAAATTATAGTATGTATATATTCGAATTGGATGTGAGGTTAAAATTGTAAATGAGACATGAACTAATTTAATTTTGAAATATTCATAATAATAAGAATTTGAACATAAATAAATTATGTTATTTGGTAAATCTTAATGGTAAACAAAACAATAATCTCAAAAGTTTCACTTTAGTTCAATAAACCTTTTACATAAGTTGTGATATTACCATAACGAAATATAGAAAATTGTATGGTAATTGCTCGGGTATCATTAGAACTTTTTGTGTCAAATAAATGAAATACCGTCTAATGATACGAAATTTGGAATCTAAATGACTATTCCGATTTTTCAATTGTAGAATTGATGTTTATTAAAAAAATACATATTAGATTTAATATTCTCGAACGTATATTCATATTAAAATTCAGGTTTCATCGGTTGGTAAATTTTTCGTTACAAAATCAATTTTAAAGTTGCGACTAAAACATGTGAGAAAAATATTTAGGCGTACCGAGTTCCATAGACAATGATCACAAGGATAGACAAGCTTCGCAACCAACGTAAAAATTGAGCATAAATTAACACGAACACAGGAGTAGAGTTTATAAATTTTTGTTCTTTATGGACGTCACGTAGGGCATTTAGAACGTTCACAACAACAATAACTAACGTAACGATGGAGAGATTATTGCTTTAAGTTTAAGAGGTTTCACCAAACCCCCATAATTCAGTGAAATAGTTCAAATTTTATTTTAAGTATTCTTGGCTTTTCAGAAGTTATCTTTTATTAAATTTTTAAGGCATTGTTGTTTCTTAACTATTTATAACTAAACGAATTTTACTGTTTGATTATATACATATTCTGCTGTTGATTCTGATCAAACCGCAATATTGTCTGTTATAATAAAAGATTGTCAAAAGTTTCACAATCGGTAAGAAAAGTCTTGTTATTTCTATAACATTTGTTATCATTTGTCCAGATTATTTAAAACAGTTTACAAATTAGAAGCGAAAAGTTGCTTTGAATTATGAAAATTTGCCTTTTTTTATTGAACAAATATAAGTTTATATGCGTTTCTAATTTCTAATAAGTATTTTTTCCTAGTATGTGTGTCCGTTTCTAATATGTATATTTCTTTGTTTGTAGAACTAGGTACCTTTTGGAGTAGCAATCAACTTTATTTTCGTTGTATTTGCGGAAGATTCTAAATAAAGCATTTTCGGAATAAATACTTCCATTTCGTTTTAAGACGTTAAATTATTAGACGAAGACAAGTCATGAAAATGAGAACCTTGGGACATACAGACGTACAATTACGCAGATTGGCTGAGAAGTACAACAAAACTAAATAAGTATTTAGATTTTGTGACTGATCACAAGGCTGCAGTACAAAAATCGGCCGCCTAGACCGGTGAAATACCACACTGTTGCAGAATACAGTTGTGAATTCGAAACTGATTCGTTCGGTGAGTGAGAGTTCCTGTGGTTCATTTTCCTCTCCATTAGATATCCCATTCCCTCTCAAGAGACCAGCAACCTGATTCCTCTGGGTTTGTGAGCGTCCGTCGTGCGTTTTATTGCATGCACTAATCCAATAAATGGACGTTTAGAATGTGCCTTTCTAACCAAAACAAAAACTCCGCTATCCAAACGGATCGTTTAACAGTAATTAAGCATTCGGCTCGTATCGCGCACGTCATAATGTCCGTGAGCGCTGGCCGCCGTGTCGTGTCGTGTCGTGTCTTGTGTCACGTCATTTGGTGCAGCTCCGGCACGTCCGGTGTCGTAGCCGTGACCCGCAAAGTGCTAGGGACTAAATGTAACAGTACTACATATTTTTTCATAACATTTAGGTATAAAGGGAAAACTAGCTTGCGAGCCACCCGAGAGTAGGCGTCGTATTAATAATAATGCACACTTAAGTGCAGCATTTCACCTTGAGAGTGGAAAGAGCGAGATAGTTATAGTGTTTCGCTACAGAAAATAATATATGTCTCGCTTGAATATGTTACGCCTTGAGGTGGCGCACGCTTGTAAACATAACTTTTTTTTTCATTTTTTGTTATTACTCGGTGTAATTTTAGAAATCCCAATTAAACTTAGTCTGAGATCGGTCTTTATCAACGATAATTGACTAGAATGATTTATTTTTATAAAAGATTAATGCCTCTAATCGAGTTAATCCGGAATGAGAAATAAAATCGGAATTCACTATAGAAAAATATTTTACGCTTACATGAATTAGACGAAAAACATAATTTAGTGTCATAATAGTAATTGCTTAAAAGTTCAGTTCTAATTAGCCCAAAAAGAAGTATATACACAAGTATACATTTTCTTTTTGGTTAACAGAACAAAACTTTTGAAGTTTGTATCGGGACTCTGAGTTATAAATGAAAAGCTATTAAAGATTTTTAACTTCGAAATTAAATCTTAAATAATAAATTTAATCTGTCTATCTTTCTTTGTTTTTTAAATCTTAATCTTACTTCATTTTTCAATCTAAATAGTATTTCAAAAGATTCTTCCGATGTTTTTTTTTTTATTTATTAAAACACATTTAAATCATCGCATTGAACAGAGCGAAGATTGACTCCGAAGCTTCTGTCGAAAACGGACGAAAAAGAAAAAAAAAACGAGACTCCTGCTAGATTTCACGACACCCGAGTACCTACCGCGACCGGGAGCCGTTAGGAAACCGATGTCGGACGCTAAAACGGGCGGGGCGTGGGCGCCGGCGACGCGGCGCGTATGCTAATGCGGCGGCGTTTCGCGATCCCGCTCGACCGTTGTGTAATACGATTTCGAATAATCGACACAGAACCCATCGCTGACGAAGAAACGCCGCCCGCGACAGCGCGAGGCTTCGATCACATTCGGGCCCCGTTTTAAAAGTGCTCATGCCGGTCGATTATTCACGTTTTTTTTTTAAACGGTAACAATCCATCGGTTTCGACGGCGACCGGTTGCGCAATTAATGCGTGCCGATTGCGCGAACGCGCGTAGGTGACGAATCGGTGGACGACTCGATCGTGGATGTATCCGTATACGCATCGATCGTAGAACGGTTTTTGTATGCGTTATCGAGACGTTATAATTGTCGCCCGGATGCGGCAAAAAAGGTTAACAACCCGAAACCGCACTCGAAGCGGCGATTCACGATGTGGCTTAAAGGGTGCGAATAATTATGCAATTATCCCGTCAGAGTAATAACGCACCACGCACGTTTCAGCATCGGGAAGGCTGCGGCGGAGCGCCGTGTGCGTGTAAAACGTCATTACTGCCTAAATTGTTGCTATTACGTTCGGGAAGAGACGTGACGGTACACTCCGCGTCCGCGCTTCCCTTGCACTCTATTCCATGGGATTAGAGGCGACTTTAGCTCGACGTGTGAACGCCTATTTACATTCTATTAGTAGGTGGTGAGGTTGTGGGAAGGACGAGTTAAATTGATTTCCCCTGTAGCCATGACCATATTCTGCGCGTACAGCGAGTCTACGTTTCTCTATTGAAAGTAACATCGAATGTAGAGTAACTCAGATCAAAGGACACGATTTACACAAAATCACTTTTAAGATATTAACATTGTAAGTATATGTAATAATGATGATGATGAAAGACATTATCTTTCATCATCATCATTATTACATATATGTATGTATTTTTAAAACTGGTGTTTTCCGCAGTACAACTTGTCTAGGCGATGAAACTTTTTTAAAGTGGCTTGGGCCGGAAGAAAAGTGAAAAGCTTCCCCTTTTTCGATTTCAACCTGAAAAAAAAGAGTGAGAGAATCATTTTTATTCGCTTTATGAAATATATCACACGTACTGTACACGAATGCGCAGTGCGTATTACATGTTTTTAAGTAGCAATGAACTGATCACTAAAAGAAACATTTAATTTCATTATCAGATATATTTTCAATTAAACTATACACAACCATTTGTTTATCATATGATAACAAAATCGTTAACAAATGCAACCTAAGAAGTTTTACTTCTAACGCTTCATGGCTTTATTTTTGTACATAAATATAAACTGATTTTAAATGCCATAAATATCTATTTATAATTCAAGTACGATGGATTATTACAAGAATATATTTTACAATTCAGTAACATTGTAGTCCAGATTTGCTTGAAATGTTTTAAATAGGGACATTTTGGTGTAAAATGTGAAGCTTGCTCTTGTCGCCTTGAAACAAATAACGTATGAAACTGTGAAAACGTGGATCAAGATCGACACAGAAGCAGTTACGATGTTGCTAAGAAGTATCACTGATAAAAAAACGATGTTATTTCCCTTGCTAAATTCTAAATACAAGAACACACTTACCATCTACGAAAAGATAATATGGCACAAAATGTCAGTTTGTATTAATTCATGAACTGCATTTCCATTAGCGATTCTCTGTCATAATCAACGACTCAAGCATTTTCGAAAGGATTCAACAAAGGTAATGAATGTGGTATCGCAAACGACGACGATGTATGAAAAAGATCACTGTGAAATTTGAGCGAGCTCCACAAACAGTACGGGAAATTCTAATTTATCACGAAACAAGGTGATGGCAATAGAAAGTTATTGTTCATTATGAGCTTTTATCGTCACAGAAAAACATGGACTTCTATTTCCAATGCCAGCAACTGATGAGATTAAAGGTAAGATTCTAAATTACTGAGCCTGCGTTGACAGGTAGATAGGGTGTGTTTTCAGCCTGCACTAAAGATAGGCTACACATATCTTTATTTATTCAACAAAATTTGAGAGTAATCGGTTAAGATGCGGTTATGATACATTTCTGACCTTGCCTGTTTTGATCACTTAACACTTCTTCAAGTAATCTATAGTTATAACAATGATAACGAAAACCGTTATCACTGGATTTTTTTATAAAAATGTATTTACCCAGGTAAATATACGAAATTAAACAGGATGCAATACCTGTAAAAAACTAGCAATGTGCAACTGTATGATTAGATTACAAGACTTATATCCAATCATAAAGTTGCATCACTTAGTGATCCAATTTACTTAACCTAGAAGAATTACGAATTTAATTGACGCGAAAAGTTGAGAGTAAAATAAACTTTTGACGCTTAGTCGGGTAGCTTCTTCATGCTCTGATGAAATTACTTCTGAAATTAAAAATTATATATTTAGTTTACAGCATTCTTTTTGTGGATTTTTCATGTAACTACGTGAAGTAACTATCAAATTTTGGATTGATTCCTATCATCAAGTCATTACTTATAACGGTCGCTTGAAAGGACGATCACTGTCAAATGTCATTTGCTTTGAAATAGAAATATCAAATTATCACATGAGAACTGTTACGATGCAGGTCCGGAGTACGCGCCGGCGCCGAGATCCCGGCGTGCGAGCTTCGTAATAACAAGTTCAGTATCGGGTATAATTGGCCCGCTGCCTGCCGTATTCCCGTGGCGGCCGCTCGGCGGGCCGGCGGCCGCAGGGCTTCGACGACGGCCTTGATAAGCACTGCGATGGCGTGGACATCCTTGCCCTTATTTTATAATTGTTCGAGTGTAGAGAAAATATATGAAAGACTTGATCGTAAGCGACGAAAATGAATTGAGTTTATTAAGACATCGCTTTAACGTTAGATGTTATATAACTTTGTGATACCTACGCTCAATAAATTACACGGATAAAATAGTGCAACCATTACATGAGATCTATGTTTTGTTCATTTTGTTCTCTTGTTGTTCGTTTTAAAATAATGTTTGTGTATAATTTTCTAGAAATTCATGTTATCCCTTGTAGGTTTGTCTATTACACAAAATTGCAATACTCATTGGTCAAATGTTTCTGTAGAAATCCAATTATTTTATTTAGTTTCATGGTGGAACCTTTCAAAAATACGATGTACGTATTATGACCTCTTGCCATAGCGCCTGCTATTGTCAAGAGATCATAATGAAATTCACCACACTCATTCTTCAGGCTAACCTTCGAGAAGTCTGAAGATGAACAAAATCAGCGGCTCAGTTTAGGATTGGTGGCAATTCCGAATTTTTAAAATTACTTTCTCATTTTAAGCGAATTCTGCAACTTTTTTATGCATTCATTCACACAATTCCGCATATTGTAAGTAACAAGGAGAAATCCACTTCATTTCGGATGCCGAATGACATTCCTTTTAGAAATATTAGCTAAAACACAGTATCTATATAACTGTACGTACGCATCAGGTTTAATTATCCCTCTGTTGGAGCACACCTCCCATAATTTTTTTTTGTGTAAGTACGTTGCATTGAACCTGGATGTGCTGAATTCGATGCTGATGAAGTGAAAATTGACCGATGAGTTAGAAATTTAAAGGAAATGGTTTCACGTGCCCCGGAGAGCACGCGAGTCACCGGTTGCGGTCATCGCACCATGAAGGGCTTAAGATTTTAGACCTTTAAACTTAAATAGTTCTAAATAAATGGTGCAACATGCCAAAATATAATTTAGTGTATAGTGTTAAAGTCATTAAAGTAAGTAAAAATAATCAAAAAAGAGAACAACGACGTAGTCGACGCTATTGTGTCGTTGAGGGTTATAGGTATGCATGCAGGCCGAGTTCACGAACGTAGCGGTGACTCTCGACATGCATACCGGCGTCAAAGTTTGAATATAGGGTACCAATAAATACTAATGAAACAATTTTTTTTTTGTTTACTTAACATGAGATTTATATTGTTTTATCGTCCATGTTTTAATTTTCCAGTACAGGTTAACAGCGCGGCGTAACATTTGAACCGCATGACGAAAGTGAATATTTAAACTGGCCACGCGCACACAAATATGTTGACGTTTTAATGTCGACCAGAAGCATTATTCCGTGCTGGTAATCCAGTTTTATGTCCCCCATAAAAGAAGTTGCGCGCGCGACGCCGCCCACGGGGGCACTGCATACGAGACTATGGGATGAATCGTGTGATTTGTTATTCGTTATCGTGTCTGGTGACTTACAATTACCTCGCGTAAGTCGGTACTTGATACTGTGCCTTTGTAAACGAACTAATACGGCCGAAAACGGTTTGACAGTTCAATGCGAAGGGATAAGTTTATGATCAAATATGAGATGTGCGATGAATTCAACGACTCAATTCCGTTGGTAATACTAAAAATTATATCTTTCCTGGATTACTTAAAACTTCTAGATCGCCCAAATCGTTTTATATGTCCACATTATAAAAATATTTATGTAATTGTATTTTGGTTAATTTATGCAAAATTGTTCTCGAGTGGTTTGGCCATTTTCAAAGGTGAACAAAAGTAGGCTGGCAAAACAAATCCATAGATCGAATGTATTTGTTAGAATTATTATCCTAGAAAATCCTATCGAAACCAAAACGCCGTTATATTAAAAAAAAAAACAAATTTTATGTCTCCGAAACTGATGGACCTACATGAAGAGATGTACGGATATCAGTGAAGCTAAAGAGATATGGAAAAATTGTACCACGTGGAAATCTGTAACCTCTGACGACCCTTCTGGGGAAAGAGGCGTGAGTTTATAATAATACATAGTAAGTTCTTACAATGAAATAGTTCCTTTTGTAATACAAATTATGCGCCCGGTACTTTATCTCGCATTGTGTGACTGTACTGACTAGTTTCGAAAGATTTGAACAAATACAAATTCAGTATAACTAATTTGTGGCAAAAATTATAACCTGAAAATGTTCCATAAATCAACGAATTGTTAATTTTAGCTAAAAATACTTGTTAATATAAAACTTCCTTTATTTCTACTAAATATGGTAAACGCAAAAAGCCTAGGCGCATTCTTCCATATGAAATTATGATTCACTAGCGCATAAAACTCCATACAAACTCAAAGACGACGTAAGGTGATACGATATAATAACTAAAATTCGTTGATAATAATTAAAAAAAAAAAATGAGCGGTGGTGGTGTTGGACTAAGGGCGTGGTTTCGAACCAGAAGGTAGTAGTTTCTATTCTGACCATGAGCAAATCGACCTTGGGTAGAATATGCTCCCCGTAGTGGAGACAAATTAAACCGTTTGTCCCGGACATTGTCACCACACAGGTGACAGTGGGCGTTACGGGCTGGTAGAGTTAAGATCCGAGCAGCTGAGTCTTAAAATAAACGTATTGTGGGCGGGTACCCCTTAAGAGTGGACTAATTTAAAATTGACACGACATAATTAAATCCGTCTATGGTTAGACATATTCCGTTATTAGATACTGGGTTCCTGTTACTAGTATCTTTTTCCAAGTGAACTTTGTAAATTTTAACAATCTACAGGAAATGTACAAATGTACATGGTAAAGGAAAAATATAAACAAATGTGTGGCCCATTTTTATGATACTACATTTACAGGAGTATATAATAATTTTTTTTCGTGCCGATTTTATATGGCTCTAGTGTTACTTTAAGTATTAGTCTATTTATGTTCGCTGTTTTTATTCAATTATAGAAACTAATGAACATCAGCCAAGACGTCAATAATGTTCAACGATCTCGATGCGACTGGCGAGCGTTCGCGGCGCATAGTTGTGAAGCTCCGCCCACGACAAAATTTTATTTTATCATTTTTTTGTATATATTATTGTCATTTTTTCTATATAATATTTATGCATTTACTGCGATTTGATTCAAATTCTCATATACCACAATAAACTTCTAACTGTTGTAGTTAAAAGCAAAACACGTCGAAATACGTTGTTTCAACTTCGCAATCGACAGTTAACCGGTAATCTTAGACATAATGTAGGAGGTGCGTGAGGCTACCTCCGAATGCTAAGTTAACTTTCAAATTTGTTACATTTTGGAATTTGTAACATCGATACATAGTGACATAATACGTAGTCGATATAGTTTAGTTTTAATATGACTGTTTTCTTAATAATTTATCGCAATAGAAAATAAGCTGGATTTTTCTTCGCATCCCATTTCGGAAACTTGAGGTGTTTATGAAATTAAGGACCACGTAGCACGCGCTTGTCCCAACTGACAGCAATCTGCCAGTTAACATTTAACATTAACGAGTGATTTTTGAAGCGAAAATATTTGTCAGTTTTACTAATATTAAAGTAAATATTATGTTTAATAGTTTAAATTCATAGTTAAATATTACTGACTTTGAAATACTCCGCTGTTAAACTTTTTTCGTGTTTACCGATCAAACTCATCGGTGTGCATTCACTAAATAAATGCCTTGGTACTTTTTGTGGGTAATGATAGCAATATTGATTTATGGATTGAGCAGTAATTATTTAATATCTTGTGGCTGTCGGTACATCTTCTATGTATGCAATCTCATTCCAAATAACAACTCTTTTTAAAAATCATTTTATCCTTACATTCAGTTGATCGATCTCTGCATAGTAACAATATCTATACATAAAGTGCCTTTTATAAATCCTTCTATATTCATTGATATTTATGGCAAGAAAATCACTCTCGAAATCAAAAGTGCTATGCGGCATATGAAAAATGAGTTTTTCTTTTTATCGTCATTCAATATTAGCTCTGTATTGATAAAAATTGAAAACACGAAAAAATAACACGATAACTAATATTTAAATGAAGTCGGTTAAAATACTTCACATAGCGTCACTCGATCTTTAATGCGACATGCACAATCCAGAGGTTGAGAGAATAGTTTATTTTCTTTGACTCGCGACAGCCTGCAATCATTTCGCTTCGGCGGCCGCATTGTATTGAATGCGCGTCTAGCAGTAGTGCTTTATTTTTTAAAATGGAAGAAGTCCGAGCGTTGACATAATTCAAACGCGTAGCCGAGTTACGTACAGTGAATCGATTTTCTTTTAAGAATTGTTGCTGTTGGAACAAAATTGTGACATCGCCTTAGATGATTTTTGTTTAACGAGACTATCGTGATTGTGCCACGACGTCTCGTTCAGTAATTTCTGCGTGTGAAGAAATAAAAATTTACTTGATATATACCGATATTCATTTAGAGATGGTTTAGAACGATCTGTTTAAAATATCTTAAAATATAATATACACTATTGAAGTGAAACTTATAATGCGACTTTCAACAAGGTTGCGTTAAACGTCCAACGCTTCTGGGGAGGGGGAATAGAAAGAGACAGAGCAAGAGTGAATGCATGGCACTCGAACGCATGCGCGTAGTATACCAGTTACAGGCCAGCGCGAGCGTTAGCAACGAGTAGCGTCCAATATTCCAACGCAAGAGGGAGAGAGAAAGAAAGATACGCAAAGGTAGAAAGTAGGAGAGAGAAAGAGAGTGAATCGTAGATTTCGTCTCGCAATTGTTTTTCGCAATTTTAACGTGCGACGAAAAACGCAATCTCTACCCCTTCCTATTTTCATTTCCACATTACGAATTTTCACTTCTTCCGCGCGGTGGAACTCCACGCACTATTCTTTTTATGTATAGAGCGTGTGTATTTAATGAGTATTTTTTAAATGATCTATTCCATTCAATGATTCACAGTAGTGTCCGTAACTAGGGTCAACTGATTTTGTGTAGTCATACATATTTTTCGTATCAATCAGCAACTCAATCCATGTTCGTTCGTTTATAAGGGCTAACTATTGAAGCGTTGCACTCCTCTGGTCGAACCGTACTTAGACGCAGATCTCGATCTCTTCATTAATCGCGGCATTAAACAATGGAAAATGGGCTTCGATTAAAACGTTATCAGATAATCTCTGGGCCGGGGCCGGCGCTGCTTCCGATTTTATCGCCACGAGAAATTAGCCCATTTGGTGGGCCGCGACGCTTTCGTTACGCTCGCATACAAAGCGGGCCGCCGTCGTCGGGGTCGTCGCACTCCGCGAACTGTGTCAGCAGTGCAAATGTTACAACCAGCCGCGGGCCCGGCGTCCGATCGGTGTTTACTGTAATCGATATTTTTATGGTCGCAGTCAGTCGTTGCCGAGTATCGATTATTCTCGGTCGGTTATGTTTGATGAAAAAAAGGAAGAGTTCTGTAAAGCTTGTATAAAAGAATTGGCATAAGTAACGACATATATGACCGGTGTATATGGTTTATTATATCTATTTCTATGCTCAAACAGAAATCGTAAGATAAAATGATATTAGTTGGATAATTTAAAACGTTCTACGTTCCACAAGAAATTGATGTTATTAAAACTATTAGCGTCATTGACAGCTATCTTAAACCTTAGTAGATATTTCGAGACAATTTAGTATATTTAAGTTGATATACTAAGTTATGAATATGCATTGATTTATTGCAATAAATCTGAATAACAGAATGTTAAATATTGTACAATTTTGAAAGAGAAATTAGAGCTCCGTCGTATTTTCAAATTGCAGAAACGCGATAACAATCTCCAGCGTCTCATCCGGTCGTACATCACATTAATAATTCTATTGTTTGTAAGATCTTAGCGTTATTATATTGTTTTTTTTTTTTTAACTCTTCTATTTCATTTCTGTGTTCATTTTATGATCAGGACTTTTTTTAACCATTGATTCGAGACTGTTGAAAATATGAATGTTAATTGTTATAACATAATAAAACTATTGATTTGCTTTATTCTATTAATTAGCTAAAGGATAAACAATCGTTTCATATTACACAACGCTAACTAAAACTCCAAAGAAAGGCTGATCGTATTAAAAACACTATGAAGCTTTGCACTTCCATACAAAAGAGTTCAACGCAGTCAACGTCGTACGTTGACGTTTCTGAATTCTTAATATTACGCCATACATCGGTGTTAATCCTAGTTCTTTATAACATGATTTGAAATAAGACTACAAATACAGCTCTAATAGCATACTTTTTTCCTTATACTTTTTATGTATTTAATTATTAATTCAAGTACCTTAGAAGTACTATTGATAAATAGTGATAATAATAACATGTAGCATAAAATGGTACCACAACACATCTTCACTGAAAAGTATGGATTCCACACGTACATAAGAAATATGATTTTAAGTGGAAATATCAAACCGGGTCGCCGATGCATTGCGCAGAATTATTTCCAAGTAAAATCGATACGGTCTCAGTGCGTCGGCCGACTAATCAAACAAGAGGCGCGGGCCAGTTTTCATCAAACACGGGATTCCACGGCGAGTTCAACGCTCGCCTGTTTGGGCAGATGCCGGCGCAGACGCCGCCGGCGCGCCTAACCGTGTCGTGCGGCTTTTAAGGATCGTCCACAGGCTGCGCCGCCGGTTTGTTCCGAGCTCGCCTATTACAACCTTACAGTTGATGGCTAAGATGTTTTCTAGTTGTTACAATCGGTTAACCGTAGAGTCAAACGTCATTAATGATATAACGATATTATTGTGAATATATTTAATGAGGTTTTTTTCGTAAATTATTTTTTCATAAGAACAAAATGCTATTACATATGAATACAAATAGACATAAATATACTAATAAGTAAATAAATTAAAGCTTTTCTTAGTGTTTGAAAAGGGCAAGAGCAGGACTCGAAGCGAAACCTTTGTATGGGAGGGAGACTTGAATAAATGGAAGTGTTAGGATATCTGCAGGTATTTGTTTTACGGATGAGGGTGAGCGTGATGCAGATCTTTTAAAAAGGAGAAATTCAGGTAAAAACACTGCAGCACAAGCGTGTAAGCTGTTTATAATATTCGTATATTAAAATATAACAGCGAAAGTTGAGTGGGGTGTGACAAATATGGAGACATAATTAATATGGTAAAAGTACTACATCTATGTCGTATGAGGTATGAGCCTTTGATGGATAATTGTATAAATATTTATTTTAAAACACCGTGTGATTTGAAAGTAAATGTAGTGAATAAAGGGGAAAAGAGTTTGTTATGCGGGCAAAAAAAGAATCAATTAAAAGTACGTTATCGAAAGAAACCTTTAAAGAAAATGTTTATGATTAATGGTTGATAGAGACTCCCTAGAAGGTCTCATGCCGCTAAAATGTATTTATTTGGACAATTTCATATAATAGGCCAAACTTTAAGCACCTTAAATTGATTGAACGATTCCTAAACTTCAGTGTAACAAACAAGATAAGTAAGAGTATCAAATATCAAGACTACCAAATATACCATTGGTTCGTAGGCATTAATGCAAGCAACAAGAAAAACATTACATTTTTGACACATGTTTAGTATGACAAATATGCATCCAGCTTTTATTTTAATACCATACATTATCTTGTAAACATTCCAATAGAATTAATAATGATTAATAAATGATGTCATAAAAATAAATAAGTGTAGAATTTAATTAAAATAAAAATTACCCATCATATGAAATTTTTTATATATAGTCATTGAGTATAATCAGAGAAAGTTTTAGAAAACTCGGCGAAGCAAATGAAAGGTGCGGTTACTATCGTTTTCGTCACTGCTACGATCGGTAAGTATAATACATAACTTAAGTATAATATAATATATTATATCGGTAAGTATAATATAATATATTATATCGGTAAGTATAATATAATATATTATATCGGTAAGTATAATATAATATGTAATTTACATAAATTGTGATATAAAAATCAGAATACAAGAAAAACTAAATTTTCCTAACACGTAAACATATGCAATAATCAGTATTGTAATTAAAAAAAAAAACTATATAAATGTGGATTATGTGAATGAGAACCAGCCTCATCGCCTTCTTCGTCACTCTGTTACCAAACGATTAATCTTATTCTGTTGCTCTTCCTTTATCAATTTTATTGTGCGAAAATTCGCAGAATTAAATGTGAACACTCCCTTAAACAAATTCCGCTCGTTTCGCGCGAGGTAATTAGTTCTCGCGTTTTGTTCTAGACCAACGAGCGAATCGATCGTATAGAAACAGATGGCCGCGGCTATCGAAAGGCCGACGCACTCGTGCGCAGCGATAGCTCGCTACAGTATTAATCACGATTATGTTGTCGTGTCGGCCGCTAACAAAAGACAAAGAAACGACGAAATGGATCTCCAATTATGAGATATGTGGTATTAAAATTATTTTCGTGTTTTTTTTTAACGTTTTTCTCTATTTTCCATCCACATTACTGTACAAAACCTATGCGAAATGTGAAGATACGTGCACAGCAAAATGGATAAATTTACATTCTGTTATTAAAATTCATTTCCAGTTGTCAGTTAGAGACACCACGCAGAAGCTTTGCGTACTTTACAGACGTGACAGCCCATTACATTATGCCATAGCATAGTTTATTCCTTGTATGTAAACTTTATTTACAACAAACAATAAAGAGTAATAATACGACAATTATTTTATCAACGCATACGATAAAGTATTTTAATCATAGTTGGAAATATTCGAAAAGGTAATGTTTATGAAGGTGTACTAAATTTCTATAGTTTTTTTTCTACTTTAGTACTTTTTTTTTTCAATTTGTCGTAATATTACATAAAAGAGTAAGACTGCAATTTGTGAGGTTCAGAATTTTTACATATTTATACAAGAAAGTATCGTAGCTTAAATCTAGTGGAACGGTATACATAACCCAACCGATGTCATTAGCAAGTTAGTATCTTACGTAAAGGGTTGTAAGACTTAAATTGTGTCACATATCCAGGTGCCTCCTTACGGCCCGCGGAAACTGACTTCGGGCGCAGAGATCGCTTAGTTCTGCAAAGGCCATCGATATAGTCCGGCCCGGGGCTCCTCCGAGGCGCGGGCCCAACGCGGGACACACGAGGCCGCCACCCGGGAGTAAGCGAAGTGGCTGTCGATCGTGTTATGAGAGCGGATACAGATTGCCGGATCACCACCGTCTTATCCTCCGAACCGGAGCCAGCGGCCCTCATGTATAGCTCTAGGGCAGCTTTCTAATCATCCAGTCGTAGGTTGGATCAGCGTGTAACTGTGTCAATTGTACGGCTAATCGTGCTTCCGTTGTGCGCGTTACGTGTTTGGCGAAATCTTTACTTTAGCTAAAGTACTGGAATTTCTTTATTATCATTTTTTATTATTCACGTTGATATATTATTGAATTATACATGATTCATTTGGTTGGATATATAAGTAAGATAGGATAAGCAAAAACGGTAATGTAAATAGTAAATGATTTCCATATTCTTTGATATCTTTGACGTAACTGAGAAACATAGAGGGAGAGAGAGATAGGAGAGGAGAGAGAAAGGGATGGCTATTTCTAGAATGTTTTCTCAAATATTTGTGTTAAGAACAAGAGAGGCAAACAATGCACACAAATGTTCATTGGTACGCCTCGGCACAGGAAACAGGACCGAAAGAGCGTTGACTTGGCTATACCAGTTTAATGCCTTGCAAAATTAAAACGCGAAATTTTTCATTTCATTATGTGGGTCAGTTTCTTTATGGTAAAAAATACAATACGCTCTTAGTTTAAAGTTAACAATAACTTAAGGTTAACTACATTACTTAAAGTTGGCAGTGACTTTTGTGCAGGTATTGTCAGAGATTTTTTTGTGTAAATTCTCTACCAACCTAGAAATTATATTACTGTGTATTATGAAGTAATATAATTATATATCAATATTCACATATTGCCAATACTCACAAGTTAGCGAGGAGCGTCTATTTTCTTCTCATCGACCACACCAAGAAACGTATTTTTTAGAAATTATAATAACATAATGAATATATTTCTCGATTAAAACATAAGTTTAAAATATAAGTTTAAAACAACTCGAGTTGTTTTAAACTTGCAACATTGCTAATATTAGCTATAACTTTAAAATTTATTTAAATTCTTTTATATAACAAAGTAACGCGGTAAAAAGATCGATGGTTTATTAAAAACGTAAGAAAAAACAAGATTATTAAAGAATGGGCAAGCGCAAGTCTAACCCATGCGTTTTGAAATCTGATCAGAATTTTTTTGTGGTCAATGAAATGAAAAAAAGTTTACATAATAAAATAAAAATACGAAAAGTTACTTAGTTATTTAAAATTTCAATTTTACTTTTCACGAAAACCCTTGGTGCACTTCACAATTTTTTTTAAATCTTCAATTTTTCCCCGCTATAATTCTTTAAAACGGAATTCATTTATTTATGCCAATAAATGAGTCATCCAATTTTTTACATGGAACGAACGGTGACTTTTATGTTCAGTCGATTAGGAGACGAGAGGACGTGGCAGACGGATTGGTTATATTTTTCATGCGATGTTAAGGAACCCTAAAAACACAAATTAACGAATTCTAAGACCCCACGCCAATAAATAAAATATATTTTGATAAAACGCTCTTGGCATCACTTCCGTGTCTATCTGTTTGTTTATCGGAGACCCATCTTTTATAATAAATGTAATTGGTGAAGGCCGCAGAAGTCTTGAAGACGTAAAAAATGTAAATAATTGGAGTTGGTAAAACGTGAAAGATTACTTTTTGAAAGATACTTTTTGAAATAATGGTAGGGTAATGAATATAGTAAGCAATTTATGTGTCTATTGTATAAAATTAAACATTTGATAGACGATATTTTTTTATTGTTCATGATTATAAAAATATAAATAGAAGAAAACCTATCAATAGTGGAATGCATATAAAAATCTGCCAAATTCATATCCATAAGTAACGATTAATAATTGTCTAAGGAAAATTAACGTTATTGTAGATTTGTAGATCTACAAGATTTACGTATCTGCTTGGGTCTTTTTTATGCATGTATACGAAAACAGATTTTAGACGAAATTCAAAGATACAGATTAATACTTTTTGTTGAAGGTTTTTTTTAATCATCCCGCTCTATGAATCTTTTTATTTCAAATTATATGAATCGGACCGTAAACCTTCACCCCGTGGATAATCGCTAGTAGTCCGGGTTCGATGCTTAACGTATTTCGGGGGCACGGAGAGAATGATTCAATATGATTTAAAAACTTATCCGTCAATTAGCCCTCGGCTAAAATCGAACCCCACACGTTATAGTTCGAAGTTGAGGTTCTTGACCATAGAGCGACCATCGTCCATTTTCTTATTGTAATAGCCGAATTCTTAAATAAATTACACAAGCCATAGAACAAATAAAAGATTGAGTAACGTTCGCTACAACCTCTCCGTACCGTAGCTCGCGCACGGGGCGCCCGCGGGCCCGGCCCGACGCCAATTTCAGATTCGCCATGGCGAAAACCTTCAACACTTCGCCCAACACCGACCGAGGCGAAGCGAAACTGTAATTTTTACCTCTCGTGTAGAATCATGGATTTTTTTTCGCGCGAGTCGGTTTCGGATGTGATTTATACAAACACGTCGTCAGAAGGAGGGGGAAAAAAACTTTAAATCAAATTAGCATCAGTGCGTGATGGCCGCTGTAACGGTGCACCGCGATCTTATCGCTTAACAGTCTAACGGGGCAATCGCTGGTTAGCCATTCTTTGTCTTTGTTCTCACAGTGTTTAACTGCGGTTTACAGTACAGCGCATGAAACTCTACTGCTGTGAAACTAGTCACGAAAGCGTCGCGATGGCGTAAAATAGGAACGCGGGGGTGAAGATGGAAGGGTTGGGATGTATCATTGTATCATTCGCAGGTAATTCAAAACGGTCGAGTTTTGTGCGTTGCACTGCATTTATTGTTAAGGCTCTCGCGTATTCGAAGACCTTTAACGTATTGGAGATGAGTGTAGATCATTGATCTGTGCCCACTGATTGTAAATCGGGTGGACAGGAGATTCCAATGACTAATCACAGCGTGGCGATAACAAAAAACCAAAAAAAATATTAATTTGAAGAAGCAAAGATTATTAATATTTTTGAAAAACAACGTACACTGATGTAACATTTTAAGATTGGTGTCCACTGTCACATGAAAACCAATCAGAAAGTGTTACGTTACACTGCACGAAACGCGTTTGTGTTAACATCATTCGTAGAACGAAACTTATTTTCTAAAAAAAATTTCGTTTTTAGCAATTATTTTGAAGTTATTACAGTTGTTTTTCATTATGTGTTTAAAGATAAGTGTAAATCGCTATAGAATCAGAATTTATCAAAACAAACAACAATCACTTGCGCAAAATTGACATCCTTATTTTTGACAGATTTTTCGCATCAAATACTGCCTTTCTCATCGGAATTTCGCAATGTTAAAACTTCGTCGTCAGTAAAAATAAGTGTAAAATATGTATTGTGAGCTTAAATAATAATATTATATTTAATAATAACATAATATTTTGACGTACACATTGTTTGTTAATTAATAAAGGTTTTGAGGTTAGATTTAAGAAGTAAAAAAGAATGCTATGTAGCTAAATAGTAAACTTAATATCAAGTCCTTACGAGTTTCAAGCAGGGGACGACTCCATAAATAATGTGTTTCAAATTTAATTATTGAAAAATTAATATTTGTGTGTTATTGTATCAGAGTTTAATAGAATTATATCATTAAAATAAAAACAATCTTAATGATAAACTAATCTTTTACATGTACTATTTATATTACTGTTTTAATTGAATAATATACATTCAAATTATATAAGCATAATATAGACTAGATATCCTCTTCGATAAATGTATTAAAAATTAAACGAAATATCGTTGAAAATTACTTAACACTAAACCATGTCAAATTTTAAGTATTCTATACATCATCGTCGTGTCCATGAAACAGCGAAAACTACTGCGCCATTAGTCTGCTCTGTGTCTTTGGCAAATTATACTTGAAAGTTATTAAAAAGGCCATTAATGATATTGAAAGTATACAAGTTTCGGAATGTATGATACGGGCTTAGAAAACAAATGGGGTATACATTTTCTTTTTCTCTGCAAAACGTCACGGAGAATTATTCGGAGCTCGAAGGTTGTCTGCGCTTTTATAGACTTAGCAAAAGCTTAAGACATAATAGATAGTTCATAGAGGACACTACACGTACAAGTGAGACATGGCTGCATTGATCTCTAAACATACGACGAGTTTTGGCCAATCCTTTTATAGAGACTACATTGGTTGTATTAGAGCCTACGGCCAAACCTACCCTTCAGCCGTGAATGATTTGAAATTGCATCTGTGTGAATTAGGAGTACGTAATATTTGTAATAACGTCGCCGTGTTAGTTGCAAGATATGGCAAACAAAAAGAATGACTCAAGAATAAAATGCGAAAGTGAATATAAACAAGACTAAGTTATGGTATTCAAAGTAAACAAAAATATTACTAAATACAATAATTATACTGGTAGAAAAATTATAGGCGTGGATCGCTTGAGAGGGAGGCAATGGGTGCATGCAGAGGTACCCTTGACGTACGACGGAAACACTTTTTTTGTTTAAGCACATTGAAAAATATCTAAATTATCATACAAAAAATACCTCCTCCCGGAACGAAATCCTGGAAAATACTGAATCTGAAAGCTGAATGAGATTCTGGATCCGCGTCTGAGCAAGAGATTCCATGAATGAAAGAAATTATATAGCGGTTTTACTGCTAATGATTGTGTGCACGGCAAAGATACTAAAACAGACGTAAATGATGCAAGCAAGCGAATGCTGCCTTACGTATTGTCACGAATACTTCAGCGGAAACATCTTCATGCTAACGTATTCGGTTCCCCGTAATGAAGTTCTGGTTCACGCACTGATATACGATCGTGAAAGTTGGGTGCGGCGGAAAAAAAATAAAAAGCAGGAGTATCGCAGTTGAAATACGACTCCGGCCCGGCACGTGGGGAGTCTCTTCGAAGAATAGAGTAAGACGGTTTGTGCCTAGAAAGTTTTGCAATACGTCAACCTTGACGAAAGTAACCGATACTTACTAAGTATCTGACACACAAATAGTATTTATCTGTTTTTTTACTTAATGCCGCGCAACTTCCTATTAAATTTGTAACGATTTATTAACCTAACATTCCATTCTTCCTTGCTTTTTCTGTTTGTTTTGAAATGTGGGAACGAATGACTTATCTTGTAACATTACAAATCGATTTCATTTAACCCATTTCATAGTATTTGTTATGATCATCGTACAGATTCGTGTTGTAATGAGCAGTCTATGATATACACGTAGACCGAGTTTCATTATAATAATTCTAGCTGAGGAGAAAAAGACTTAGAAATTAAAAATCAATGAGACTTCATGAACATTCGCACTTACATAGCGTTCCTAAATAAAGATTTCGTATGGTTAGAAAATAAACAAAGATGTGATGTGATCACAAAACGTTCTAAACAATAATGTTATGAAAATTCCAAATAGAGAACCAGTAGGGGGTCGCATAGAGTGCTTCGAATAATTAGTGTTAGTTTGCCGTGTGGGGTGTGGCGCGGAGGGGGAGCGTTCGTTGCTCCCGGATCATGCATATGCAAGCCGGCTGCGCCTGCGCCGCACCGGGGACGCTAGCGTGATTTATTCCTCTGCCGGCCGTTAAGTTTTAATTGTCGTTTCAAGGAACTCTATGTATTCGTTCTGTCATTCTGGTAGATAGCACTTGTCATGGTGTAGCACGTGAACATCTCGTTTAGTATAAGATAATGATGATTCTTCCGTGTGGAGCCTTCAGATCATTGACAGTAAAATCAACAGTATGGAAATCTGTTAAAATACATAATATCTAATATATTGGAAGTAAATCGTCATATGTATCAAAAAAGAGACGTACATTACAAAAATAAAGTATAATAATAGAAGATACGGAACATTTATAAAGATTTTTAACCACATACAAGTTTTTAGAGCCTAGCTCTAGTCAGTTAGTTCAGAGTCGCGATTACAGTGAAACAACGTATGACCTTTACGTGACATACGAGTGTACCTACTTGTATATAAACATAGACATAAAGGCCTAAGGATTGCTATGATTCGACGAGAAAATTAAGTGAAAGAATTGATATAGTAATGGATATACAAATGTGTTAAGTACTTCCTTTTTAAAAGTTTTTATACTATTCGATTTAAAAATATAAAGATAATATCTGGTAACTAGACTATTGTGCAATAGTGTAATAATGTTATTATTACATTGTATTAGAACAAAATGCTGTCATTGTAAATTTTCCTGTAAGTATCTATAATGCTATGGACAGATTGGGCGCGTAATAGAAGTGAGCGAAAAAAAACCAATTTGCCGCGATTTCCGGCGGCAGAAGCTCTCTGCGGCCACGATAATGAACGCGCCTGTAGATGGCGCGGAGGGGTGCGGGCGGCGGTAATGGGGTGCGCGCTGGCCGGGCTCGGTTTGTTTTTGTGGGTACGGGTATTTAGCGGGCGGCTTGCGCAAAACAGCCGGTCACCGGCGCGGGCGCCGCCCGATACGCTCTCTGAGCCCCAGTTCCGGGCATGAGCTGCTGCATTTCATAGGAACGATAATAGACTAACGCTTGTCTAGTCTATTATCGTCCTTAATAACGTAGAGGTAATGCTACATCCGCTAAAGGGAATACGCTGTTGTTTGTCGCCGTATTCTTTTCATGAAAAAAATGTGCTTTAGTGTTTATATATTTGTAGTCAGGGCCGTCTTTAGGTTGTGCAGGGGCCATTGGCACAAGATTGCGTCCTTGGGTCCTTAGCTTAAGGACAAAGCCAGGGTCCTTAGGCATAGAAAGCCTTGGATATCAGAGTTGTTTTTGGGTATACAGAGTTTGGGATTCTTTTGGAAAGCCAAATAATACGTGATGAAAATAGAATGTGATTTTACGTGCAAGTTAAACAACGATGACGGCATTTCGGGGGCCCCATTGGACCCGGGGCTCCGAGCTCGTGTCCCGCGCGCTCTCATGCAAGAGATGGAACTGCTTATAGTTAGTGATAAGTGCAGTTTGGGGAGGTTCAAAATCTACGTATCCAAATTTAGGCGTGTGTTATGGGGATTTAAAAGTTAAAAGAAAGAAAAATGTAATGCGTCATCATGTGAAATTTTAATTAATTGCACTTAATGAGTATCTTATAGAAAAAAAACTCAGAAATCATTCGCTTAAAGTAGATAACTATCAGAACCTCGGTACATTTAATAAATATTATAAAAAGAAAAAACTAAAATCTATTTAATTATATCTACATTACACATATTCAGAAGTAAATTGTGATTAACAACAGAAAACACACGAAAGTGTGTTCAATACTTTTTCACGTGCTGTAAATAAAACTCTTGAATGAACCGATTATATCTTACGACCCCAATTCAGGATGACTGGTTTGGCAAACTGCAAACTTAATACACTCAGCAGGTCATCACAGATGATCACGAGTGTCGCTTCTGGTCTTATTTACGTTATCGCTGAGGTGTAATCTTGTATAATTTCAGATAGAAGGGCTTAAACCTTATACCTTTCATAGTAGTCGATATGATTAGGTGTGTCACAACATTACCTGAAACCATAAAATTGTTTCAACACTGTGTTCACATACACCTGTCCAGTACACAACTCATACTTAAACTCAATGTACTCGCTAACAGAGTTTATTTATAAACAGCGCTTTTTTTTCGACAATATTGATTATTCAATGTTTTCTACGAGTATAAGCGCTCTTTTATATGTCTATAAATTGAATAAGACAATTTGTGCCATTCATTTCGTTTTAAATCAAATCTTTGGTATTCATCGGGTAGGTATATAGATGTATGCAATAACGAAGGGTATTACAAAAGTAGTTCGAAACTCTTTGCTCAATAAATCGATAGTAGCAAGTTATACACTAACGATAACACTGGTTATTGTGTGATAAATTTAAAAATGGAACATATTTTAAAACAAATATTATTTCGTTAAGTTGATATTTTTGTGGGAATTTGCTTGGAACGATAGAACATAGTCGACGTGATTTTTGAGTTATAATTTATCACGATTACAAAGAATATTTAAAAACTCTAAGAATGTTTTAAATCTTTGTTGACTACTTTTGAAGAGTTTGCTTGTTCATGACCGACAGTTTTTGATTCGTTTTCTGGGTTTAAAAGAGGACGGCAAAGCTTTGAAGATAAAGCGAAGACTGATTGGGCGCCAATTGCATTCACATAAGAAAATGTTCAAAAATGTTTAAAATGTTGAAAAACAGCTGAAAAATTGTTCCAAAAGAATCGATTAAGTACATATGGAGAACTTGAGCGAGATCTGGGTACTGTATCAGCAGCAATGCTAACCATTTATCAGGATTACCTTTCTCTTCGTAAGCGTTGTTCGTGATGGGCGCTGCACAAACTGACCAAAAAGCAGGAAGGCCGCCGGGTACAGTAGAGCCGATTTATAATAGAGAAATTCAAAGGAGACAAGAGAAAAACCGAATACTATACAAACAAAGCGACAATCAACCGTAGGATGCTTTGAAAATGAAATCACAACATCAAAATTTCGCCTGCTTATCACCTTTTTTGTAAGACCGGTCATATTGCTATTCTGGTGCTAGAAAATAATAAAAAAAACAGTTAATTCTGGGTGGTATGTGATACTTTGAAAACACAGATATTAGTAATAAATAACAAACATTATAATTTTTGAGTACTCATTGTTTTTAATACCGCTTATAGTTTGCTAAATATAAGAGGTTATAAACAATAAAAGCATTATAAACATCCTGTAATCTTCATCTGCTGTGAATGTTTTGTTATGGTAGAGCCATACTGTGGTCAACTTGGCTACAGCACAAAAATGAGCCGGCTCCAACACTGGAATACCACGCTCTTACGGAATACGGACGTAAAGTGGCAGTTTCCGCTGTTCATTTTGTCAAGTGAGTGAGAGTTCCTGTGGTCCACTCGCCCCTCCGCCCTCCATCAACTTTATTCTTCTCCATCAGTTTCCTCTCCATCAGTTTCCTACCCAAGAGTCCGGCAACGCACTGATGACTCCTTTATGGTTGCGAGGGCCCACGGACGGCGGTGACATTTTCTCATGGATGGCTTGCCCGCTTGTTTTCTCCTCCAATAAGCTGCGAAAAAAATCTAATAAAGTGACGTGCATCCACATAATCCCATTGTTCGATCTTAGCTCGCTTTCCGTCACATCAAAACGACATCTGTCAATTGAAGACGTCATTAGAACCTATCCCATCGTTTCAATCAGCTCACTAATTCACGTGATCGCACGGAGCGGCCGTAAAATGGATCGATTCGATATGTCTTATTTCGCAGCAGCCCGCCGCGCACCGCTTCGGCCGCTCGAGAGAGACGTTTTAACTGACACGACAATGCCGGCCGGGTTGCGCCACGCCGGCGCGGCCCGCTCCGCGAGCGACCGCCGGCGATGCCTATCTGGATAACTAGCCCGAGCGCTCGGCCAGATCGCGGACGGAGCTCGCGCGGGCCCGCTAATTGCGCGCATTGTCCGCGCCCGGCGGAGATTCGGCCGGAAAGCTCGATCGAAAACTAATACACGGTTTCGGCCGGCGCGCCGCCGACGACGCCGCGACGGCGTCGGCCGCGGCGGGCGATCCGAACTGGTTTTCGTGATTGGCCGTCGGAGGCTCATAGAGTTTCGGACGACTGAGAGGGACCATGCTCGGGCGTCTGACGAGCGGCCGGTAAACAATTTAACCCTCGTAATTAGAATAGACGCCTCTTCTGGTCCAGATCTAGTCGCGATGACGACTCTAATTTAGGTTCGGATTTTAATTACGATTCTAAAGGAAATAAGATTTAATTGCGAAACACGTAGAATTTCTGTCGGTACTAATTTAACTCGTTTGTTCTTCGAGGCGTTCGCGTCGATATTGGAAAATCCAATTTTGAGATCTCTGTTCCATTGTGTTTATCTCATGCCACGAAAAAAACATTTTATACCGTAGTATCACAAAAAAAATCTTTAAAGATTAGTTTAAGAATAAATTCTTCATAGTTTTAGCACGCACGCACGCACGCACGTATGTACGCACGCACGGACACACAGAGATAGATGCATCAATATAAGCTGAAATTTTAACGTTTTTCACGTAATTAATAGTTTTCCTATCCGTTATCAAGAAACTTTTACTTTAAAAAGTATTTTGAAAAGTTTCAATAAATTCCTTATTACATTGCTGTGGACAAAACCTCTACCGTTGGGTTCGTCTTCTCTATGTATAACCACACGTAAAATTGCATATATTTACGTTCAAACATTTAGAAAAGCTGAACCAACACGGCTGACTCACAGAACAGTGTCAAATCCAACAGGTGATAACGAGCACATCCTTGAAACCGTTACTACACACGAAGTGCTAAATTCTGTTTTAGTTTGTGACCTTGTTTGTCCAGTTTTGAAAACACGCTCTATGCACCCACGATTCACCTTTTAGTTTGAGCGCACAAATATATTCTAAGAAGTAAATACTGAGATTTGCTTAGAAAAAATATAAAGGTCACTTAGACAGGATTTCGTTTGAGATCGTATACAAATATTTATACAAACCGATTTCGACGACGGGCATTTGACGGGCGGCGGACCTCGCCGTGGACGTGACGTCACGGCGCGTCTGCACGCGAGAGAGAGAGAGAGAGAGAGAAGGAGGATTAATAGGTGTTGTCTCTGGCGTTGGAACATAAAATCGTTTTTAATGCCGAAGAATGTCTTTGCACTTATTTTTTATTGGTGTATATTTACATAAAAAAGATAGCGATGCTCGTGGCCGTATCCCCGTAAACCACGCCTCGTATCCGTCGATGCGATCATCGGCGAAGGGTACGATTTTTGCAATAAGTATGCGATATCAAAATACTGCATAGCTGCACGATGGTCAACGATCGATATAGCCTCCTGCCGATAGAAATATTTGCATATTTTTTTCGGAATAAATTATACTTTGTAGAAATGTAATATATCCATAAGAATTCAGCTAAGTTCGCAAACGATCTAGATTATCTATGTAGATCTCAGATAGCAATATATATATATATATATATATATATATAATATGCAGGATCAGGAACAGTGACGACAGAGAACGATATAGTTTGAAAAAACATGTAGTGGCCAAACTAGAAGAAGATACGTTACTGTGGTTAGGTCATCTGGAAAAATGATTGGTACGAATGAAAAGATGACTGGTAAGCAGACTGACCCAAGAAACCTTTACAGCGAGTATGTGTTATGGAATAGTCATTAAGGGTCACCCTAATGCGAAAGCGTCGAATTTTAAGAAACAAAAACCGATGAGCTCGCATGGAACGATAGATGAATGTCAATGAAACAAGAATGATACCCGAAGATCGTACCATATAGGAATCTGTGGCTTCTGCCTACCCATCTGCGAAATAAACGTGAGTTCATAATAATAATAATAAATATTTAGATTATAAACAATAACTTAACAAGGTTATTAATGTATTTTGTTTAAAATAATTTACTTTTATAGTGTTTACTAAATATCATTGAAATTTAATATACATTGGCGTTTAAACTTATCGCCTTAAAACGTTACGAATGGCACATTAACGACTTCGGAAGTTCACATTCGACGAAATTACCGCTCACATGAAAAATCTGATTAAAGAATTTTATTTGAAGCTTATAAACTAGTCCAACGTAACGTATTTGATAGAGTGAGTGAAAAAAATCTCTTAGTTCCCAATGTGTCGAGCATTAATCTTTCTTTGTTAATAGTTTGCAGTCTTGTTCCAAAATCGATTGTTTTAAGTAAGACGTCTACCTGTCTGTGAAATTTCATCAAAGCGGATATAAAAATAGTAGAGTTATCAAGGCTGAGGTACGGGGCCACGCGGACGGGCATGACGAAAGCATTAAGATTCTGTTTTCTCTAATGGCTTATGGAATCCTAAAAATAATGATCAACAGTCAATGTTTTTTTTTTCTAAAAGAATTTGTTTTTTTTTATTTCGGTAATAATATCTATCCAAGAAAATGACACTCACAAGATTAGTTTAATTCTATAGTTCATAAAGAATGCTCAAGTCTATTTCATAGACAGTGACGAAGGTGACAAAGCGTACCTTAGACTCCGAGCGTTGTTCGCATATCGTAGGAAGCTGCAGGGTACACTAAAAAGGTATAATAATAATATAAACTCACGCCTATTTCCTACAAAGGTAGGCAGAGACTAGATTTCGAACTGGTACGATCTGTGCATATCTCTTTTGCTTCACTGATATAATAAATCAATCTTTTATTGCCAACTCGTCGATTTCGGGTACATTAAATTTGGACCTTTGTTTAATATGCAACCAATATGGTGTGCATGTGCATCTTCCCATGAAAGCTCGTTACTTTCGCGTGCTTAAAATATGGCCCTTATTTAATATTTAACTGTGTACGTATTTGTTTGTTAAAGCTAATCTATGTGTGTTGATCTATATTTCAGCAGATCTTTTCTATAGTTTTTAACGATGGTGAGGGTGTCAACGAAAATAAATAGCATTTTATGGAATTTCGAGTAGAGTAAATAATGTTTAATTAGTTGTTGGTGTAATAAATTTTTATAGGAACAGAGAAAAGATTTCAGTTCAAGAGCGATGACATGCGAAGTAATCATGGAAATGACAAGACAAATTAATGCACGAATGGAATTTGGGAAAACAACATTTATTTCAAACGTGGGCGTAGCGGCGAGGGCGCCGCCTCGTGACCACGTTATGAGTCAAGCGAAACAACCTTTTCCGTGTCGTAATGAGAAGTCTGGTCAATGAAATAGTTGCTAAACCGTCTTACTGCTGCTGAATCGGTAAAATTGACTAGACCATTATATACATTGCCGCCTTGAAACTGAAAGTTTTCACATTTTGGTATTGGGATTTTTGTGTTTGTTTTCGAGTAAGTAAATAAATAATCAATGCGTCAACGTAAGAACGATGTAGAGTCCCATCAATGCAGCATTAAATGTAGGGATGTGTGTATGTTCTTAAAAGGGCAGACGTATTTATGACCTGAATAGCTAAATATAGGCATTTTAAAACACGAAATTAGTATGGATTAATGTAGCATAATAACCGATCGAGTAAATCGTTGCAGAGGCTGCCATTGGCGGCCTGTGAATCAGAGAAGATCGGATAAGCGTTTTTACGAACCGAAAGTCCATTTATAAATGCACTATTAGAATTGTGTTATGACAATAACACTAAGAGTTCAGGCTGATCGAAATAGATAGGATTTCGGGATTGACGATACGCAGACTCAAAAGAAATACATGAATAAACATTTAAAAGTCAAGATCGCAAACTCACTTCGAAACAGAAACAGACTATTATTTATTTATCCAAAGAAAATGTTATTAAAGCGCGATTTATATGGAATGAAATGCAATTTGTAACGTTATGTTGAGAGCTAAATTTGTATCTATTGTTATGACACTTAGAGAATACAGCAGTATGGTACGCAGTACAGAGATAAGTGTTCAAAGTCGACGGCAAGAAACAAAAATCTAAAAAAAAGTCGGATACATTGAACTCCTATAACTTATAATTGACTTAAGTAACAAATGCAATGGAAACTCTCACGCAGCACGATTTTTTTTGACTTAATCGACATCATGACGTTAACTAATTAGCTTAAAATATCAACAAGTAATGTGTCTAATGATTCCTCGTCAATTAGTCTGTCTATTGGTAGAAACCAGATGGAAATTTAGAAAAAGTTTCTGAGATTAACGCAAACATAACCACAGACAGTCACGGCAGTAGACTTTAACTTATAAAACGTAGTGATTTTCGTTTCGGAAGTGAACGTTAAAAATAATAGTTTTAAACGATATTTCTTCTTACGTTTTCACGAGTCCTAACTTAATACCATACCCATAAAGATAACATAGTCACTTTGATATGCACAACGAATTCTAAAAATGAAATATATGTAGTGTGGTCAGAAATCGAACCGAAACCAGTCGCGCGTTCGACCACCGGACCGCGGAGGACCATAAATATACCGCAACAAGATTCTTATCCCATGAAACCAGAGAAGATTCGTGTTTATACGTGTATCCGATGTTTACAACCAGACAATCCTAAAATTAGTATACGCTATACAATTTCGTACATGTACAACTAAATATTATACCTGCTGATAGCAAACTCCATTTGGTTATATCCGGCGATGGTGTCTGCAATGGGTTCATTCGCCCCGTGTCGGTGAACCGAGATGTATTACCATTAAATCTTTAAGGAAACCAGCCCGCGCCTCGTGACTAAGACCGCACCAATAATGGACATATTATTCATGACAAATACGTGATTCGTGTGGCGAAGAAATCCTTTGAGAAAAGTACCTACTTCGTTTGAGATTCAATGACGTCGGCGTCAGCGATGACGGAAAATAATTCGTGGAATGAACGTCCGTTGCGCGAGGATGAGGTTTTCATAAAGATATTCGTTGGATATGTCAATATCTAATTATAAATATGGAAATTATAATAAGCTAACTTCCGCCCGTGGTTTCGCACGTGTCTATTTAGGAACATATAAGCTTTCCCTAGACTACTCTCGCTCTTGCTGCGCACACGCTCCTTTCCTGTACCTCGTTTGATAGGTTTATTAGCTTTCGCGTAAAAAACCAAAAACAATTAAATTGAAGACGTTTCACAATTATATATTGAGTAAATTTTGTAGAAGATGTAATGATTTACCCGTTTCCCTTAAAAATTTATAATAAAAACTTATATCAACATAACATAAGCTAAAATCACGTCAGCAAAGCCCAGGAAAAAGAAATATTATTTTCTTTGTACTATCAGAAGAAACGTATAGCATATCTGAAAACACTAATCAAAATCGGTTAGATGGCATAAAACTTAATAATCCTCAGGTGAAGTCGGAGTCAAATACTAACACATAGTTTTTTTATTATGGAATTATTAGGAAACGTTTTATAAAAAGTTTCACTGAAATTAAATTTGTGGATTATCTCATATGTTTAAAGTTAGTAAAAAATTTACTTCGTTGTAATATTACCTACTATAGATAAAAATTTGTAACATTTTATATATCACATTTTTTTTTATGTACACAATTCAGGTTAAAATTAATATTAATGTATTAACTATTCTTGGTTTATACATTATTTTTAAGTCTTACAGTATCGTGACCTTTGTGTTTCAAAACCTTCTAATTGAACAGTTTCGACAAGCAACAATTAGTGCCTGATCAATAAAGACCATTAGAAAATTGCATTCCTTCTCAACATTTAAGGTAAATATCTTAAGCCTATTTCAAAATAATTATGCAAATAGAACTTAATTTTTAAAGAACAAACTAAACCACATACTTTTTTGTATTCATGGTACTTTGCTCAAAAATCGAATAAAATTATTATTAAAAAAATCCTTAATTTTGCATTTGTCAGTTCAGTATCGGGAATTTATTCCTTTGAAATATCCATGTATTACAAATGACGAAAATCGAAACGTTCACCTCGTTTTAAAACTCGGCGTATCGACATTAAAGTATGCAAAAACTCCTTTCGTGTACATAAATAAACGAGAGTTTTGCGCGCTCTGTAATCTGTGGCCGGCGTCCGCCCGAGGGCGTCGCGATGCCGAAGCGGCGATCCATCGATTCGTAAAGTTTCACAATCGCGACCATCTAAAACGACGCATGCGCCGTACGGCCGGCGGGGGACGTGTCGAGGTTATTAAATGCCATAAATAACAAGATGGCGGAAGGCGTCGGCGGGAGGGACGGGGGATGGGAGGGCAGAGGGCAGGCGTGCACGGGCTCGGACCACTCGGAGTATTTTAATTTGAAGAAGACCGGATAGCTGGCAGTCGAACTTGCTCCAAGCTGAAAGTTAATTTTTTACATACAGAAATATTTTAGGTAGATCTTTATATAATTCTTGTCGTTAAGTAGAACATGCTTTACTATCAAACCATATATTTAATATCATATACTAAGAATTTTGAACAGTTTTATTATTTCCAAAAGAAAATATCGACGTCTTAGAATTGGCTTATTTTTTTTTTAATGATAACCTTATTTATGGTTAATAAATAATTATGTCTGTATTTTCAGACATCGAATTTGAGAGACAAGTTTTGGTTACCGTTTTCAAACTATCGATCACATCAATGATATTTTTGGTTCTTTAATCCTTTTCCTTACATTGATAGCTACTCTGTGAACACATACAGATTTTGCAAGAATAGTTTTGGTTCAAATTGTACCGTATTATAAGGTAACCTAGGTTTTTTAATCTAATATGCTTACAATATCATCAAATATACTGATATAACTATGCAATAATTTAAAATAATCCATTTCTTAGTTTTGAACTTAAACGGTTTACAAGAAGAAACGTAGCGAACACACAAGCACGAGCGGGGAAACAGACAAAAGGCTGCAAATTGGCGGCAAAGGTAATTTTCTAATCTCTGACTAGAATGGCGAAAGAAGTGTCATAAAAGTGAAGTTGTATAAGACAAAGTCGAAGTATTATAAAAATAAACATGTATAAATTATTATCTTTAAATTGATCTCTACAGTTGGAATAAATCTCTACTGTAGATAACATATGATTTCATATCATTTGTAATTTAAGATATTATTTGTTTTTTGATGAGATAAGTTTTATTAAGTTGTAATTATCTTAGGTATTATATTACATCAATTGATTTGTATGTTCTTTATATTTCATTAAAATGTGTTATTATTATATTAGAGATTGTTTTCCGTTGTCAGCCATTTGATTATTTTATTTCATTTTTAATGTTAACCAATGAATAAATGTAAATCCAAATATATTCGTAAAACGATTTCCTTGTCATTAGAGTTCATTTCAAATGCATAACTGAAGGTTTATATTGGATCCAAAGTCGTTTATGATCAGCTAGTAGTTTTACAAAGTTGGCAACTATTATGATGTCTCAACACTCCATTACGTGACATATAAAAGTTACTCCCACAAAATACAAAATAACAAATTTCTATTTTACCGTTTCATTTTTTTTTCGAAAAAGGACGGTCCAAAGATGCCAGTATTTTAAAATGATTCAGTTCTCTGTGAGTATAAAAGTTGTTTTCAATACACTTGTCACGCAATATTTCCACTATTGATGAAAAAAATACAGGGCCCCATTCACTGCGTTCCTTTATTTCCTCTCATTTTAATGTAAGCACCATGCTTACCATAGTCACATCCACGTAAGCTACATTTGCAGCACATTCGAACGTATACGAGCTCAATTTATTTTGAGTTGTAGTCCGCAGTGTCACCCTTATTCAAAAAAAAAAAAAACATAATTGTACGACGTATGAAATATCTTTACACGTTACAATATAATTTTAAGTTTTTTTTTTGTAATACTAATGAGATATAATTGTCCGGATGTAATTGAATCATCCAACACGTTTTTATTAATTGACGACTGTTGTTTAGGAAACGGAACGACGAAAAAAAAAAAGCCTTGCTTTAGCTTTACTTAAAGCAAAAAAGTCTTGATTGACTGAACCCTAAAGATAATTATCGTTATCTAAAGATATGCAAACACGCGTTCGTGAGAACAGACCTAATAAAACTTGTTAATTGGTGTTGGTCATTGGCGAGCTTTTTTTGCGCCGTTTAGTAGACGCTTCTTCAGGTTAGAAGTCGAAATTACAGTGATTAATTATAAACGGCGCACACTAATGTCGGCCGCGGGGTTGTGTGTGTATGTGTGTGGATAAGTTTATAAGCTATTTTTAGCGCTGTGTCACCGGCCGCGGTCGCTCGGCGGGCCGCGGAGCCACTCCGTATGCATATGCACGCATACTTTTGTACAGAGGGGAGTTGTAAGTGATGTGTATAGCAAATCATGAGATCGATTAAGAAAACCCATTTGAACGAAGCAAAAAACAATGAGTTATAACTAGGCCTGTGCTTACAAGCGATCGATTTAATATAAACGTATTTGGATATTGACCAAAAAGACTTCTTAAATTGAAAAGGGAGGTCCAAGTTTGTTTATTTATATTTTATTGCACAATATGTATGGGATTATAAACCGAAACTCCATCAGTTTGAAATTATAATGAAAACTGTTTTATTAAAAAAAAAATATTAAAGTGATCGCTTAAAACTTTTAATTATGAAATAACCGCAAGCGATTGATTTTAATAGTCACAATAAGAAAATGTCAACCAAATAAGCTTCTTTATCAGACCGAAGTTACCATTTGCCCCACGAAGCCGCCTTATGCAGGGGGCCTTTTGGAATGTAGCCCAGGGCGTCATGGATACAAGGGCTGGTGTAATTTTGTAATCGTGTTACATTTTCTAAACTAAAAAATTGCGTCGAATGTTGCAAACGAGATCAAAATCGGTAGATTCGTTCCAGAGATTTCGTTATCGAAAAAAAATCGAATAAGTTTCTTTTTATAATTTTCAATTTTGTTGACAGTTCGATTTTTGGGAGTCTGTTACTTTTCTTTGTCGAAATGGAATGAAAGTCAAAGAGAACAATAAAATATAAAACGAAACACGAGATGAGAAGAGACAAAATATATTTGAGCACTCGAAACTTCAAAATAGCGGGAGTTTTAGGGATGGCACGCTGGATCAACCGTATCTCAGATTTTTTCCTATACCGTATACATCAATATAGAATATAGTTTTTTGACAAAATGACAGATAGTTTGATTTTTTAGGCAGGCTCCCAAGTAATATTAGCCCAAGGCTCCATAAATCACGGTACGCTCTTGGCCTTATCTTAAGAATACTCCATTTTAAAATACTATCGTAATTGTTTTATAGAAAAGACACAAGAGATTTAAGTCGAAAAGTATATATAAATCTAAAATGACACATTCTTTATATGTGTTAATATGCTATGTTGCTAGAACGAGCAGAGAATTTACGTTCTCTTCATAAAATTTAATATCTTGTAAACATTAATAAGTCTAAAGTTACATGTTAATTTTAATAATATCCGATATAGCGACATATAAATTGTCAATTTGCAAGTTTTTTCTCTCCACAAAGCAGACTCACGTGTAGCATAAATAAAATTTAAATAGTCTAGCTAATCTTTGAAATATTGTAGAATGTTTTCTTCAACAAGGAAATTAAATATTGCGTTCTGTGTTTTCCAGAAAACTCTGACGAAACTTCCTGGAAAAAATTCTCTTTAAAACGCTTTTAGAATTCTTAGGAGTGGAATATGTGTCGATAGGTACAAATAAATTAAGCCAGATTTTTTCTTCAAGATAAGTTTTGATTCTTCACATCTTTTTTGTTTATAATTATTTTACATTTACTATTGTAAAATATCTTTTAAGTGTCATTGACATATCGAAGTCCAATAGAAGTGAACACAAACAATGCTAAATTAAAAGGTGATTTTATAAGTAATTAGTAGTCAGACCTGCATCGGCATATGAAATATAGCGAATTAAAAATAATGATTTAGTGACTAAAGAGTAGCGTATGAATTCACAGTAATCGGACAACAGAGAATGAAGTTGTGCGAAATTATAATACATTTGTACACCGTTTTCGTATATTGTAATATGATATTTACGTCTCAGTGCTATCGATTAAGATTTAGTGCTAAAATCAACGCTATATAAATGAATAATTGAAAATTATAATACTATTTTAAAAATTATACTGTTAATAATCTTTGGCTGGGTTTATCAAAAAAGCATGCAATAATAATCAGATTGTATCGATTTTATTATTATACATTATTTTTACTTTAAATTTTTTATAGCATTTAATTTTCAAAAAAAACATTGAAAATTATATACGACACGCACGGAAAATGAAAATGCGAATTTTAACAAGAACGAATTATAGAATTGGTGATTTTTAAATAGTTCTTAGTTAAATTTGTAGTCCTCAATTGTTACGAACACTCGTAAACCAGAGTTTTCTAGATAAATCATAACATGAAGAAGCTTGGAAATATTTCCGCTCTTATATTAGATAAGTGGAAATCTATATTTCTAGTCCAGCCCTATCATTGAATAGCACAATTTTTTTAAACAAATGCATTAACCAAATCACCGTTCCGAATTTTTGTCCTATATTTCGATCAAACAGACGATCCGATATCGCACAATCCACGTCCACGATTCCATAAGTGTTTCTGCGATCTTGGCAGAGGAAAAAAAATTAATGATTTCATGATGAAGCTTGAAAGGGTCCGCCACGACATCCGGTGGGGCTATCCTAACCGTCAGCAAGAAACCCGTGGACAATCGAGCCGTCACGACCCTCGCCGTCCACGCAGCGCCGGACGTCGGGAGCGCGGCGCGGCGCCCGCGCCGCCCGTGGCTAAAACGATAATACCCACCGCGACTCACGTAACAATAATGAAGACGTATCCGCGGACAAAGGAGCGTTAATGGTGGCGCGGAAAAAAAAAGGCTATTCGAATTCTCGGTGGAAAAAAAGAACGAGGCTGCAATGAAACACGCCTTTACGGAAAACGGTTTGTTGATAGACGGTCATATCAAGCGGCTAGAGCAAGATATACAGTGAGGTTTTAGGCAATCTTACATCTAGAAGATTCGGTGTTTTCTTCTGGCCTTCAAGTCCTAGATATCCCAGATTCAGCTTTTACTCGTCAGTACAAGTTCATAATTAAGTTTACAAGTATTTTGTCGAGTATATTATTACACAAGTCGTGGTCTGTCTATAATATGACCTTAACCTATGACTTCGCCTCGTGAACGTAGAACGGATTCGTCCATTATTCATTTCGATCTCGTTTTGAACGCAAATTCAATACTAGTACTGTTTATTGAGCGTTGGACTTCATTTATGTTTCACGTCATATGATGTCTGTAATTTGCTAATAGTAAAAAAGCTATTGAACATTGTTTGAATAAAATAAGTATAGACTATTTTGAAAAATGTTTTTTTAAATATTTTAATTAAAATTCATGCAAACTTAGAATGAATCACTGTAGGTAAAAGAAAGGTCAAAACTATTTCTTTAAGAATGTTAGAAATGAGGACGAATACCTTAAAAATATTTATTTTGTTTCGGTGACGAAAATATAAGAGTAAATCACGTGTAGTGAACAATGGAACAATGAAGCAATGAAACGGATCGAGGTCACTCTTGACTACAGTTCAGGATCTTCGCACGACGGTAATTTTCAAAACAACCCCATGTCTATCCTTTATTTATGCGTCGGCGTAAATGTTTTAGAGCGTCTCTCTAGGGATACATTTAAGGCAAGAGTGTCCTGGCTCGAAAACGTGAGCAACTAATCTGATCTCTTTGGTAACATCGTTGTTTAAACGAAAATATCTGTTATGAATTTTTTGTTCTTTATGATATGTACTTTCATCGGTAAATATTCGATTCGAATGTACGCTCAACTATATTTGTCTAACGCTAAAGTGTAGAAGAATCGTGAAGTTTCCACATCGAAGACTGTAATCGGATTAGCCTCAGCGATGCCTTGGAATTATGAAAGGAAGAACGTCTTGTTGGACCACAGCCGGCGGAGGGCGATCTGCCACGCGGCAAATTATCATCATCACCATCTTGATAGCTGGCGTTTTACCGTCAGATGTACGTTTCATGCGCAATTTCCCACCACTGGAATGATTTACCATCAACAGTATTCCCAAAGAACTATTACAAGGATGACTACCCTGAGGTTGCAGTGCCTTATGGGCGGCGGTGACGACCTTTTTCCTGGAGGCTCGCCTTATTATGTCTGTAAAAGAAAAATAAACGTAAATTGAATTTTCTTGAAAATTGTATTATTTGTTATTATGTAGGGTTTGACATATTCATTTATGCTTAATATCAAACAGTTTTCTATCGTACATAATTACCAGAGGAGACATCGTCACTTGTTAGAGTTCCGTGTATCAGATAAAAACATCAGAACTCTTATACGACCACTTTCGTGTCTGTGTGCCTGTCCTTCTGTCACAGCCTATTTTATACGAATCTACGAACCGAAAATGTTGTTATTCGATACATGTACAGAACTATGTGAACCAACATGGATATATAGCGTAAATAAACGTCTAACAGAAAGTATTCAATTCAATTTCAATTCAAATCAAACCATAATGTTGTCGGGTGTTAACGAATATTTTTAAATAATTATATAGCTAGCATTTATTAATTTCTTGATATCCGTTTACTTTCGAAAGACAATTGCCCGAATACATTACGCATCAAAATCATTATCAATATTCAGACGACCTTTTTTGTGTTTCCAATTAAATATTGCATTTTTAAAATTTCAATATCCAAGATTAGGAGTACAATAATTTCTAAATATCAATGCATATTGTGTGTAGGCCACATATTCCAGAGACCAGTTCGATATGAACAGACACTGCAAATGAGCTCGATCGATTTAACACGTAAAGCCGGTCTAGAATCTCGTTAAAATTTAAAATAGATTTTGCCAAAGCGCGAATGAAAATGTATATGGAGATGTTTTTCTTCATGAGCAAATGCCAACCAGTTATCATATCAAGTGTTTATCACGGAAGAATAATTATTTTAAGCAGTGATTTAATTTTTAATGTTACGTGTCGAAGTAATGGTATTAAAATTAATTTATTCTTTTTTTTTAGGCACATTTTTTTTGTGATATATGTATATATTACTTGAAAATACAAAAAGATAAAAGGATATTTTAGAAGATAAAAAAGTCAGCAACGTAATTTTTTTTCACAGATGTGAGACGAAATCTGACAAAAGTAAAATGAGTGTATTTTTAGTACCAACAAGTTTATTATCAACTTGCTATATTAACAAATGTCTAGTGTAAATTACAAGTTAAGTGCTAAGGCGGAAACAAAGAGAAACTCACACAAAAGCGAAGGTGTAGACAAAAACAGAAGATTAAATCTGGTTCCCGAATGATTAAGACAACTTTCACGAACGGAGAAGTTTCGTTTCTGTCGTCTTTTTGTTCGGTTTCTATCGTCTTTTTATTTGGTTTCCATCGTTTATGGGTAAAAGAAGCATAAAAAAAAGAAACCAGCTCCAACCATGTCTACTAAGATTGTCAGCGCCGACTGCGACAATCAGCGTTTTCAACATCGGCCCAGATGCTTTATATAATTTCAAGTATGACTCCAGTGATATAGACACTGCAATGGAATCAGAAAATAAAAATGTTGCAAGTGTTAAAAACCCCATTATGCCTTGACTTTAATTGACAGAATTATTTCATAGAGATTCGTCGAATTCACTAAAATATTAAACCTGCAGTAGCAGTTCATGCTCGCACACGCCTTGATTTTTTTATTTCACGAGAATAATCGTTTCGATAATTATTCAGAAGGATAGCAAATGAAAAAAAGCGTTTCATAAGCTTTCTTTTGCTGAGGTCATGTGTCCCCAAGTATCCAAATATATTTTACACCTACGCCTTGTAAATTACATTATACGTTTTCGTTATCAATATCCAGTTCTTCAGTAACATCGTAATTATTTCTGCGTCGATGTCGCTCCACCTATTCACAGGTGGCGCTGGCTTCGTTTGTCATAAGGCGATTGGGACCACCTTCGTCTTTCACATAAAAAAAATTGCCGATTTGAAACACTAGAACCACATTTATGCCACTTTTACTGCTACTGCTTTAGTCTATGAATTGTACAATTTTTGTTTACGGCCTGTATAATTTTTTTTGCTTTTTTTTGTAATAGCACTTTAAAAATACATCCAATTTCTTCATCATGTAGACTGGAAAACATTTGGAAAACTATATACATATAATAATGATTTAAATAAAAGTCTGAAAGACTATTTTCCTAAGCTATTACTAAAACATTTCATTCATTGATGTATAATATTTGGTGAATTTGGAAATTAAAGTTACATATTGTAAATTACAGCAACATTTAAAAAGGCATATAGTGAGCATATTACTAGCTTAAATCATGAAATCTAAAGTTTTTACTATTTCATTTGGAAATGTTCAAAATCCAGTCAAATAATTAATTTTAAAAACGATTGGAATAAGAACAATAAACAATCATCAATCAACCTGCCAAATTTGTATTTATATAATATCGTTCACTGTTTTTAAAATTGTTGCTCATGTTTGTCTGCATTATTTGATTGTTTTAATTGGTGTATAATATACTTTACATTTTGTGGCTGCACGTATTGGCAGCATGCAACGAATTTCGTAATTTCTATATCTTGCGCCGAATGAATTGTTGAGCTGTGCTTCCTCTATTGTGCTTGGTGATTGTTAAGATGGTGCATTATGTGTACTTGCGCGCCGTGAATAGGCAAGTGGTTATACCGGGGGCGCTAAATTTACGTGTACGGAATTGCGTCACGCTGTAGACGATCTCGTGGACTCTGCCATCATCAGACCAGAAACTACAAGTGTCTATTAATTTAAACCTTTATGTGACAACGTATGACGTTTGTTTAACATTATTACAGTATTGAATACATCTGTTTTAACTATTTTGCATACCGAATATTGTAACGATAGGCATTCAAAATTTAGAATTTATTCTTGTGTTTTTAGTATATCTGAAACATTTTGCTATAATGCAATAGAAACTCTGTCAATACGCCATCTTATGACATAAATTTCAACTGTCTATATGGGAACTACACTTTATTACTAAAGTTATGGTGTAAAATTTAACAACTTGACGTAGTGTTGTCAATGTGAAAAAAATCGATTCTATTAAACACGAGTTTAGCCAACAAAAAACTTATCCGACAGCCAACAGAATTATTTGGAAAGGATTTATTGTTGTGTGCCTGAACACAAAGCCCTTCACGTATTGTTTGCGTTAGATAACGTGGAGCGAAGGCGCGTGCGCAACTATTGAGCCTCTGACGCGCCGTCCCGACGGGTTAACAAGGTGTTTATTGTATGGTGTCTTTTTATTAAGTTTCCTTTCAAACAAACTGATGTATGGTAGTAGCGTTTCTTTTGATTAGATTATTCTATCGGCGGTCGCTCACGTCGATCATATTTTGCTCCTCTAGAGAGAAGAAGAGAAAAATTTTAAGTAAAAGGTATAAACAATACTAAAAAAGTCCGTTTCCTTGTCTAGTCGTGTAGGTAATGGTAAAGTCGAATTTAATAAGCCGTGAGAGGCACTAAACAATATATTGTTCTGTACGAGCGTATAGTTATACGAAATCACGTCTTTTTAAAAATAGACTTTATATTTACGTAACAAAAGGTTGACATGCGGTGGGACAAGCAAATCCTTTGTTCAATCCATTTACAATTTATATTCAATCGTCGCTGGGTTGTTTGACGTGACGAGCCACCGAATAACTCGATAAGTCAATACTTCAACTGGTCTGTTTTTCTTATTATTTCTTAATAAACGCACATGTATAAAAATTTGATTACTATTTTTTTTTACGATTTAGAAATGAATAATGAAAATAATGTAGTAATAGCTTAGCAGTCGATATATTTGAAAATAACATTTTTTTTACAAATATTTAATAATACAGAAAGACATTCACTCTCATCCATAATTTCTTTCTTTAGTAATACGTATATTGCAACTATTGAAGCGAGTGTTTTTCATTTCGAAACTAACTGGAAATAATAAGTTTTTTGGTTTCCTTTCCCCAAAGCTGCCAAAGCGACCATATTATTAAGACTCCGCGGTTTGTCCATCCGTCTGATCACGGGTCTGTATCTTTTGACCCATTATAAGTAGACATTGGAAATTTTTGCGGACTGTGTATTATTATAATCGCTACAAAAGCAAATAATTAAGATAAAATAAAGCCGAAAATTAAAGCCCCCCCGCCGTGTATAAAAATGTGCTTTTTTCGGCGTTTATGATTAGGTCTTAACTTTTGTTCTCGTTTCTTTTTATTATTATTTTTTTAATTTATATTGTTAAATGTTCTATTGTGGTACGGAACGTTCTTACTCGGTCGGTTGTTTAGTAAAATGCTTTGTCTAAATAAGAAAAAGTATTTTTATTTGCAATATATAATTTAACAATTAGATCAAACTTTACAATTATTGCATAGAAAAAGTATGGAGAATTGAAATTGTAACTATAAGTTAAATGTAATTGTAAGCTAGCGCCGCAGCTAAGTGCACTTGTTGTCATGAGTACACTTAACTTGTCCACCCCGTCAAATGATTTTCGTTCTTTACCATACATACACATTTTGTGGATGGCGCACATAAATTTTCTAAAATAATAAACAAGTGTGTGTGTCCGACTTTTAAAGAGCGCAACATCGGAATCTCGCCTTGGGCGCCCACAGCCTTCTGCGGCGCCGATAATTTTATATGCAAAGCTGTAATTGAATTAACTCGCGGCGTGTTTGTGTGTTAGGACGGATCTTAAGAATGGATATTGATAAATTAATAGTTTTAATATAGGGCTGTGTTTTATTGATGACTTTCATTCAAAATTTATGCAATATGCAGTGTCCATGTGACGTTAGGCTTTTCATTTATTTGAGCAGATATTCAGTAAATGTTTGGTGTCAGACGAAGTGAATCGCATAAAAGTTATAAAAAAGTAAATATGAACTAGAGAATGAAAATAGAGTCTTGGAAAAAAATTAATGTCAGTTCAGGATGGAAGCGGGGAAACAAATGACTTGTTCAATGTCAATATCAAAGGGCCTCCAGCAACAACTTGCTGCTAGTCGAAAATACATACTTTTTTTTATTAACACTTACCTTGTACATATAATACAGTGACGTAGTGTATTTACTAAGTCACTGCATCGCATAATTAAAAAGTAATTAATCGATTCCATTGATACGAGAATCGATCTATTCTTTCCATAGATCAATTATTACGAATCGCATTCACTGTTCGGTCAGGGGCATATCGAACGGCATCAGGGCGATGACACTATCGTATTCATATAATTAGAAGTCCTTTGTGGCGTAGATGGAGCCAGGTCGCCGGCGGTGCGGTGTGAAATGGCGCACAAGTCGTTCCGTCGCTGGGGTTGCCATAAATTCGCTCGCGAACGCAAGAATCATTCTGTGCACGAACGAATTATTAAACTCCAGATATAGGACGACTTGCGAGCCGTTTCATGCTGCGCGGATGGCGACCGAGCTTCTTCAGCAGAAAAATGGTGGATTTTTACTGCAAGTATAAATTTTAGTAAGGAGTATTGGTCGAAACCTTGGAATGTCATGTATATTTTGTGTTTGAAAACAATAAACAGAATCGTTTTAAGCAAAGGCGTATCCAGGAAAGGTTTTGGGGATTCACCCTTCCGACCCTCAAAAATTTGTTTTCATGAACATTAATGTCTTTTCGCGCATATTTCTGTTATTTTATTTACTTGAATTCTCTCCCCTCCCCTTGGTTCCCCACGAAATACTAAAACCTAGGTATGCCCTCGGTTTTGGAATTCATCATATATTAAATATGGTTTAAAAATGGCTTTAACAATACCCAGTGTAAAAGTAATGTTTTTTGTATTGTGACATTGACTAAAAATTAACAATAGCTGCTTCATTATTTTTTAATTAGTGTACGGAAATTCACCTACCTGCATTATGAGCACAAAATTAGTTTTTTACTGATTAAATCTTTTTTATTATCAATTTCATCATAAATTAAAAAAAAACATAGTCAAATATTTGGATTAAAATTACACGTTCAAGCGCACACGAAAACGAGGTTTTTCAACACCAGTCCCGGAAGTGCGTCACGTGTGGTGACTGCAGCCAACGCCGCGACCGCTGACTCACGTCGCCATTCATAGCATTTCTATTAAGTTTTTTCTTAGGGGCGGAAGCACGCTGTAAATTGTGTTGCGACATTAACATCGCTAATAACGTCTGTTTACGGGATACGAATAATTAGACATTCTTATCTTATATAGAAACTTTTGAAGGTGTTCATTAAAGCTTCCGAATATCGATTTTGTGTTGAGTAATAAATTATGGAAATACCATTAAACGCGTAAATAGCAAAAAATAATGCATTACTTGTGATTAAATTTACGGCCGTGTTTAAATAATTTAAATTAACAGCTATATAGGGCAATGTACTAAACCTCTAGTCATATCTATGTGCATTTTTTGGTGAATTAATTTATTCCTATCTAAAAATATGTACATTGTATCATTAGTTTTGGTTATAATTTACATAATATTTTAATAAGGACAAAATAAATCGTACAACTGAGTCCTGCGCTGGCGTTAATTCTGTTTTTTATCGCTGGTCATAACTTTTTATTAACGTCGTCGATTCGAAAATCATAAGCACACAGACATAATGGATAATGCCCTTTTAATTACAGGATTCTTGAGCGGCGCGTTGAAACGTCCTCGCCTCGTCCTACGATGCCCTTCGTCCTTCCAAAAAACGAAAAACGAAATCAACGCGGTGGATTAAGGGCCCTTTGTCAGTAAACTGGTTCTCGGTCTCTTATTTTTGTTATAAAATTTCTAAAATGAATTCTTTTATGATCGCAACCCATCTATGTAATCTAAATTGGAACCTTGCACGAAACCCATTCAAGAATGTTAATAGTCATGAGATATGGGTATGTAATAAATAACAAATGTCTTCAGATAAACACCTAAGTGCCATCTGGTCCCAAACTAAGCAAGGAGGCTTGTACTATGGATATCAAATATATACTTTTCTTTTTGTAAATACATAATACATGGAAACGCACAGGCTCGAGACAAATATTAATATTTAATTAAATAAATATTTGTCTTGTACAGGAATCGTACCAACGTCTCCAACGCAGCACGCAGGTCACTACATTACCAAGTATATATATAAAAATATTTGTCTTGAACGTTGTCTTGAACTCTGAGTTTGGCTACCAAGCGGTCTAGCACATTGTTAAGGAAATTGAGCCCCACGAAAAATCGTGTTGCTCAATTTCCTTATATTTCTTAAATATTAAAATTTATTACACACACTTTAGAATTTTTATTGAAAGAACAAAAATCTCCATCATCACATGTATACATGGAAAAATTATTGTTCTCCCAAAATACTTGTAAGTAATAAAAAAAGATTATTAGTCAAATTGAAATATTGTTTTACCGAAAACATTTCTTTTAATAATATAAAATTTATTTAGGTATATAAAGTATTTGGTTTTTCTTTTCTCAAATTTTCCTGCCTTTATAGTACACATATTTGTCACATATATAATTATTAAATGCGCTATCTCCAAAAACAACACCGGACATAGCAGCTGTTGAAATAGTAAAATTGCTGGTTTGCTACCGAGAACGTATTAAACTTCTAACATTTTTTTGTTAACGAATCGTAATAAAGGCATGTTATTACGAGCATAATGAAAAATGTAACCATTTAAATTGAGTCAGCGCATTCGCCGCCGCCGCGATCGCTCATTCCATCACGCGGTCATTTATCATCCGAGGTATCATCTCGCCTCGGGGAAAGGTGTTGACTTGGAGACGCTACCACGGGAACGGGTTATTTGTTGAGGCGGCGGGGGACGGCGCGCGCGCTACCTTTTGGTTTTACATATATAATGTACTCGAATTCGAAATATTTCCATTTACCGTATAGTCTAAACTGGGCTTGAGACACATCGTCATACATACGCTTGAAATACATCACTCATGGACCCTCATACCTGTTTCTCCTCGAGAAGTACTACAAGAAATTTAAAAATATCTCTTTTTTTAATTTTGTCATTTGCAATCATAATCCAATTCGCAATTATTGTGAGTGAATCGGCCCGGTAAGAAATCGAAATCGATTCGTGTCTGCTGGTTATATCATAAATCAGACGCGATCAGTCGTCACGTAGAAAATGATGAACTTTCGCCATCGGCGCACACGGTTCGCTGCGAGTGCGCAGTGTCTTATAAAATTTATTTTTTCCTTCATTCCGTAAGCGAATCCTGATGGCCAACGAAGACCCTGGCGGTCACCGTCGATCCGACGAAATGAATCGGCCGGCGTCCAGGCCGAAAACACAATAGTAGTTAACGGCCGCAACGTCGTCCGCTTTGCCTCTAATGATTGTGTGTGCTCAGTCGAAACCGAATAATTTAGAAAGCTTTGGTTAATTTCTCACATTCTAATTCTTTAGAAAACAACTCTTGTATTATAAAGAATTATGTTTGTTATTACATATATTACAATACATTTATATATCTATAGTGATGTATTACACAACCGAAAAAAAAAAATATAGGTACGTAACTAAATTAGACGTGAGGCTATTCATTTAATCAACTTCGACCTTCGTCGATTGCTACGAACGTTTAAAAAAAATTGCCGCAATTAAGTACGGCATCCGTTCGGAACGCTGTTAATTAATTATATTAGTTTATTATTCAGAAACGAAAAATAAAAAAAAAAACGGCAGGTAGAAAGGATATCTGCTAAGCGATCGTCTAGACGCATATTTGGGGTTTTAGAGTAGGTTATAAGATTGCAGTCGCGGAGTACTCCCAAATAGGGCGGAGCGGCTCCAGCCTTGCGCCCACTCGCGGCCGCCCGCGCGCCGCGCGAGGACGCCGCCCACGGCCACCCCGCGCGGCGCGTGGGCGCTTCGTGACCCCTCACCGAGCGAATTGGAACGAACATCTTACTCCAAGAAACCTTCACAGACTTTCAGACGAACTAAACAATGTACGTGCAATGAAAGTCGATTTGATTCCGATGTGTTGTGCGAATGAGAGATGGCATATATGGAACGCTTTGTGATATGTTGCCTTATTGTTTTATTTATTAGCATAATCTTGAAACACTGCCGTTTTTGTTTGGCGACGGATCTATTGTGTAATAGTTATCAATGTAGTTTATTTGTCGAAACGTCCCTCATATTAAAGTACAATGCATGAAAATCTGCCGCTGTGAAGTCAGTCACGTAAGCGTCGCAATAAAGTAGGAAAGCGTGGGAGAAGAAGCCAAGGGTCGGGGAGCGCTGAAGCTGCGCATTGCATCAATCGCAGGGTATTCAGAGTGGCAGATATTTCTGCGTTATGCTGTATATATGGACCTCTTAATTCTTTCTCTGTCGCTATATTACAAGTATTTATTTTCGACTTTTAGCATTATGCAGCTTCGGCATTTCGAATGTGCATTAAACATGTTTGTAAAGATAGCATTTAGCTTAATATGTAAACTACGTTAAATAAAATATGTATAAATTTGCAATTTTTGAAATGAAGTTATTGTTTGTATTTATTATATTATTTGTGATAAATAAATGATAGAACTAATTATAAGAGTATTTCTATAATAACTTCAGCTTTATAAGTAGTTAATCACTTAGCGGCTGACGTTACGCCCTCTAGCATGTAAATTACGTCATTAATAAATAATCTACTGCGTAAACTACCTCCGATCTAAAATCAGTAAAATAGAAATATACTTGGTCGAGCTGATACTAATACGGAATAAATTAATTTTAATTAAAATCATCAGTATTAATAAATGAATCCTCTTGCGTCATTTCCGTCGGTCGTGCCGGATAGGAAGCCGATGTTTACATCAAGATGACCGTTCGCTCGGACGGGGTATCCGACGTGTATTAGTTACGGGCGAGGTCGCTAGGATCGTTAATTTTGCAAAAAGGAATCTGATGTTTGCTGGCATAACGTTAACGAGGCAACGAAGCGCGACGGGCGCGCACTCCGCGGGGGACACGAAGGTCGTTTGCGACTCCTTATCTCTTAATGCAATTATTTCGTTAGAGTTTACGCGGCTGCGTCAAGCGAAGATGAGTATTACATTTATAAATCTATGTGTCTATATCCGGGTGTAATGCTGTAATAATTTATGTCATTTTTTCGATCGATCTATTCATTTATTAAACGAATTTGCATACATGTCGATAAATTTAATATTTATTATAGCGTACTGAAACGTAGGTAGATAGATGTTATAATGTTACCAAATTATATTTAACTAGCTGAATTTTGCAGACGTTGCCCTGCCGGTTTATACCATGTTTATATAAATGAATTTTAATCGTATTTTCAATAATACATATTTTTTTTTATGCTACGTAATAAGTTAAAATATTTTTAATGTATATATTATTATAAATATTACAAAAGTTAATATATTGCAGCACCACCTGGTGGGAACTTACAGCAAAGGAGATAACACAAAACCTTTTCAGTGGAAAAATACATGTACTGGCCAAGTTTCATGCTGATCTGTCGAATGGCGTTGGATTTTAACGATAACATATATACATATAGAAAACATTTAGTGTTAAATGTCGCAGAAAAGTTGTTTACAAAAATATGGTTCAATTTAATAAACGATTATTATTTAATATAGATGTTCGTTGTATATTTAAAAAAGAGCTCTACCGACATTAAATTCTATCCACACTGACGACTTTAGGGATATCTCGCACATTTCTTGCTATAAAGACTGCTTGTGTTTTACCTACAAATATACGATGCCTACTTGTTATGGTTATTGCAAACGCTAGCGGTGACACACAATATAATATTTTTTAGCACAAATGGTATGTTATTTAAGGCAAGCAAAAGGAGAAGACGTCCGACACTTCTGGTGACATCGCTAGTGGATATCCACGAAGAGGATATCCTCTTCGTCACAGCATGTGAGAATCCTTCTATGCCACCGTACGAGACGACGTTGAAGTTGTTGATGGCAAAAACATTTAATGGTAATTGTAATATTACTCGAGAATGTTGATTTTTTACGAGTTTTTTTTTTTACATTAAACTCGAATGTGTATGTTGCCTTGCAGAAAGTATGGTACTATTTCGTTTACAATATTAAAAGACTGTAAATTTAGCGAGTACTTTTTGCTAGAGAAAAGAAAATAATAAAAAAAACATTGATTAAAAATTCAAATTGGAATTTAAAAAAAGAAATATATATATGTATATATTGGCTCTCTAGAGTCTTACTAACCAAAGATTTTGTACTGAACAGGCCATAGACAAACTTTATATTTTGCAACTGAGCTTTTAATCAAGCTATAGGTCACGGACAGGGATAAAAACGTATAAACGGCTTAAGTATTATGTTACCGTTGAGAGATAGTATACGGATCGCTACTTACATGGAACTGTCGCATAGCAGTCGTTTGCGCAGGAAGACGCATATTGTGGTACCACACAAAAAATGTTCGATCGCCCCGCTCCGTACCACAACATGCGTCTTACTGCGCAAATGACTGTTATGCGACAGTTTTATATGAGTAGTGATCCGTATCGTTATCTTTCAACGGTAACGTAATATTTAAAGTCATTGTACGTTTTTAATTTTGCCCATGAAATATACCATATGTGAGCTTTGGAAGACTATAGTATTCTTTATGAATGCATAAAATACTCAACCCTCGGTGTGCGACTAAGATTGATATGTGGATCTGATTTTTAATATTGATCTTGTCTTCGTTTTGAAATTTTATCAAACGTGCGACTTAGATAATCAAATCATTAATATTGAACTGATCACATCTTCATCGATGGAGCTCCTTTCTTTTCTTATCTTGGTATATTTAGGGTCAGCTTAGTGAATCTTAAATAACCCTCGGAAAAAACAAGACTGAGTAATCTGACATTTTATTACACATCGATACGATCTTCCGACCCGGATCTGCATCAAATTTGGTGTGTACAAGTGTTATACCGATGCTCGCGTAGGCAGATAGCTTTCAACTTCATTAAAAGTTAATGTATGCGACGTGGTTTATTAGCAATATGACTCATATTTTATATTCCTGGAGATCGGGTTGAATAATTGAAGTTCCCGTATTTGTAAAATTCAAGGTATTTTATTACACATTGTTAATGAAAAAAGATAAATTTATGATTGTTATGCGATTTAAAAGTTCGAGGAGAAGTGATCGTGTACCGCGTCACAGACGCTCAGATTACGTATTAACATTATGAAAGTAGATACGACTGATCTAAATTAAAAAAAAAAAACGAATCTAAAGAGTGGATGTGTGAGATGAAAGGATCGGCAAAGGTCGCTCTAGAAAAACTTGTGCAAATCAAATTGGTGGCATGTCAAAGAGTGGCCTAATTTTAAGTATCCGATACCAATGAGTTCGCATGAAACTATTGATGGAATTCGGTGAAGTAAGAGAGACATGCAAAGATCCGTAACCTGTCGAGATCTGTGCTCCCTGTCAGCCCTTTTGCGAAATTGGCGTGAGTTTCTCAATTACAAAAATAAAGGTACCACGCGTGTACAAAAAAATATAGGGAATAGAGAATCCAATTTTTTTACGTGCAAGAACAAATAAAATTTTATTCTGACAACTTTTCAAACATATAATAAGTAGATTTCAGAATTAATAATTACTTAATCCTGTAAACTGCCCTCATTAGTTGGATAAAGGCGGACTTGTGTTGACAATGTGGACATATTTTTTGAAGTATTTTGATGTCGAAAGCTACGCTATACAATTTCGCAGCATTATTTCGTGACAATGGCGATTTGCAATATTTAAGTACCAGTTTTGGATCCCTGTGAACACAATTATACAAAGGCAGCAAAATTTTACGTTTTATTTTCTTACATTTTAGGTGCTCACTTAATCTGAACCAAAATGAAAAAAAGTAAGTATTTCGCATTGCTCTTAAATGCAATCTTCGTACGATTCTTAAGGTACAATGCCACTGTCTATTTTGACACAATGCTGAAAATTAAACTATTTCACGCATTAAACATGATTTATATGCGAAATAGGTCTATTTTCCTTTTGGATTGCCCTACTGAAAAATAATAGCGAGGTGGTACATATAAGGTTACAAACTATAAATAAGCCAGTTTATTTTAAATGCACATAGGTAATTTCTATATATTTTATTTGTTAAATATAACTAGTTATCTTCATCTTAATAGTACATACACTATTTGAAACAGTTTTTATTATAGACCGATCGTTGTCATTTTTTTTACACGACCGCCTAAAATGTTTCCAGGATCAATTTACGTATGATTGCGCGTGAATATGCTATTCCATTGCGACGGCGGTAACTGAGGGAAAAGTGAGGCCCTTCGATCGACCAGGGTTCCTTTTGATATGTTTTACGAATGTTTCGCGAAACGTATATCGCGCTGTCTATAGTTAGTAAACGGAACGACGGAACCTCCAAGTTCACCGTCCTAGACCTGTATCTGAGTGCACACACCTAGATGGAACTCAGGCACTAAAAGCCGTAACGGCAGTGATCTACAGCGCAATAGCTTAACCTTGGCTCGGCCCCTCCTCGATGCCCTCCGAGAGCAGAGATGAACTCGGAGAAACACCAGTGGGCTGTTCCATGATTAAACACCGCCATTCCCACCTCGGATTTCTTTCTTAACTTCCTCTACATGCGCCGAGCCGCCGAGTAATAACATCCTCTATTACGACAAGAAATTACAGAGGGAAAGTGGAATTTTAAATCAGTCTTATTCTGATTTTCATATCTTATATCAGTTTTCTATTTCATCCTTTTCAAGTGATGATTTTACATTTAGTTCATTTCCTCACTCATTGAGCACTTCCTGGCTACCATGTTTTTACTTACCTATTAATTACTAAAATATGTGTTGTATCGTTTTTAATTTATTTAATTATGAAGTTTTAGCGTTTCGTGCCTTTTGTTGAGCAGCCGCCTTTTTACATTTTTTAATAATTCAGTACGATTCGTTTGCATGTTTTCTGCCTCGTTATCATTCTACGTTTTGTTACGAAACGAATATTGTAACATAACCACATTAAACTCTGCAATACAACACGTATTAATAATGAGAATCGGTATAAAAACGTTAATATCTCCTCTCGCTCGCCCCTCTCGGATGTAAATGCAGAACAATTTCATTCCCGATACGGCGACTCGGCGCCATTACCCCACTCCATAGCGGCCGGGTGACATAACGAGTGGGCGGGTGACGTCATCGGCGCTCGGCAGATACACGGATTCTTAATTAAGCCTCCGAACGAACTCAGCGAACGAGCTGACGCCGTTTAGATGTAAAAAAGTTCCGACTGTTTAATTTTCTTACAAAAAAGTGTGTATAACTTTGAGAACGGTTTATTTCACCGGAAAAAAATAGAAACGCATTTCTTATGGTTACACGACGAAAATAAAATGTTGTCGGGGTTTCGATGAAGATAAGAGAAAACGTAGATCTTAAAATAAACGTATTTGTTAAATAAAACATCTATTATAATAATCCAGCCTATTGTCTTGCGGCAAAGAGATAATAAATGTAGTTTTAGAGATATTCTTAGAAAAATATGCGCCTGTTTTTCAACGTAGATAAATAGATATAAAAATGGCAAATTAAGTTTAGACTTTTAAACCATGAATCGGGGTCCGCGAATTACGACATTACGTGACAGAAATATTGAACGCTGTCGTGTCATGAATATACTTCTACTGAATCCGACTTATCACATTTATCACATTGTAGTAACAGACACAAAGGTGACCGCGACACATTATGAACACTTTTATAACAGAATCAGTCGAACTGTGTCATTCGTAGTTGAACCGTTCTAAAGCCAAATTAACTCAATGGAATGAACGCTCGACCGCCTCCAAGAATCATAGGCACACGGCTCGCCGTATCGACGCGTCCGCGATGTGGCATATGTAACGAAAAAACCGAATCACCTTGATATTTGAGCGGCGATTTAAATTTTAAATGCGCGGGCGCAGGAGCGGTCCGCGGACTTTCGCGGTCGTCGCGACGCGCCGGGCGACGAAAGTCGTGCGCGGCTCTCGGCGAAATCGCCGCCCACCGGCCGAGCCCCGTTTTTGCGATGTTACTCTCGCTGTTGCTCGACTTACAATAAGTAAACAGCACTTACCATATTGAGTCGAATGTTTCTCGGAGTTGCGGCTAAATCACCGTTGAGGACGTAGCTTTTCATTTTTAGAACTTAATAAGACCAATCGGTCTTAAATATGTTTTGTCGTATATGAAATGTTTAAGCTTTTTAATTACTTAAGTGGTGGATATTTTGATTTGTTGTGACTAAAGATTACCAAACTATGCAATTTATCGATTTTATCGGAGGTTGTATTTTTAATCGAATCTGTACAAAATTGAAAAATCATCATAAGCCTCCGTTAAATAAATATTATAAGTCGCTAAATTGAGAACCGTATTATGATAATGATTAGCGATTCCAACAGCTCATTGATGCAGTTATTTTAATCTTAATAAATCGTGATGTTATTGATGATTTAGTACTGGATTCAACATTCAAACCGCCATGAATAAAATTCACATATACGTCAGAATTGAATATAAATGTGTTAGATTTATAGTGATTTGTTTATTGTATTTAAAAAATAATGATTTGGTATGATATCAAACACCTACAAATTTTACAGTCTTTAGATTTCCTAATGGCACATACAGAGAAAAATTTGAATAGTGAACTACTCAAAGAAATCATATCTTATTGATGCTTTGGTGATACCACGACATAGCACAATTCGGTATTACGCAATACGATGGAGCATAAATCGATTCCGATATACTTTTTTACTTTCGACTGACCGCAGTTCAATGAAAAAAACTCGAACTCTAGGTTTCGATTTCAGAGATTACATACCTGCGGTTCCGCAGAAATTAAAATTGGACGGCTGTACGTCCATTCCATCAATGTAAAAATTACTTTCGGAGAAGCTGATGTAATTTAGGTCTCTTCATCAATTTAAATAATTTCATCATTGTTATATTGTAGACTTACAAGCGCGGATTCACCCGCGTTTTCGGTCCAAGTTCCGTTCTCAATTTTGGTCTCGGTCTCGGCCTTCGATTCTATTCCCGCCCTGTATGTAATTTCGATACAGCTACCGGTCACGGTTCTAATTTTTACGTGTCCGAAGCAAATTTTTATATCAAAATAAAAACTAAGCTATACTACTAGGAAATAGTGTAGCTTTCAATGAATGAAACACTCTTTAAAATCGGTGTAGTACTTCGGTTTGATAGTACAAATATGCAGGCGAAGTCGGAGACGACTGGTAGTAAATATGATAAAAACACATGCGTTTTTAAATTAAACTTCGTATCAAAATTTCAAATCAATTGACTAATTATTTCTCGAGTTTTGTGACAACAAACATACAGAAGCTAAATTTTTACATAGAGGATTACACAAACCTTTTATATTATGAGAGTGAAAGTTCTTTTCTCGTTATAGTGAGAAATCTCGCATATATTAGCGATACTGAATCGGACTATTGTGCCGTCGACGGAAAAGTAAAAGGTTTAAAATTTACAACGGCTTAATATTTGTTTTAAGGAATAAGTCGATTGTACTCAATAAAATATAATTTATCATGTTCAAATATTAAGATGTTATGGAGACAAAAATATGTCGAGCGATAAATAATATGATAGAATTGAGGTCACATTTGATGAGAGAAACGGGAATTTTGTAATTTTTTAATTTGGTGAAATACTTTCGAATACCGTATTTGTGAGCTTTTCTTAAGAAGAAAAACCGGTAAGCGGTAGCATAAGGCTTACTCACATCCATGAGCTAATAGGTTTTAAGGGACAAGCAAATTTAAATTATATTCATAATACACTGGAATATCAATAACTCGAATCTCGTTAAGTCGTAATCTTCAGCAAGTCGAAAAAAACTGCCATTCCCTTCTGATGAACCCCTAAATACGCGGTATCTCGAATCATTTAGACTTTGTAACTCGAACAAAATGTTATTTCCCTACGAAGTATTGATAATACATATTTATATTCTATAACTCGAATTTCAAAAAGGAGACTCCGTAAATCGTAGTTGGTAAAATATAATGACGTCTTCCTTGGAATTCCCCGAAATAATAGCAATAAATTTCAAAAACGAATTTTCGGGTTCGGGGCTTCTAATCTATTGTTTCTGTATTGTACACGTGCAATCAATGAATACATTCATGAAACTTTCTAAGTACCACAGCTGTGAACGTTCTGTTTGTTCCTTGTCGACACAGTCATATCTATCTCGAAGTTCTTATTAAGTCGAAAACTCGTTAACTCGAATTTTTTCGCATTTCCCTTGACATTCGAGTTATTGAGACTCCATGTATTGTTACCATATCGACGTATACTTTAGAAGTAGGGCGTCTTCGGTACGCGGGATCTTCAATCAAAAGGACGGTAGCGATATGGACTATATTTATTTGTGTACTTCTCAGATATAACCAATCAATGCGTGTACCGTCTGTGTATGATATTCGTTAGATAAAATTCTTTTCCTTTTTGTTACTCTTAAGGCCCAAGTCTCCCTTCCTATGCACATCTCGTCTATGTCTGTACCTTTGTTTCGCAAATTGAATAATATTTGACTATTTGAAATTCATGAACAGAACTAACGTTTGCGCAACCAGCACCAAGGCCGAACGCCTCGCGTGTGAACTCTTATAATATTGTTTATTGGTGCATATTACAGAGCTTTTTCGGTCGAATTTTTACAAGCATATGTTACTAAGCCAAGTGGTCGAAATATATACAAAATTAAAAGTTCAAAGTATGCAGTTTCAAATATGTCATGGAGCGTTAACAATATTGTCATCCATGGAAGCAAAATTGGTTGCGGTGCAGGGAAAAGGTATCGGCGATGCTGAAGTAAGCCGGCGGTCGCTCAGGACACAAGAAGATTTTCTGGACTCGAAGCCGGCAAATATGTATCTCCTCTCCTGATCGCCGTTGATGTACAATGGATCCTCACATAATTGGCAGAACAACGGTAACCAATTCTTTCAGCACGACTTAACCTTGACGGTATAAGGCTAAACTTCGTTTATTATCTATAGATCTGATGCGATGGAACCACCTCCTGAATGAAAGAGAGACGATGAATAGAGATGGGAATCTCATCGGGACCATTAACTGCATTCTTTTTGTACCTATACCACGCAAACAATAATTAATTTAGCTGAATCTAGAAAACATCGTTGGTAAATTTATATAGAAAATTATGATATGTAATTGATTTAGACTCCATTTATGTGGGAAAATTTATTATGTAATTATCCACCAGAGAAATTCCGAAAATTGTTTCATTTTTGCACGTATATCATGTTTAATATTTAAAATGTAAGCTATATTGTATAGGTATATAAAAACAAAAATGGACATAATGAACTATTTAAATTATTTTATTTTACTTTTAAAAAATATTAAAAGAAAACATTGAAATCTACAGTCTGATGACGCTACGAAAATGGAATGAAATAAACGGCCGACGTTGAGTGGTTCCGTCGAACAGTCACGTTGAATAATTTCGTAATGGTGGCTGTAATGAGCGAAATTTATTTTTTTCTCTCTACATATTGAAACACATCGATCACGGATGCAGCGGGTTGCGCAACCGCACGCTGCACTGGCCGGTGAGAGGCGACCGCATCGTAAGATCGCATCGCTTTTACTCGGCAGTCTTTTAACATGCCATCACGAACCTCGGCGCTGATGTGTTTTGCTGTTTCACGTGTTTTAAATTTAATGTGCAAATGCACGTCACTTTCGAATTTAGATCCTAGGCTGACGTACAGCCATTAAGGTTCCGTAAGATTTATAACTTACATTAAAGGAGTAGCGTGGATTAGCAAGGGAAGTAATACTGTATGACTAAACCAATGCTACTTTAGTTATATCTATAGCTAACGCTGTGGGATAAATTGATAAAAAAACCCTTATAACATTTTAAAAATAATTAGCTATCTGCTTGAAATTTTGTTCATATGTCTCTAGAAATAATTAAGTTTTTAACCGACTTTCAATAAAAATTAGTGCATATTCTTATATGGGCGCATGACATACTTCTTTGGCTTAATTAAAAAATAAAATGGATTATAAATAATTTATTACAATAACACAAAAATTGGTGACGGGATTGTATTGTTTGCTGATGATACCACCTTACTTTATAAGATTGATAGGTATCAACCAGCTTTTACGAAGTAAACAGTACCATCTCTGAAATCGTTGAGGTGTGTAGTATTAATAATCTACTGCACAATGAAAGGAAAACAAAACTTGTTTTCTAAAATTTCATAAAATTTTCCCTATTTCATTCTAAACTGATCGACACAAATGTAATGGTCAAAAACGAGGTACTGGATATTGTGTATACCGACCCCATTTTGTGATCTCACTTTAGATTCTAAATTATGTTGGAATTATCATATTACGAGATTAGCGAAAAGATTTGGTTCTGCAGATGCGCAGTCAAAAGAATTCGGCGACTTACAGCGAAAGCACCGCGAGACTAGTTTATTTCAGTTTTTTCCATAGTCTTATGACCTATGGAATTTTATTATGGGGTCACTCAACCGATATTAACCCAATTTTGTGCTGCAGAAGCGAGCTATTCGTGCTGTTTATGATCTGAGACCAATCTCATCTCTTAGAGAAAAATTAAAAGAAATTAATATCCTAACTTTAGTATTACAATACATATATGAAAATCTGGTGTATGTCAAGAGAAATATAGAATCGTTACAAAAAAGGCGCTACATCCATAACATTAACACTAGACATAAGAACTATTTTGCTGCTCATAAGACCCATCTAAGTAAAGTTAATAAATCATTTAAGGGAATGTGTGTGCGCTTTTTTAATAAGATCCCAGCTGAAATTCAAAATTTTCCATTTGCTGAGTTTAAACGTATCGTAGAAAGTTATATGGCAAGGGCTATTATACCGTGTTGGAATATCTTAATGAAAAAAGGCCCTGGGATTCAGCTGCTCGTCTATTAGGTTATTTCATATTATTTTTAAATGTCGACTAAATTATTAATTACTAAATCCTTTGTATTGTTGAGTAAAACGAGCAAGCCTCGAGTTTCTTGCCCATTTTTCTCTAGGTGAATCAGCATTTGGAATGGATGGTAATGTCGAAAAAAAAATATTAATGACGTATTTCAAGTGTAATTTCATTATCTACGAAATAAAGATATTTTTGATTTGATTTGATTTAAAAAAAGAGCTAAAGTGGGGTAGTCATTATGGTTGATAAAATTTAATTAAAATTTGAATAATCAATTAAATTTATATTTATTTTCTTATACAAATTGTAATATCAGTCTAATCTTTTTTTTTTAATTATAACAATTATTAAGTGAAAAAATTGGAATATGTTAAAGTTATTTTGTTGTCATTTTTCATTTTACATTCAACTACACAAAACTCGCCGATTGATGTCACGTTGAACTTGATAATTCCTCCTGTCTCATAGTCGGAGTAATAATATCGGTAGTATCGTCCATATTTTGATAAGTGACAACTCCAACTCGAACGTTTGACACGTCAGTCATTAGTGGTCCGAAGTTGCTTGCGAGCAACTTCATACTGTAGTTTTCGTCTCATCCCGATAAAAATTTACTCTCATCACCTTTTCATAACACGCCAAAAAAAGTATAACTTCAAAAGGGAGGGTTATATTTATTTATTTTTTTACTTTTTTCTTGAAACATTTCTTTATATCGACCTTTTGTACAATATGAGTTCCAACGGTCGTGGCTCAGTGGTTAAGAGCGTCGCTTTCAATTCAAAAGTTACCGGGTGTGGTTTTTGTCACGGTGAGTTTTTAAATTAAGCCATATTAAATCATTCGCTCTTTGCTTCGACAAGCAGCTGCCTGTGGTCTCATTTTATTTTATTATCTTCAAAAATTAAAAATATATTTAAAAACGTCACTTATGTGTACATTATATGCCAGGTTATTTTAGAAAGCTGTTATCTGTATTTGCACGTCATGTATTTAATATTATATTATACATATAATAAAAAATAATTGAGACAAATAAAAAAATAACACAGTATAAATTGTAGAAGGAGAATTGCAACGTTCAATTTTTAGACCGTGATCCGCGCCGCGGACGCTCTACATCTTTATGAATATTTATGGATTCCTCTCTTTTAATAACGCGTCGTTGGCGATGCTTTTGTGGTCACGGTTTTATTATCTTTTTTAAACTGATAATTATAGACGACTATGAGCTGTAACATGCATATTTTTTAATTTTTTTTTTCGATTTATCTAAAGTGAAAGATGTGGCAGTCACACAAGGTGTTCACGTAACAATAGTCTTAACTTTAATTTCTTTGATCATTGAAAATGAATACCGTTCAACCTTTTTGTCGCACCTAGCCGTATATTGATTAATCGATCAATCACTATCAATCTCGATCCTGATTGCAGTCTTATTCTCAATTTAAATTCCAGTTCCACTGTAGATTTTCATTCCGAACTAATTTTTAATTTTCAATCAAGATCGTGCTATTTATATTTAATCTAATTCAATCTATATTCCATTCCCGGTCGCGCTTTCGACTCCAATACCAATTTCGCTTTGAAATATAAAAACATTTTGGTTTCAAAACTAATGGGACTTCTATCTGATTTTAACCCTCGTTTCATTCCTTTATGGGATGGATTTCCAAGAACAATGAAACATGTATTTCTTTATTCGTACATATGACAAACACTCCAAATACCAATTTATACGACCACCACACGAAAATTAAACGTATTCGTATGTAAAGTTTTAACCTACATTTTACCCTCTTAAGGGTTGAATTTTAAAAACTCTCCACTACATGCATTTTTTATATCTCATTGTTTTTATTTTGTGTACATACAAAGTACAAATTTGTATGAAATTAACTATAAAAATACCAGTACTTTCATAAAAATTTTATCACGCATTTTCACTGTAATAGAGATGGAACTCTCAAGAACCCCTTCATAGCCTCTTTTTATGCCACAGAGCTTAGATATTAAAGTTTTTACGCAATCGTTTTTGCTGTGTGTTGATTAGTCAGTCAGTCAGTTTTTCCTTTTATCTATGTAGATAATTCGCGGGTGTCACAGCGAAAGAGTTGAAAAAATCTTACCTTTATCAAAACTAAATAATTCTAGAATATCCGAGAATCAGTTAACTTTCTAATACCGAAATTCCATTACACTTTACACTTTTGATTAATCTGTTTGTATATTGCTAGATCTAGTAATATTGATGGCCGACCCAGCTGATGCCCTAACCAGTATCTAAGTTGGATAAGTATAACGTGTCTGTAACCTAGCGTAATATAACAATATGTTATTGACATTGTATATGTATAATGTATTTGCTACTACAACATAGACAGACGAGACATTATGGTCTGATGGCTGATGTATTGTCGAGTAAGGTTTGAGAGTGGCTAGCTAACGGACCAGTGAGTAGTTATAGAGATTTCTTTGTCCTGTCTGTGACGTGTTGGAGTCGTATATTAGTTTTTGATCAGAACTGAATGCTAAAGCAGTGTGGTCATTATGCAAACCTTTTGGAATCCATAGCGTGTACAAACAACAGTATTTTAAAGCTTATTATTTCGTAATAATATTGAAATATTTTATATTTCAATTTTTATAAAAATGACAGAGTTTAATTCTATTACTGTTCAGTAGATTTAAAAAAAAATATGGTGTCTGGTCTTCAGCCGTCTCGCAAGCATCTTGCAAAACGGCTGAAGATCGTATTGTTAAGCATCAATCACACCATCATACTAATACCTTTTCATAACTCTGAAAGCTCTTCATCTGTCTTGCAGAGGTTTCTAGCTTTAAAACTAACTTTAACAGAACTTCGATATTTCAATTTTAATATATTAAATAATCTTTAAATAATGTACTAGTTCTTTTTTCAAAAACAACATTTTAAGAGACTCTTGATCAGTACAAAAAAAAAATAATATTGTTATGTACACATTGAGAATGTCGACGAAACGCGCCCTAGAAAACTATCTAGAATTACAGCTCTATAAACCAGTTGTATGTACTGTTGCATTCTAAAGAAGGGCAAAATTTTAAAATGATGAGATAAACTTGCGTAATATGATAGATGAATGTTAGTGTAGCGAGAGAGGTAAAACCATAGACCGCGCACCAAGCGGAGATCTGTAATTTCTGCCTACCGTTCTGGGAAACAGATATTAGTTTATACACGTATTAAGAACAATTTCGCATTACAATTACTTAGTTTTATGATACCATAGTATTTTCCTTTTATCGTATTAAATCGTCTGAAAAAGTCTCACAATCGTTTAGCAGTTTTTCTTCGCCGTCATAAACGCCGGGTCACAGAACATATTTACGTCATTATCGGCTTTCAGAACGGTTAAAAAATTAAGTACGATATTTATGCGATCACATCAGCGGCTGTGCACTGCCGTTCGGCTGATGTCACCTCTCAAAGTATAAATAAACGATGATGATCCTCGAAAATTTATCTGGAATGCTTTTGTAGCATCTCATTCGAGATCGAGTACTTTCTTTAAAAATCGACCTAATTCATGTAAAGTTATTTCGTTGATTCAATCGGACATTGAAAAAAAAAGTATTATAAAAAAAGTCGGGTGTGTTTCTGAAAAAAATCATTCGCAATGTTGCTTCAATTAAAAAATCCAGTTTAATAAACCTCTCGCAGCCAAAATTTAAAATCATTCTTAAACAGCAATCATCTAAAATTTCCGTAAATAAAATGCGCATACTTGTAATTATGTGGCCTTTATTTATTTTATCATTTTCAAGATATTTACACTTGACATAACTGAAATGAGAAACTGAAAAATTATACTAAGTACCCTAATTATATAGATAATTTCTATCTCAACTTATTTTATTCAATCACTTTGCTCAGATCGAGGAACTGTCAATTTAACCTTTTGGATGATGAGTCATTGTGAGTTGGGGCTGTAAAAGGCCAATGTCACCAACGCGGTGACAGCCTCCGGCGTTGAAGACTTTGCGTAGGCTCTGAGGCACAGAGATTAGTGGTTCAATTTGATTCTAGTTGAAAAATTCATTGTCCAACTCGCCTGTGGACGAATATCGAATCTATTTATTTTTATTTTCTGGGCTACTGTAACTGGCGCTACCATCAATTAATTGTCTTCGTTTATCACCCAGCAGCAAAAAACAATTTTATAATTATTCCAAAACAATGATTTCATCGGGACTGTAGAGGTATTTATAAGTGCTTACAAGTCCGGAAAATCGTGTACTTTATAAGTCTATTTGCATTTATAAGATATTTATAATGCACATTTGAAATGCTACTTATGCCACTAATATTCCTATACTAGAATAATATGCGCTCAGCAACGTTTTTATAAATTCATTTTTGAACAGCCGCGGATCGAACACAATGGATGTGTTAAGTTTGGTCGATTATTTTAAATTTTTCTATTAATGTCTCTCAGATTAATTAAATTACAAATTATTATGTGGTTGAATTATTAATGTAGAATATTCGCAGGAAAACATTTTTCTGTGAAATCTATCACGTTTTTGGTTAAATTTTATCGCGCCTCTTATAATTGGAATATTTGCATATTAGCATTTACTTATTTGTTTAGCAAATATTCAAGGCAGTTGCCATTTCCTCAGCTAGCATTTTAAAATGTCTTATAACACTATAAAAGGCATACCTGGTTTCATAACGACAAGTGTCAAAACCAAAGAACATGTCGTAATTACTAAATTTAGGGTTCTGAATGCAAACAAAAAGAAAAGAAAAGGACACAATGTTGATGAATTGTTCAGTTTTCTTATAGAAATATTTAAAGGTGCATTGCTTTAGACTGAATTAATAATCTTTGATGGTACTAAAGTATCGTATTACATTCAAGATAAATTATGGCTATGTTTATGGACATCGACCGATTTTTTGACCAAAATAATTTCCGGTCTTTAAACAACTCATATTTAGGTTAATGTAAAATCAAGAAAGAACTGTAAATAAATTCGAATAATTTAACCTTATATTTACTTGTATAGGTCATAAAATGTCACCTTATAAGTCTAAATAACCGGAGTAATTATTTCTCAGTGAAATTGCTCTGGTTTGACTCATGCTAGAAGTCTTGAACCTATAATGGCCATTAAATATGATTCTGTAGACGGTTTTAAAATAAAATTACAGTAGTAAACGTATTAAGTAAAAACAACATTAATTTATGCTGTTAAAAGCGCAGTAGCAAATATTGCAGCCATTATTTGAGCTTTATAAGTCTTCTTATGTAACCTTATAAAGTACGCGTCTCATGATAATTTTGCTCGTTGGGCAATTACAAATAACCAAATTTATTTGTTTGAAAGTGATATAATTTTCATATTCTTCTGTAATAAGTCCATACAAGCCATTAACGTCGCCGTATGTAAGCTATGATGCATAGCAAAAGCCATCGCGACACGGCGTGAGTGCAGCACCGTTAGGCGGACTCTGCGCGGGCGCACACTTGTCATTACGTAAGCCATTACGGTGACATTACGCGGCTGTGACAGCGGCCTCATAATACCGTGTCCTTCTGTCCCCTCCCTCCCCCTCCCATTTATTACATACCTACCGCTTGTAGTGTCGTTAGTGTCAGCTGCTCGTCTGATATTTTCTTGTGAGACGAATTGCCTTAACGCTAGTCGCTTTCTCGTTATCGAAAATAATGGTGTATCTGTTTTTTCGTTTAAACGTACAGCGATGTTTAATTCGGCAGCTTTTTACGAATTTTGAGTGTAATTTATTAATAAAATTTATTTTTTAACTAATAAAAATTTGATTTAAATGTAAAGTAGCGCTAACACGTATTTATTAACAATGATACAAATATGGTAGTGAAATAATAAGACAACGTTTAGATTTGAATCGGATAAGACTTAAGGTAGGTTCGTACTGGATACATCGGGAAGAATGTAATAAAGAATGTAAAAATCAATTATAAATATCAGATATTTCAACCGTGTCAAAACTGTTTACGCAAAATCATAGCAATGAAGTTTGTACCTATTGTTAAAGTCGTAAAAACAAATATGATTAAGGTTCTCCACTTACTAAAATACCTATCCTTTTTTACAACAATAGAGGCACCTTCACCTTTATACAGCTGTTAGACGTCGCAGAACTTCGAATATCTTTCTATGCATTTTAAAATGCATTCTATATCACAATAAGACAGTCCGCTTATACAACCTGGCAAAGTACGAGTCGGACACGTGTGGAGACGGTTCCGTGTCGTAAGTTATCGCATCACCTTCTGTATTTACTCTCGATCTGAAACATATTTGTTTATAGTAACCAAAAATAAAACTTCGCATTACCTATTACGTTTTATTGGGATACGACCTTTGTGAGTGGTTACTAAAACAAAAGTAGCTTAACCAATACAAACATTTTCCTAGTCTGTAATATGAGCCCAACACCTATGCATAGATGGCCATAATGGAAGCCAATAGACCAATTTCTACTTATAACCTTTAGTCACCTAGCACCTAGCATCTAGCATCAAGCAACATCTGAACGAATATTTTCCGTTTGTAACATAAACTTGAAGATTTAAAAGTTTCGTTTAGATTCACATCCGAAGCATAAACGAGGCTTTACATTTCATTTTTTTTTTTAAGTTTATGATATTCATTCTAAAGATAGGGGATTTTGAAAAATATTTTTTAAACTATGCATGTTAAGATTATACATTTGACTTGTTACAATGTAACACGATTATAAAGAATGAAAAACAAAATATGACGTGCAAATGATATTTTCTTTTTAATTTAATTAACATCTAAAAGTGGAGTTCGTTTGTTTGCGCTACTATTCCTTGATTGCGTCACCGGTTTCTGGGATGCAGCTTTTTCGAAGAAAATAGGCAGTGACAAACGGACAGACGGTCATACAGACACGATAGAGATCGTATAGGGATTCCGTTCATCCATCGGGTGTACTGAACGTTAAACAATGGTAAAGTTCATCCGAAGAGCATGCCTATTTCGGTGCCGGCGCAGCGTATCATTACTTCGAGTTGCGTACAGTTATGCGCGAACGACATACAATGTGAGGCGTGATAGAGCAAGTTACGAACGTCAACGCGGTCACGAAGTTTCGGCCACCAGTGCGATAGTCGGGATCGTGTGACGGAGAAAGGTCGTTGGCGTAGAGCGCGGGCGGGGGCGGCGGCGGGGCGGGGGCGGCCTCGGCCCGCGCCCCTCCCGCTGACACCGACCCTCTTTCTTGCACAAACACGCTCCAACTGGCGGTCAGACGTCAACCAGGTATACCTGCTTGAGTGAAAATTATATTATTATGTTCTTTGTTACGTTATTTTTTTAAGGTTAATTACGATAGTTGGCCGAGTTTCTTCTTATTCCACTGTTTTTATTTCTATAAATAGGTTGTATAAAAGACAAATATTTAGAGACAAGAAGTTAGGTTTCCTCGTAGGGAAAATTGTTTATTTTCCATACACTCGATTTGAAAAGCATGAGCCTGTTTGTAATTCTAAATACAAGAGTGATGTTTTTACGGATGTGATCAATTTCGTAAATAAAGAATTAAAAGTAATGAATTTTTAACACCGTTTCTATACGAGAAAGTGGCATATAGTCAATTAGATATCTCTGAGGTATCAGAATGTAAAAGACTCTGATGTGGAGAATAAATAAATATTCGTTCGAACACTTAGAATACGTTATTTTCATTGCCACCAGTTAAAATAGGAGCGATTTCTCATATTTAACATATAGGTACATCTTAAAATAGGTTTTCTTCTTTTACTAAATCTTAACTAAATCAGAAGTTATTTATGCCGGCTTTTGGATCACGAGTGAACTTTCAAAAATATGCAGTGGCTCAAATGCACATATACTGCCGCATCCGCGCTGTATCACCGGTATATCAATACTGCACTCTCAAGCAATTGGACCCGACAAATTTATAATACATAGTAAACCGTTGATCGAATATATTATATTACATTATATAATGCATACGTTTCGCAATCAAAAACTAAGATGAGTTCCTCAATTTTTTTATTTTCGTCTTTTATACAGATGCCCGTTTGTTGTTTCGGCACCATTATAATTTGTGTCAGGGAGAAACGCGTAGGGTCTTTAATTTGACCTAGTTAAGATCGGCTTTGGGGTCGGGCGACATCGACATCGCGAACGTGATCAGAACCAAGAGCGGGGTGGGGATTGAAGTCAAAAGGGAAACCGTGATCGGAATCAATGTCGGATCCCGAACCGGCATCGGGATGTAGGACAGGACGAGTTTACTCTATTAGCATATATTTAAAGTTGTGAGCAAAAAGTGGTTTAATACATATGCTTAATTTTTTAAGTGAAAATACATAAAAAAAATCCATTTCCACCTTAAAACTTCATTAACCATTACGTCCTTGTCCTTTCTATTTTTTTATGTATTTAGTATTATTTTTATTTATATTCGCACACAGGATACGTGCAGGCAATATTTCCTTGTGAGTACCTTTCTTTTTCCAAAACATCAAATTTGTTATGTATCTAGAGGCGTTGATAGAATATATCATTAGAACCATTTTCTTCACTGGTGTTCTAAAGACAGTTCGATATTTCACCATTATTAACTGATTAATTCGAATGAAGTCATATAAGCTTAAGATAAAAGATTAGGAAGTTGTACAACGTAAAGAAAACTTAATTAACGAACCAGATGTTTCCACTGGCATCGCTTGTTGAAAAATACTTTTTCATTCGGTCGAAATATAATCGTTCACGTTGTATACAGCAAAAAAAAAATGACAACAGTTTTGAAGAAAAGAATGACAAACATTTAAGAATGGTGGCCTGAAAACCTAGAAAGGATCGGTTTCTTGCAGCAAACTCGCTGTGACAGTTCTTCAGCAGATTCGGCAACCAGTCTAACGTGATTCGCGAGACCGCCGCTCGCGGGTGAAAGTGAACGCACAAATGGAAGTCGTCGCTGGACACTCTTACTCAGATATCGCTGCAACACGCTCGATATCGCACAAGCATCGACGCCTGCTAATGTTTAGAACATGCGTTATTGAAAATGGGATTTCCTAAGAATTTCTTTTTACAGCTCACCATTGCAGAATCTATTCCATTGTTCGCAGGGTGTAGTACCCGGGCAACTGAGTTTTGCTCGGCTCCTTTCTAGTTTTCCGTGGGAATATGGTAACTTCCCGCGGGAAAAGTTGTCTGTGTTCATTTCCAATAATAAATATTTAGACACACAAAATGAAACTACATAATCGCAAAATTTATATACGTGTTTATTTGTTTATTGCCATGTATAGTTTATATCATGCAGCTGCTATTTATTGTTGAGAAATAGTAGCTTAGCAATAACGTTATTATTGCTAAGTTACTGTTTTTGTTATTAACGTTATTATTATTAACGTTAATTACGAAAAAACGATAAGTAAAGCACAATTTTTTTATTTCCCGTTTTTATAGTGAAGATACTTAAAACTATTTAAATCTACATCAAGTAAAAACCTACATCGGAGTCATTGGAGCATACAATATACAGGAATCGGTCATTTAAACTAATGAGATGTATTCTCAGTTCACAGTTTCACAGCAAGCTCGGTCAAACATATAAAACGCGTTGATGTCTAAAATATGGAGCATGTCATGCTGTATATTAAGTCAGATAAATTTGGTATCATTACAGGAATTATGTTTATAAAAAAAGAAACAAAGTAATTCTCCATAAAAGAAGAATAAATAATTTTATATTCTCACGAGCGTATAAAAAAAGTATTAGAATTTGGTTCGGTTATAGAGAGATGATTGTCGGAATTAGTTTATTATAGCGGCAGTGGTGCAAATCGGGCGGTCCCGCGCTCCGACCAAGATCATCGACACGCGCGCGCGCCGCTGAGGTGCTATTTGTTTCCTCCGCCGAGCACAATAGGCGATTGCGTCAGGGATAATAATGTTTCTCCAATAAAGGCTTTTTTTGCGAGCACCGCGACCGAAGCCCCGTATTAAAATGCCCTGTAGTATGTATACCGACGATTTGCGAACGGCTTACTAAATTGTTCCGTAATTGGAGATCTATACAAGTTGTATTGTCTTGCTTCAACAGTATCGACTATTGGGATATTCCACGGTTTTCCCAAAGATTTTTTATGCTGACATGTAATTCATAGATCTATTTCTTCTACAGTGGTGAGCTGTAAAAATAACTTACATGAATTCAATATTTTCTTATAGATAGTCCATCACTGGAAAATTGTTAACGTCGAAAAATCCGTTCTATTTTAAGGATACCAAACTATAAAAGTATAGTTTTGATAGCACTACTTTTTTGTAGATCAGTACTGTGATATGGTAACATTCTAAAGCCCTAACCGGCGTGACGGTAGCACCGGGCCCGCGGTCTGATATTATGTTTTTGTGGACCCATTATCGCTGGGATTTTCAACAACAAAGCGTTTTCACAGTTTAAAACAATATAACTAAAAATATAACAAATACAAAATGTCAAGCCTATTGATTCCGTAAAACTAGGAAAAATATACGAGGCCATGATCCCACAAGGAACCAAAAATAAGAGCAAATAATTATTTACTTAATAATTGTATTGAAATTAACATTAATTAAACGAAATTCAATAATAAAATTTACAAGTACATACAAGCAAAACGGAAAATGTAGTGGGTTATTTTTATTGTAAGAGACGGGTAAGATAAGACCTATTGCCACTCGAACTTTCCTTTACAGCTTTTATAAATCTAGAATGTATTGAATATGCAATAAAAATAAATAGAGTAATATTAAACCACTAAAGATTTGCAGATAATATGTGAACATCCAAAGAACTTTTCAATAGATATCTGAACAACATGTATATATAAAAAAACAATTACTTTGAGGGATAACTCTTGCTACGAAAACTTTTTTGAAATCGAGAAAAAAAAACAGGTGTATCATACAGTATACGTTCATATCTAAAATGTATGGAATAGCTGATTTCAGAAGATTCGCGATTTCAGAAGAGAGTCCATAATACATAAAAGTTATTTGTATCGATATGTACGAATATCCTCTAAAGTAAATTGTCCATAGTTTTGTTGTATACAATATTATAATATGAAAATGTTGGAATTGTAAAACATTCACACATTTTAATCAATTGAGGCGTCTGAACAAGTATACAAAAGTTGATAAGTGTGTGTATGTATATTTGTAAGTACATGTAAGTCTGTTAAAGAATTCTTGGAAGCTACTAAATGGATTAATTTTTTTTTATTGACATAGGTTTACCACTTATTCCGATAAAAAAATTTCTTCATCATCCAACTTATTTCGATTTATTGCATCTTTTCCCTTTTATTATTTTTCCTCGTCTCAGGCTAGTTTTGTCTACGTACGGCCCTTTAGTTTAAAAAATCTTTGAAAAGAATTGATCAAATTGGTTGTGATTTCGGTAAGTTACTACATTTTAATATTTAAGATTGATTAAAGTTAAGGTACATATGTTAGGTATTAAAAAAAACATAAGAAATTGTTTGTATTAAAATTTAACGCAAATCAATAAAAAGCAATTACGGAACGGTACAAAACGAATCAGTTTTTCTTAAAAATAATCAAAATTTGGTAAATAAGACATTTTTTGAGAATAATAATTTCTATAAAGTATTTTAAAAATCACGTATTTTTTTTACTAACTATAGATTTATTTTATAAATAAGTACTTGCGTAGAAAATTGACATGCGCATTTCAATATTTGTATGAGTAATCTGCAATTAAAATTCACGCCACTTGTAGACGGCATAAATTTCGCATCAATAGATAAAATATTTTTTTCTATTATCATTTATATGACGAAAATTAGTCTTCAGATGACAAGAGAAAAATAATATACTTTCGGTTATATACTTATTTTATTTTATATTATATTTTAGGGATTCCACTAGTGTCCCATTGTAGGAATGTAGGGTAAAAGGGTATTCCCCCAAACTTGTTATAGTACTTTTATACAAACTACCGTATCTCGACGTTTGTGAGGAATCGCGGCCGCGCTAAATATATATAGAACGAAAATAGTTGCCAGTTCAAAAACATAAAATCGATAAAAATTTCGGGAATATTTCTTTTTATATAGTTTGAAAAATCATTGCATATCGAAAGAGGTGGTTGGTTTTGAAAAAGATTTACATTCGCTAAGTAAAGTTTTTTAACAGAAAAACCATAGCAAACTCAATTTTCCTTTCCTAGAAAGAAAATCGAGGACTTCGTGTACCTAACTGCCCGGCGCCCCTTCAATTTTGCCGCCCTGCCCTCTAGGTCGTGCCCTGTATAGGCGGATGTAGCCGTCTGGAATAGACTATAAGACATTTGCAAAAACCTCAGAACAAAAGAGATTAATAAATATAACGTGCAAAAGGTATTCATTGTTCATAGAAGTAGTAAAAAATGCTACGAAGGCAGAGGAAATATTTTAATTCATGTATTTTGCAATATGTGGCTTGACTGACGTACGTTAAAATTAAATTTGCGTTCCACGTCGTCCTTTTAACGGGTTTTACCCCTAACGACCGTTAAAAGGAGAACGCGGAACGCAAAAATTATTTTAAAAGTGATTTTTTGTTATATTTCAGTTTAAAAGTAGATAGATGGTGGAAGAGACCTTAAAGATTCTTTTGATTATAAATATTTTATTAGATGAAAATAGTCAAAAAATATTTATATGAAATTTATATACAATTTTTAAATAAAATTAAAGAGATCAGTAAAAGTTTTCGCTAAAGCTCCATTAGAATTCGCGAAGGTACGGCTCGCGAAGCGAGGGCGCGACGGGGCGGCGGGGCACGGCGGCGGCGCAACCTGCGCGCGCGCTGCAGCCTCGCGAACTCGCTCTGTTCAGTCATTGCCCGACCGAGCTGTCGGTCGCGTGTGTGTTGTGTCGTCGCTACCTGTCTCGAGTGTCCGTTAACCGCAGCTCGCCCCAGCCCGCAGTGCGAGTGCCGGTGCAGTGTTGAGTGATGGTGTGTTTTTAGCCATACAACGAACGGTGTATCGCTGTAAAGTGTCACTGTCGCGCGTGCGCATCCCCGGGATCCTTCGGAGGCCGATTCGCCAGCCGGCGAGGGAGGGCGACTCGGCAGTACCGGCGCTGGGAGGCATGAGTCCCGCGCACCACTCCACCCGCACTCACCGATGATCTCAAGGTTAGACTCTTGCGCGACTTTTTGTCCCGAGCGCCGCGCCGCGCCCGGCCGTGTCGTAACTTCGCGTACTCCGCCCGCACGCCGCGGCCGCAATCTTTTTAAGGGCATTCCTCTTATTGGAATCTACTCCTGAGACTGTTACAGTAGCGTGTCCCCCTTTCTTCCAAGTATAGTGACCCAAGTCCAACTCATTTAATAAAGTATGTTCTAAAAACATGAGAGATTAGTGACTAAATGAAATTTATTAAAATATTATTCGATAAATAAATCTTATTAGAGTGACTGAATAAATATCTTGTTTAAGACTATATAAAAAAAACTATCGATAAAGCGAACGGTACAAAACTTTCTTCCACAACTTTCTCTACATTAAAATGAAATTTGGTCGCTAAACGAGCGTTTTAATTAAACCAATGATAAAAATATCTACCTGGCTAGATCTAGTCGTCATGAATATTGAATATAAGTTGTACAACGATCACAGTAACTTAAGAATTAAAACCCTATATGCCTATAATAAAATTATTTTACATTATGAAGAACCCACTCAACGTAATTAGATACGAAACAGATTTTTAAATAATTCTGCCCTTATTTTGAGCATAAAAATGAAAATGAATATTCCTTAGAAGCCAGGGCAATAATGCAACAGGTGTAGAATGATGAACAGGGGTGAGTGCGTGGCCTCCGCCGCCCGGGCGCACCTGGCGCGCGCTAACCACCATCTTTGACTTGGAAGTTTTTAACCGTCTCTCGTATCGCTGCGATCTGTTCTCGCTTTTTGGTTAGTTAATGCATTCAACAGTTGGTTAAATATGTTTAAAATATGAGATAGACGACGGCTCAAAAATATTCTTCAAAAAATTTCGTTTAATATATCAAGGTAAAGTTACGAAAAATCTGTCACAAAAATAAGAAATTCTCATTCTAGAAGGGACGAGTTTCAACCTAAACCTATTTAAAATAAATACTACTCGATTAAACTAACTACAAACTATGGTATACAAATGTAAATCATGTACAGAGAAATATATTAATTTAAATCGTAAACTAATAGACAGGTTTTTTTAATTGCTTCTTCTCAAGTTCTAACAGAGTTTAATTCTTGGGCTCGCACGTACATTAAAAAAAAAATTTAAAAGCTGTCAAAAAATTTCCATTTGGAAAAAACAAATAAAACATCTGTAGTTCAAAAACATTTTTTAGGTGGCCTAGATAAAAAATAATTGCGTTTTTGATACTTATCGCAGCTGTGATATACATACTAATGATATTACGAGTTAGGTAAGTATTTGAAATGATTTTTGCTTTTTTTGTTCAGGTGGAATCAAAAGTACCATATTTTTTATTAACTCAGAATCTCTTAAAACAGATAAACTGAAAGAAATTCATGGCCGAGTGAATGAATAGTCAAGTAAATACATGAATCACTTTTTATACAATTTATTGCAAATGAAATTAGAACTTGCGATATGCATAAAATCTAGGTACCGTTTTTAAATTTCTCTAATACTGGACACAGACTAGTTCGTATTTTTACTGTTTAAACACAAACCTATCATGATTTAATAGATAAAGTTTTTGTTGAAAATTTTCTTTCTTTGGTACATATGTCTCAATTCTATACTTAATGGTAGCGTGAACGTGCAGTAAAAATATTAAACTAATATTTAATATAATATTTAATATAAGTATTAAAGACGTATAATCTACTCATATGTAATTTAGGTGTGATATGAAGTTACTTAACTTTCATCTACAAAGATCATGCAATTTATATCTTATTTTTAAGTATTTTATAGTTGAATTTACCAACGACTGCATCATTATAGTATACTTGAATTCACAGATGATAATCCGTATTTTAAATAATGTGTAATCATAAACAAAATGAAGTAAAATTTAACGAAATAAAGTAATTTAATAAAGTGTCTAATTTTAGATACGTTATAAAAATGAATGATTTCAAGAAATTTAAATTTCGTTTTATTTAGTTTCAAGAAAATACATAGTTCCAGATATAAATGAAACATATTTATTTATTTTGCTGCAATTACAAAATAATTATCAAATTAAATACGTATTCAGATTTGATCGAGTAGATTTTATATTAAATCGAAAACCAAATACAGAAAAGCAAAAGTCTGTGTTTCGATTCACTTGTGCGTTAATGGTTTTTTCCGATTTACACAACATGCAATTTTATGGTATCGTTATTTCCAATCTATATATACTGCTAACTCGGTATTCTGCAATGAAGTATTTTTTTAATCTTTCCTCAGGATCTCAACATAATCACATTCTAAATAAGACGAGCCTATTGTTGTAGCAACCGCTGTATTGTTACAGTATCTGAATGTAGTTGCTCGCTAATGCGCGTGCGCCGATTTAATGTCTACCGATTGATAGTTGAGCGGTCTTTATAATAGTCATTACGCAATTGAAAGTAATAATGTGTTATTAAATAATTATGACGTAATAGAATGTAAAGATGCCTCTTGCTCATGAACATGAGTTCGTTAGACGGCCTAAATGCTACGCCCGCAAAAAAAGGGGAAAAGTCAGTTCGTTATAAATTGCACATATTCATTTTTTTTTTAAGAGTGGACTATGACTTTTTCTTGGTAGCTCTGCATAAAAACACTCGATAGCGTGAGTCAATGTATCTCTAAACGTAAGTAAATTAAAGTTAATTATTAGGTATTTTTGTTGCGATTCTGACTTAACAGAGCTTTTACAATAGAACCAATATTATAACTGAACCTTAAAATATAAGTAGGAATGTGATTAGATCGTATTTAACCGTTTATTAATTTAGAATAATTAGTGCTTTGCGTTCAACCTTCAATGAACATCCAAGTGTAGATTATAAGTGCCGGTTCGTTATAGTAATTTATGTTTTTTAAACGATTGTAACGACTTTTATTGCTTTAATGATAAAATTACGATATGTCAAAAAACCAAAGAAGTGCGAGTTGAACTCGCGTGCAATAAGCTCCGTACGATGATTATGTGTTTTCTTAAATCTAACCCAAATTCATAAATAATTGATTCTGATTAAAATAAAGTAACTACAAATGTAAGGTTGTATGTATAGCATTGACAGATTCATAATGTAATTTTAAAACTATAGACTCTCAGGTTTTCTTGTAATCTAGAAGTAAATACTAATTTATATGCTTTATTCAAAATTTTAGTATTAGTAGTTTTGGAGATAAGGGGAATTGCCAATTTTTGTCTACATTATTGAACGAAATAAATTATTTAAAAATTATAAGATAATATATACACTTGAGACCCCCACAACAAGTCTTTTCATTTAACATGTCATATCGAACAGTTTGCACAAATTTTTTCTTTAGTTTACAAATTTTCCGCCAAAATGGTCCCCATATTCAAGTCATTTATTTAGGCCCTTGTTTGGGTCACAAAAATACATACGCGCGCAAACTTTTTGACTTAATCGGTGTAGCAGATTCGAAGCGATTTGGCTGTGGTAGATAATCAAACACACGAGTGATCCTATAAGGGTTCCGATTTCTTGTTCATTCCCTCGTACGGTACCCTAAAATACATTGGGTAGTCATAAATTAGCTTTTCGCGTTTTGAACATTGTCAAATTAATAAATAAATGAAACTATACTTTTTTTGCGCTAAATCGCTTTATATTAATTTCATATATTATAGATGGTGTCGAGTTTGGGCGTCGATAGGATTATTTATAATATATCCGTTAAATGAGGATTAATGTGATAATGTATTGATAAGGAAAAAAAGAAAAACTGGAATCTGCTCATAATATAAAGAATTTTATAATTTAATTGGAGCCACTTTAAAGTATGGAGTAAAATCATATTCAAAATATCCAAAACTTTTAACACCAACACCCCGAAACCCAACAATGCTTATGCTAATACACGCCCAAACATATATACACGTAATGCGCTCAAATACTTGCACATATCCAACACAAATGTGCATCTGGTGTACTACACAGAAGAGCCATGGTATCGTAACTCTGGAAATCCGAGAATCTTATAACCTACCGTGAACAATATATGGCCCCGATTTTAAAATTTTTGCCTGCGTTATTGGCGTCAATAAAAAATTATTGTTATTAAAATTTGTTGTAGTTTTGAATTATTGTATTATAGGGAAATTAAAAGAAATTTCAATCACTATATTATTTGCTAGAAAATGTCGTTGTTGAATAAAATAATGAATGCACCCAAATAAATATGATCGTTCATGAGCTGTTGTAGGATTTTAGGAGATAAGAGTAAACAGACACTCCTTAAAGAAATAATCAGAAATCTTACAACTTGGATTATTTTACTTGAGTTTTCGACTGAATATTGCAATGTTTTGGTGTACGACAAAACGTTCATACAAAAGACATAAACGCGCATCCATTTGTCGAGGCGTTTAATTCCACCACCCGAACAGACTAATACCGCACATGGAATATCTAAGGGAAGTTTTCTTACTGGGGTCACAGCATTAATTTGAATATTTTAGAAGTCTGGTCATATTAAAATTTTTTCCCTCTCAAGCGACGGATAGTTGATCACTTGACAATGTGTTCATTGTGTCTTAAGATACAAGAAGAGATGGGCCGATCCAATATCTATTATGAAAACTGCAAGCAGAATTGAATTTACTTCTTTTATTTGATGGCCATATTCTGACTAATTTTTGTAGTAATGAGATGGGAATCGAGTGCGGGACCGGCATTAAGACTGGAATCGAAGTAAGAAGCAGTAATGAAAATGTTTGATGATATTTTCACATGAAACGTGTTTCAAAGAAATTACCAAATTACGGAGTGGTCTTGACAGAGAACGACATTTTATTTGGTATTTAATGTATTTAAAAATCTTGTAAGAGTTAGTGTAATTTTATAAAACCTTTACTTTGACATACCTTCATACTTTGAGATATTTAGCATAAGGTTTTCGTACGGGTACTCATTTGTAAAATGGTACTCATTTGAATCTGTCACAAAATATACTTTCTGTATTCAAACTTATTGATGTCATTTCTAATCATAGAATTATCATTACTTTTTTTTTGTAGTAGGTATGTTTTTACGGTTCCGTACCTAATGGGTGCCAACGGGACCCTATTACTGAGACTAAACTGGGCTTTATCTCTTGAACCATAGTAGCTAGACCCTTAAAATTTTCACCGATTATGTATTACTGTAGCCGCTATAACAAGAAATACTAAAACTTAAATATATGTTTTTAAAAAATTAAAGGGGGTCGTCATACAAGAAATGTATTTTTTTTTCAGTGTTTTTAATTCGATCTTTATAATGGCATTAACTAAATACTTGAAATTTTCACCGATTATGTACTACGGTGGCCAATATAACAACAAATACTATAAACAAAATAAAGTTAAAAATTAAAGGGGTCGTCATAAAAGTAACGTGTTTTTTTTACTGAACTGTTTTTAAACATTGTACAGAGGTATGGAACCCTTCAAGTACGAGTCCGACTTACACTTGACCGGTTTTTGTTAAATTTATTTAGAGTAAGAAACGAATAAAACGAGAAACACTGCATAATTATGATTTTTTGATAGAAAATAAATATACATTATTTTTTTTCTGTACTTAAATGACGTTTTCGTAATTAACTATAATTTATCAGGACTAACAATACAATATGTATTATACATATTGTATATATTAATAGTATATATAACATAACAATACAAGAGTATCGATTTGTAAGGAAAAAAGAATTTAATGATAAAAAAGAATGTAACTGGAATAAATATGGACTATACTAATTTCTACGTTATGAATAAGATTGTATTAATTGAAACGGCAATATTGTGAGTCAATATTAACACAATGTATATTTAGAGTCAAAGACATATCTACAAACTGTGTGAAAGATCTGTCAATTAACACAATAGTTAAAATATTTTTAGCGCCTTAAATTTAGGTATTTTAAAATTAGGTACATTTAAACATCATTAGTGTGTGTCAATCCAACCAGCGGATCATATCAATCCTCGCATAGGCAAGGCATACCTTCGAAGATCCGAAGATCGTCGTCGGTGGCGGCGTGGGAACCTAAAAGAAAAAATAGCCAACGAACGACCGCTCCGAGAATTTCCGTTACAATCATAAAGTCACGGTACGCCTGTTTCATCGTCTTCATTCGACGAAACTGATGCGTCAGTGTGTATTTGGATTTTCACGGCCAAAATTGATGATTATTTGCACAGCGCGGCCGCACAATAGAGCACGCACATATAGTTCTGCATAAGATGATAGTTCCATAATATAACGCAGCACCCACTGACTTGAATGAGTAATTTAGTGTGGTCGTAGAAGTGTCTAGAAATATGAACGTGATCAACTAAATGACAGCAAAAATATATTTTTTGGGTGTCTTATGGTTATTTAAATGAATATCAGTTTTCTTTTTTGCACAGAGTTCTATCCATTTAAGATGTTAGTTTACTGTGATTGATTCAATGTAAATTAAGTGTACTTTATACATTATTTGAAACCTTAATAAAAGCAATGTATAAGTAAACTAATTTCTGGTCTAGCAGTGGGTTTATCTATTCACTAGGAAGAGGTTGTATGAAGAATTATGAGCGTATTAGTTATTTTAGTTTCTGTTACATTAATAAACTACTTACCACTTAGTTTATTAAAATACAAAAGTATTCATATCAAGATAAATACGTTTATGTAGATTTAAGTGCAAAAATTATGTTTATTGGTGGTATAAATATGATTTTTAAGGATGCAAAAAATACAATCAAGTGTGAGTCACACTCGCCCTCCAGAGGATTCTGCATCTCATATAAATAACTTAATTAATCCACATTGACATTAGGCAACACATTTCAAACATATATTTTCATCCAAATGCTTTATATTTTCCGTGTGAATTCAAAAACTTAGAATTTTCGTTTAAGTTTTCCTATAAGCTGTGAATAAGGCCCTATATTTTGTATTTTTTCAATATTTTCGAAGATAAAATGTGAATGATCCTAATATTTTTTGAACTATGCATGTATAATTACACAAAATATGTTTCTCATTACAAAACCTTTTTATGTTACAATATGTATCATTACATTACACCATTTCTTTTTAATTTTCCTGTTAACATCCAAAAATTAACTCCTAGTATCGGAATTCGTTAGTTACGTTATGTGTTGGTTACATGCTTTCAGCTCGATATACGCGTGTACCAAATTGCAAATTTTTCGACCAGTAGATCCGGAAAAAATACGCCGTGACAATCAGCCAAGACGCGAGAGTATCTTAAAAGGATTGCGTTCATTCATAAAAATTTACATTAATTCTTCAATTTCATTTCTCTAACTATAAAACTTTAATGATCATTGCACTACAACAATTCAATATGAGGAAAACGCTTGGTTTATCTCGCTTAAAAGATTTATTCTAACTTGGGTGCTGATTGCATTGCACACGTGACTTTTACTGAGGCCCCGATGTAAAAATGCTGTTATCTAACGATTTCTGGAGACAATTTCATTAGTGCATATTTTAATACCTGTGTCGCGGTTTCTTTGCTCATGAATCCTCGATGCGGCGCAGTGATGTAACTTAAATAACTAAAATATCGGACCACGCAACAGTGAAAGTTTTGGAATGATGAAACGTCACGGAAGAGTATCCTTTCTAGGATATTATTTATCGTATCTTAAGTCTTTAGTAGCGCCCTCTGCAGTGGTCGGGCGAGACAAGAAAATGTTTTTAGCCATATTAAGTACTGTTTAAACTAAAATGCATAACGATTGTAATTATATATTTTTTTTCAATTAATCATAAATAAATTGGATTTCAGAAAACCGATTTTATTTATCGGAAATCTGTTATATTTGTTTTTGCCTAACAATGTGTTTACAATACAATGCTCTATATATTACAGTCACTATCAGATTAATCATTGTCCGTCGGCCGCATGACTCGCTAAGTTTAAAGGGGATCGATTAATAAGAAAGAAAAGTATTGTTCTAAACATAGAAACGACTGAAAGTTAAATTTCATCGAGGCCCATTCGTGTAAAGACTTGAGGAGATAGACAATTTCGCTTGCTAGTTAAATAAAATAGTGCAATTTTCTCCTCGTCGTGGTGGAGAGAGAGAGCGAACGCACGCAACGGCCCCGCACCCGGGGGACACGCAACACTCACGCGCACCTGGTCGAGACGCGGCCTAAAAAATCGAATAGATTTTTAATTTCGTGATGCTGGTGAACCGGTACCTGAAATACAACGTGTAAAAAGTTGACAGTTCCTACCGAATATCGCGACGATTTTATTTCGAGTGATTTTTTTTTTGGGACAGACTATTATGTAATTTAATAATCATACAAATTAAAACCTCGACTTCAACAAAATCATTACCTATGCATAGTTTAAACTCAAACTCAAAGCTTCTGCCCTTTTCACGCGAGAACCGCTTAACCGATTTATATGTTTTCTTCAATTTTATTATCTCTTATTATCTGGCTAGATTATACGATATATTTTGTTACACAAAGTAACGTACGAATTAAGATTTTTTAGCAATAATTCTGTAGTGTTTTACTGGAAGTTATATAACTCAAGTTTTTAAAAATAATTTAATAATTTATGTACACGCTTACACACACACATAATCACACGCACACATACATATATATATCTAGAGAGATATCTATACTAATATTAAAGAAATAGAATTTTTCCCGACCTGCACTCGCGTTAGTAAGTTTTGTGATGTCCATCTTTTTTGGTTCCGATTTTTTTTTTAATATGAGTCGTATGATATTGGAAACAACTGACATGTGTCTAAGTTTTACGATTTTAGTCTAACTAATTTTTTTCAATTATAAATCTTTAACGGAAGAGGGTAAAATCTAGTTCGGTTCTGTGCCACAATGAGTGATACTTATATTATATGAAGACGTAATTTCATTCTTTTGACCGAGCAAATCTCGACAACTGTGCAGGCGATACCACAGACCGACGCTAGTATATTCGTAATCATCATCACTAGACCATGTTAAAAGTCTTTGTTTAAAATTAAACTTAATCTGTACAAGTATATGCACTTTTTCTAATAGACCAATAGTTTCGCTATACTACTCAAAAATCGGTCACGTTTAATTTTGACCTTGAAGAACTTTTGAACCACTAGATCATATCAAAAAATAATTGAAAACCTTTTGTGTGGAGCACTTAGTTCTCTAAAAAAATATATCTCGATTTTTTTATATGACGAACTGTTAGCTACATTAGAAGATCCGAACTTAAATCTACCTTCACCGAGCTGATAATATAATGAAACATATTTTATAACAAATTTCGTATACTAGAAAATACATTAAAAATGGATTTGCTAAAAAAATCCTGGACCGACTATTTTTAATTATTTTTAAAAAAATATTTTAAACCGGACCGGATTTTTTCAGACAACCCTATATCAACGTGTTCGCAATAATACAGCGCTTATGTTGATATATACTTTTTTTATAATTTTAATAATAAAAAAATATTTTATTCTATTGTCCAATCAAGTGAAGATAACTGGCATCGACATACCTGTTTCTACCTGACAACCGAGTTTGTCCAGGTGAATAGACAACCCAACGGCTGCACATTTTATACTTTAAGTAAGGATAAAAATTTTCTGATTGTCTTGATGTTGCAACATTTGATAAAAAAATATTTCTTAAAAAATAATTAAAAATAGTCTGTCCAGGATTTTTTTAGCAAACCCATTTTTAATATATTTTCTGATATACGAAATTTGTCATAAAATATGTTTCATTCTATTATCAGCTAGGTGAAGGTCGATTTAAGTTCGGATCTTAGACTACTAGTTATAAAACTCAGAAGAACGAGAAATAATTTTTACAATACATTTCGTGTGAAAAATGAAAAAGTGTGATGCGAACTATCTTAATGTCAATATTAAGAGCTTATGCTTAAACAGGCCTGTTTTTATACTTAACCGAATCTTTTGTGCCTATTTGCGAAAGACACACACACACACACACATGTACATACACCTTATTTTAATACGTTCTTTATTTTATTTTGTGTAGCTGAAACACAATGTCTAAGTACAAAATTATCGCTAGTTAGCTACAGCTCATGGAAGAAGCTTCGCCACACGGCGGATAAAAAAGATGGACGGTCCATAATGAGCGTCTTTTTGTTAGTTTAGTTTTTACTACTTAATCCGAACTCGTCATCAAAATAAATTCTGTTGAGTTATGCTCATCGTAGGCTGATTTCGTTTTTGTTAGCAGGAGGTATGCTCTAGCCAGAAGAAATATGGACTCTAATGAAAGGGTCAGATAAAATAAATTTTAAGAACACGAAAACAGAATTTTGATATTTATTTAAGAAGTACAAGAAACACCTTCAATAACACATTAAAATACAGTAATCACTTATTTTTCTGTCAAGTTAGAAGTATTATTAAATAATATCGTATATTCAATAAAATATGAAAATAAAGATTGAGAAAAAAAATCGTATAGAAAAACGAAGTAAGATATTGAAAGATATTTACGAAGATATTAAGTTTTTAAAGTACATACAGCTCTTATTTTCTCTATTTAAAAATTGAAACCGGATTTTAACTTAAGACGTTCTATGCGAGACCTCCTCAATGAGCGGCAGTACCGGTAGCAATCACATGATGTACAGTTTCCATACACGGCGCAGCAGTCTGCCGCCCCGAGGCGCGGCCGGCCGAGCGCGCGCGCCGGCCGCGCGGGTATCGCCGACACGCCGCAATTAACAATACGCGACCAGGATCGTTTCTCAAGAGAGAAACCGCCGGCGCACGGGCATTGTTCGCAGCCCACTTTCGGCTGCGCGGGCGGCGCTGGCGGCGCACACTCGACCCGTGAAAGTGAGTGGAGCTCACACACGCCGTACTTTCCGCTTGATTTGCGGCGCGCGCGAGCAACGCACCAAGCTCTACCGGCCGACACGTGGAGAAACCTTGATGATATATTTGCATGAGAAACGGGATTATGACGTAAGTGCGCTTATTTTAGCGTCATACGTAATTTGAATACAATTATGTGTGACGTATGACAGGTACACATACTGAAGATGTAAATTATATTTTAACATGTGATAGCAACATACCACACATATAGCGATACTAACGAGAACTGGAGTAACATTTCCATTCAATTATCAAGATACAGGAAGATAAAATTTGATATAAAAGTTAATCGACGTATATAAATAAATAGAATGTAATTAAGAGAGTAAAATAAAAATGTTGGTAATTGTTTATAAAATTTTATAGTAGTACAACAACAAATATGATATGAATAATGTAATATTATAAATGACGTCACTTTATAGTGACTCAGTTGTATAATAAAACTCTCTTTCTGGTCAGCAATTGGAAAAATTATTTTAATAGTCATTTTTAAAATAAAAAATAATTTTACTTCACCCTTACTCAAGTAAAAAAATTTGGTTGCCTGTAAAGTCGGTATACGGGCGAAAGTTTTACGTGACAACGACTTTGAATGGTAAAATCATTTTAATGTGAATATTCATTCGTATAGTAGGAAGAAGGATGAAATAATAGTAACAATTTAAAACATTTATTTATACAAAGAATTATATTTAAAACATTAATTTATACAAAGAATCTCACTGAATTTCATATTAACAAAATTTTATTAATACATACGTATTTATATACAAATATACATACAATAACTTGCAATACATTTGCAAGCTATGCACTAATTCTCTAGTAGACCGATCATAGTTGAGTGGGAAAGGCATTCGGCGGGCCTCGTTCGGTGACTCATCGTTACGTTACCGAGCGTTACATTTTCATAAGTGACTCCCAGCCGCAACCTAATTTAAGACGTTGTCACGTCAAAACTTCCATTAATACTTTGTAGTTGTAAAAAATAATTTGAATAACTAATTATCAAATTTTAGCAATAGAATATTCATTTCTAAATCATCTAAATGAAATACAATATGCAATTTTGCCCAAAACCATTACAGACGTCATTGTCTAAAACAGTTGACGAACCACAAAGGCTGTATTATAAAACTGAAATAATATAAGATTGAATGTTGTCATACGGAATCGAGAGGGTGTGCAAAAATTTACATACAAAATCAATTCGCTAACCCAGAATCCAATTTAAAAGCGGCAAAAACTCTCTAATCTATTACATAACAAATAATAACAACTTTCAGATAGTAGGCGAGAGCATTCCGGCCACGTTGGACCCGAATGTAGCCAGTTTAATAACGTACTCGACGCAGAGCGCGCCGCCGCAGCGACATCTGGTGTTCTATTGTGCTAACCGATGACGTTTAGAATCAAAGTCATTGTCAACTCGATGTGGACGCGACACGTATCTATAGACGTATTGAATTTCTGCAGTAGGTTGTTAAGAATTGATAGCGTTATAATAATGACAATGTTTATTTAGTGTTGCCAATTTTCTAATATTTACGCTGTTTATTAAAGAAAATTAAAAAAAAAATAAAACATCAAAGCTAGCCATTTCATTTATTTGTACGGATTAAATTTTACGCACAAGTATTAAGCAAAGTATCGAGTACATTTTGTCGTACTATATCGAAATTGATTTCGTATACTTGGCGGAACTTTAAAATCTTTCCTGTCCTTTCTAGTTCACTTTTATGTATAATATCACGCAAAAAATGTATTCGAAGCTGATTCGAATCTGAGTCGACATTATAATATCATCCTGATATGATCAGATCAGATATGTTCAAAATATTCCTTATTCTCTTAAGCTTATGAATGATTTTTCATCAAATTCACATGTTGTTTTGAGCTCTATGCGTCCTGTGAAATTATTCACTCAATGCCCAACGTCTTGCAAGGTTATCCGGCATCAAAGCTACGGTCAGATATCAATTTCAAGTAAAACTGTCATTATTTTGTATAGTTGTGTAGAATACTTTTATTGCGTGCGCGATTGACCCGCCGCCCGCCGCCAAACGCCTGATGCCCTCAGTTTTTCAGGGAAGCGCTTAAATTTGTTATATATTCGTCATCTATAATAGGATACAAGAGATGTATATAGACTTTCTTTAACGGAAGTTTGTTTAAGGGAATTTTGTTTAGCACAACTATCATAAAGAAATGAGAATCATTCTATTTTTAAGGTTCTATGCCCAAAGGATTTCAACGGGAGCCCATTAGTAAGAAGAAGCTGTCTGTTTGTTCATCCGTCTGTCTCAGTCCTGAAGGACTACTCAGAACTCTTTACAACCGTAACCTTTTAGGTTTACTTTTCCCTTTTCTATTGCATTTGATATTTCGCGGAAATTATTTATTAGATACTTGTCTGCGACTAATCAATAATTTTCATGAAATATCACAGTATGTTATAGAAAAGCGAAAAATAAAAGATTAAAAGGTATTTCATACAAGAAAATTTGTTTATCGATCTTGTTAGGGTGTAGTAGCCACAATAGCAAAAATGTTTTTTTCATATAAGAAAACTGGTTTTTCAACCTTTAGAGAGTTCCGTAGCTAAAATGGCAAAAACGGAACCCTTATAGTTTCATAATGCCGGTCCTTCCGTCCGTCACAGGCATTTTACTAAAAAACCACACACCCTTTTTTCTTTTAAACCGTATGTTACAAAATGGGAAAGAATTACAAAGGTAATGCTTAATAAATACTTTCAACAGAAATTATTTAGAATATGATCAGACATACCGCTTTTGAGTTATTGCCGAAAAATTGCGTTTCTCAACAAAAGGATGTAAGTACCATGAAGATACGTTTTTTCGTTGGTGCTCTTTTGCACATCGTATTTTTACATTTTCAGACTGTAGTAAGTGTTTTAATTGTGTTTTAACATACTGTAAATTTAATAATGATTAAGTATTTAGATAAATAAATAAAAATTGTAATGAATTAAAGTCATTTAATAGTAATAAAAGATATTTAATATAAACTGAATGAAAGATTGTTATGTAATTATTTATCAAAACCTATTATTTACCCCTTCAAACTGAAAAAAATAGTATGTTGTGCATTTCTCTAGTAAAGTAGTACCACATTTCCGTAATAAGGGCTACGAAACCCTACACTGTTTATGCTACAATACGCTCTTGGCTGTTTTTAATTTTATTTTTCCTATATAGTCAAAACACCACCACAAACGATGGTCAAACTTGGTGTGATTATTGGGCAATCTCTAAAATAAAACAAAAATAATAATATTATAAAAACTGACCAAGCGCGAGTCGTGATTTTGCTAAATGTCCTGAATTGTATGAAATAAAACGATTTATATGCTAAATAAATTGTCGGGAGGTACAAGAGTCTGAGTTGCAAAACTTAGAATACCTTCTTGACTTATATGTTATGTACATTTTAAAACCCTTCGAATCCAGAAAAAAAAACTTTGTAATCAGCCTAAATCGCTACATCAATAATTTTCACATTGAATATAATGTGAGCGATCCGATAAATAAATATGTGGGAAATATTTAATTTAAATCACTCGGCCAACTTGGGCCAACGTCATAAAGTGGCTATATGTGTTAAATAAGAGTATGGGAAGCTCTACACATGTATATTTTTTTAGAAATATTTATATCGTTTAGTATTCGTATCGTGAAGTGTAAATTGTATTGCGTAATTAGTGAAAGTAAAATGTAACATTTTGATTATTTAATAACTATATCATTACATTTCATTTCTATAACATAGTTCTACAATTATTGAAAAACGTTAGAAAACTTGTAATATTTCTCAAGAAAATTAAAGATAATATTTATCACTATATTTTTCATCTTAGATTTATTTTATTCGTTGTGATGTATAATGTATAAAATAATAGAAATTCTGATGCATTTTTAGAAAATAAAAGTTTCTCAATAAATGTTAGTGTTTGGCAAGTATATACATGTTGCTAATTACTTATTTTCTCACGTTAACATTGTAGGTTGCGCTAACAAAATAGATTGTCGCCTTGGAATCGCAACTTACCATCGCATTACCACAAATCATATAAAACGCAACCTTGTCTCTGTATCTCTAGATGTATGAGTATATGATATATCTCCATATATATATATATATATTAAAAAGCACACACATACACGCTAAACACAATACGATAGGCGTAAAATACTTAGTCAAGTTATTGTAACAAAGCACAGGCGGCTTTTCTGATTAGGCAATATTTCGTCTTATGTCCATTCTCATGAACGACAAGCTAAAAATATACGAAAAAGTTATACGAACTCTTTCATTTTAAAAAAAGAGTACGTGATACATTCGAGTTTTTTGCGGGCAACTTTTTCAATTTGTCCTTTCCATTGCGGGTTATAAAGGGAAAACAACTTTTGATTTAGCACGAGGCACTTCAATGGACTGAGCCATGCGTGTGTATTCTTTAATTTTTATATAGCAAAAAAAACTGTTTATTAACGAATTCGCATCATCGTTACTACTCTACGTACGTACTTTCTTCTCCCAGTTCTTCTACAATATTAAAATTGTTTGATAATTAATATTTGATATTGAAACAAAATTATGCATCATTTAATAAATTGCATTTAACATATAAACAGACAGATCTTTGAACATAGCAATTTAAGACAAAAATGTGTTCAATATTCTTATATCTAAAATATGTGACATTTACAAAACCAGGGAAAAATTTAAAATAAATTTTACATATAAGGCAAAGTAAAAACAATAATATGTAATAATAATGTAAACTCGCGCGTATTTCTTACAAGAGTAGTCAGAGGCTATAAAATTCCACAAGGCACTATCTTTTCAAGGCATCGTAATATGATTTAATGCAATGCAAACTTACAAATCGCATCTGATACTGCAAATATTGACTCGTAGTATAACACAATTCGAATTACAATACTTTTTTTCTCAGATTAGATAATGTCAACCTTTCGTCTCGTAAGCACTTAATCGATCAAAATCTTTCACTGATGGAATGTTTACAAAATTACTACCTGTAAAAGGAAATTCAAGGGATATTTTTTTTGGATTTTGTCTTATCAGCATATATAAGTCTTACTTATATACAAATATTTTTGTGTTTTCAATAGATCGCTAGAAATCGCGGGGGTCGCTATGAAGATGCGACCACAGCCAGTGAGAAATTTCGGATGACAATTAAATAATCATCTTTGTCCAATAACTAACGAATAGATATTATGTTTGGCGTGATTGAGAAGTCGTCAGTGAGACCACATGGTTCAACGTGTGTTACAATTTTTTATATACAGCACCTCAAAGACCGAAAATAATGGTGTTACCGAAAACCGCGGTAGGCACCCCGGTCTTCCGGCGCCGACATATCCATCCTACCCGAGGTCTAGGGGCCCTCGATTTTATCTATAACCCACTCGCTTACAATAGTAAGCGAGTGAGTTATAGATAAAATTATGGTAATCAGCACATCGTCGTCGCCGCCATACGCGAATTGATACGGATCAAGGAACTCGAAAAAGGGCGAGAGAGGGCGCGTCGTCACCGCATCCGTCTGTTTGGTAGCAGTTGCGGTCACGAAACTTAAAATCTACTTCTACATTCTTGAGTAAGATTAAAGTAATAATATGGGTAATTTAAAGAAAACAATATTCTGCTTTACAAAAAAAACTATATCGGGGCTTACATTAGAAATGCAATAGTTAATTCGTCTATTTGTTCAATCTTACGATTCAATGATTCGATCGATTTCATCGAAGCTTTCCTTAATTTGATCGGTGTTATGAAGACGAATTCATGTTATTTCTTTCTAGTTAAGAGTTGAGATTTTTTGCAAAACGTTCATTTTGAGACATGCAGAGACTACTACAAATGTGTATCTATCGGATAATTATGACATATAGCTCTAAAGCATTATGTAACTTAGATAGTATCAAATTTCTTACAAAATCTTGACTGTGGGATACGATTTCTTTTAAGTAATGTGATTGAGCCATTATTGCCATTTTGACCCAATGCGTGTTCGGACTTTATATTTGTTGAGGATTCTGAGGGACCTTTTCCGAGAAGCACGCTTCTTGCTTTCCTTTAACGCTAAATCAAGTTACAGCACACTATTAAATACACCGATATAATTATGCACGGGATATAAAATATTGTATGCATAGTTCCGTAGTATATTTTGTAGGAAAAGGGATATTTATCGGATCATCGTCGTGTTTGTCTGCTTGCCCTTCTGTGTTTCATACCTTATTTTCTTCAAATATAATGCAAGAAAATTGAAAATTTTAAGTTTAGTATACACTTCCATTTTGATTTTGATGGCTTATTTTGGAGGACAAATTAGAAAATGAGTAAAAAAGTTTTGCTAGTAACAAATAAAAAGAATCATTACGAGAAATAAAAACATAATATTTTGGAACCTGGAAGTTTCTAAAGTCTCCGCCAAACGAAAAATATTCGTGAAGATAAAATGCGTACAAAACGTGTCGCTTCATTTCAACAAGGACAAATGAGTTCAATTCCTTTAGCGGTTTCTATGGTAGCCCATTTATACGAAGAAATCGTGTTCAGACTCGGGCTTACGATAAATTTTTATTTATTTTTTAACCACAGACAGATTTAGGTTAGATGATGAGGTAGGTAGCTGAAGCAATGATTTTAGTGCGGTATCTTCTACATATGAGTCCGACCGTTCATTGGTTTTTAAATTAATGCTTCAACTAAACCAGTACACTCCGTTGTGAGTGTAACTATAGCTAAATCATTGTTCTGTAAAACTTACAAAATACATTGATACGTTGATTGAGAACCCCGTTCCCTCGCAATGGTTTAGTAACTCAAAATATATGTTTTGTTACTACATTCTATGCAGCATATATGATGTTATTTAATTATGTTCAGTCAAATCCGTATGAAGATCTGAAATATTTTATATTACAGTTGATATATTTTTTGCATGATTAAATTATGTTGAAAACGTAAGAGTTTCCTATTTGATGTATTTTAATAAATATACACGAATAAAACTGTCGGTGTCCCATATGACATGGCATGGTGAATGCAGCGGAAAACGGGTATAACCGGCGCAAAGTGCAACGGCCAAGGCTGACGCCCGCGACGCAACTGTCAAGTACCAATTAGTATTGTAAATGCTAAACATATTCATTTGATTATTCATACACGTACGATAGCACGTCGTCCGATGTTCTCATCGCCACGTCAAATAGACAGATTTACATTGATCTCGCCGAACCTTTGAGTCGTATGTTATTTAGTATGTACGGTAGCGTCACCGTATGAGGCGGTTGAGCCACTTACGTATTTCCGCAAAACGACGATGGCCACCTCGTTTAGTTTAACTCCGCTGTTAGGTGCGCACGCTACGTACGATGCGGACGTCCATGCGCGGCGATGACCACCTGCTCTCGAGCGGCTGACATGTTCGTTTTCCCTCTAGAACGCTATAAAAAAATATTTGAGAACTTCTAGTTATTTTATATACGAGTATATATTTTTGAATACGTGCTGACAGTCAGTGTAATGGCAAGGGACGTTCTAAATAATGTAACACAAAACTGATAGCTATACATAATATTAAAATAGAGCCGAATTTTAGGCTTCTTAATTCGAAGGGCTTCTATGAAATGATTTATGAATATCAGCGAAGGAAAAGAAGTAGAGAATTCTGTCTATCGCCCGTCTGGGACGAATAGACGTGAGCCTATATCTCATGTTAATGCTTAAACAATTCGTTTTATCCTTGAACAATCGTATTCTATTTAAAGTTTACAACTCGTTCAATATTAATCAATTTTGGAACAGAGGGACATATTATTTTGATGCATTAAACTTAATTTTAATTATTTTTTCCATTGACCGACGCGATATCGAAACAAACCTTCACCTCATTATGATTACAATAAAAGATACCAAAGACGATACGATTCGAGACGATAGACAACCTTTTTGACGTATGTTTCATTGTTACCTTATACGAATAATCAATTACAACAGAAGCGTTGGTATTAATAATTTTAAAATGACAGCATAAAACGTTCGTGACGTCCTCAGAGACAGTGAAATTCAAAAGTATGCAAACTTATATAAAATATAAACCGGCAGCCGCGACTCGCGCGGCCTCGGGCGTCGGCGGTCGCCTCTCGCGCGCCGTGTTGGTCGACTCCATTAACATTTGTGGCACGTGCCGCGCGCTTGCGGGCTATGGGAACCCCGAAGACTGCCCTATGGGTTGCCCTTTTAGCTACCGGAATTGAACTCTGGTCTTCCATCAGCTCATCGACATGGACCAGAGAATGGGTCGATTTGATCGATAGATGTAGATGTACTCACTAATTGTGTAGTGCACGAAGTACTTTTATTTATTTCAGAATCGATCATATTTCAGTTAGTCAAGCTAAAGGTTTTGATTACATCAATTTGAAGAAAATAAATTAATATCTCTCGATACAGATCCTTTCTAGGATTTCGTTTGTAATCTTTACTATCTAATTCGTTATGGCTGTGAGAATTTTATTTTTTTTATGTTTGTAAGGGATATATCTTAAGTGAATGCATTTAGGGATTAGTATTGATAGCCTACTAAAAATACCTAGGGCGGATTGTACATTTGTAAATACACAATGTTATCTGTTTTAAATTTTAATTCAGACATTATCGACGTTATTTATGAAGTGGCCAAGGTCGCTATGCCACTCACGCGAAGCATAGCTAGTTTTATTTTTTTCCACGTAACTAATCGATAATAGCACGTTACATATATGGAAGATTATCGTGTTTGTTATTTGTTAGTTTTTGCGGTATACAAAAAATAACAGTCGTTAAAACATGGACGATGAATTACTCTTTAATTTGAATCATATTACTTTTTAATAAATTGTTTATAAAAGTCATTTTTATACTTACCTCACTTGATTTTTCTACAATAGCTAAAATTTTCTTTTTGCATTTCACAATGGAATTACGATGAAAGTTTTTTACGTTCACCGCATGTGATACACAAAATGCTGCATTCGACTATCACAATTAAGTTATTTAACAACGTTAGACATTGTGTCAAAGCGTTACGAAAGTGTGCGGCGTGAGTCGCCGTAGAGTGTTCCGCGTTCAAGGTGAGCCGAAAGTGAGAGCCTGCGCCCGCGCACGCCTTGCCCACGCCCGACTACGTGGATCGTTGTACTTTGACTCTGCTATTGCTCCGACATCAAAGGATTTTGAGGAGTACTGTAAACGTCTGTTGTTAAATTTTAAGAAAACAAGTTTAATGGGTAAACTCAAAGTCTTTCTCAAGAGGATAGGCAGTGACTACAAATTTCCACTGATACGGTTTTTGCATATCTCTTTCGCTTCACCGACATCCATGATCGTTTAATACAAGCTGGTAGATTGCGAATGCTTAAAATTTGGCCCCTCATTAATATGCCACCAATTCGTTCTACATAAGATTTTGTAGAGCAACTCTTGCTGATCCTTCTATTACGCACATACATACGCTCTGTAAAGTTATGTTAGTTTACTTTCATTTAAGATGAACGTAATTGCAAAATACTCTTTAATAAATTTCACACCAAATTATTACTGAAATGGCATAAGTTATCACATTTTAGAGAGAAGTATATAAAAAATGAGCCATATTTAATGGTTATTATAAAAATTAGGCTAGAAAATAGAAACAGATATATAAATTATTGTTTCTTCGTATATTATTTGATAAAGACAATTTTATTTTTCTAAATTTTAACCATGAATTATGTTCTATTTCAACAGCTTAGAAAAATGTATGGTCCGTTTTATATCGCACTTAACTAATGTTATTAGCGATTTTCAACGTCATTAAGCTTCAAAAATGGGACCGTCCATTATATAATAGAATAAACGGCACGAACGTTAATTTACAACTTTTAAATGAGCACCTCTAAAATGTTAAATGAAAAAATTTGATAACGTACGACTCAATACAAAGCTCTGAGCTATTTGAACTAGAGTCTGCAGTGAAGTGATTCTGGACGACAGCAAAAAAAGTGTTCGTATCTGTGAAGTGACTGTTACTTGTAGTGGCCACTGTGAGGTCACTTGTGTTTATCGTGATGACCAATAATATAGTGCCGAGTACGGGAATCGTCAAAAGAGAAGAAGAAAACATTTCGTTGACTGTAGTACGTATTTATAGGCGACAATAGAGAAATTATTGCAGAATATTTGCTTTGTAAAATGTACATATTTTTTTTGATTGAAATTGTTCGCTCACAAAGTTTTTTGTTTTCCATTTTATTATGGTTAGTTTGCATACCACCATACTTAAAAATACTGGCTATAAAAAAATTCATGTTTCATTTTAGCAATTCAAAGAAATAATTTTAATATGGAAATAACCAGTTTAGGCTGCTTATTTAGATAGGTCTTACCGTAATATATATCTCCCGTGAATTGAAGTTAAATTTTCGAATGCATGTATTATCGTTCCACAAAATATTTTCCTTTCAAACATAAATACAGCGTATTGAAATAGTTAAGGTATAATTTTTTTTGTGTATTTAAAATATGGTCGATATTTTAGTGAAGGCGGCGGCGCGGGCGAGGCCGTGCGAGAGGTTCGCTGACATTTGGCGAAGGTGTTATAGCTGAGCGCGAACTGCCGTCCCCGGTTTTAGCCGGTCCGGCAGATATAACACCAATCGCGATCCTTCTTATTTTAGGCTACCGTCTAAAAAAAAAAGAAAATAGAACACTTATAGGTCCATTTTATTGTCCGTCGGTTATTCTGTCTGTCTATCAAGATCCTTCTTCTCGGGCACGCTTGAAAGGTATCAAGTTGAAAATAATATGCAATACTAAAAACTACTGTCCCTTGACGGTGGAAAAAATCAAAGGTCGTACATAAGTGAAATAAAAATCTATGGCCATTTTGTCAAAAATTTTAATACGACCAAGTCATTCATCAAAACCTACGAGTGCTTGCTGTTGATCTTGTGCCATCGCAAACAAAACAAGAAATACGAAAATCGTTTATTTATAGCTATACAATGTAAAAAATACGATTATGCAGTGAAATTTGCAGTTAAAATTTCGACTGCGATGTAAATCAATGTATAAGGGAATATTTTTTATTTCCGGTTATGAAAATTTTCAAAAATTCGGAAACATAAAGCTTTTCTTAGGAAGTTTTAAGAAAATATTAGTAGTCTCAAATTCCTGAGACCGGCACCTTGCCAGGATCTGTATCAGAAACGGGGAAAGTCTATTGAAAGTCCCGAGGGATCAAATATACTAATAATTTTTGTATGGGACTCTCGGGGCGCGAATTCTCCTCGCACTGGTCACCTTTTTATTCACGTGTCCTACTTTTTTCACAGTCGATTTTTAAAAATATCGGAAAACGCCAAATAAAACGATATCGGACGTATTCGATTAGCGAAAAAGGTGAACGGAAGAACACGACAGTAAATCTGATCGCCGTGTCGGATTGAATATTCCTTAAAGCGTTGTGCCCTCTTGAATTTAAAATAATTTTACAGCGACAAGCTCTGCTTATGAAAATTTATGAAAATATTGTTTGTTTCACGTTTGTACGCATTGGTAGATAGCTGAAATTTCATGTTCGGAAAAGTTTCAGTAAAATCCATTTAATTTAATTTAACTGTTTCTTTTTGGTTTTGTTTTAATTTGTTTATTATATTTACATTACTGGCCGCAGTTCGCTTATATCACTGTACGTTATGGGTTATGCAAGTAAATAAAAACAAATTGTGAAGAGCGTATGGAACAAAAAATTTAATAACTTAAAATCGTTCCCAAATGATTCCACTTCGAACGGTCAACGTCACACACCGGTACGTTCATTGATTTTTAAATTTTGTTCGGACAAAGAAAAATCGATTTTATTATGATTTCGTGAAACTTATCAAAACAATCTCCATTGACCTCGCGGCTGAAACGCTCACTTGTAACGTAAAAGGTGTTGCGTTCGGTCACCGATCGGCCGATACGTTATATCATAAGACAAATTTCGTTAATTACCCACTTCCTGGTCACCACTTATTTACCCCTCGTAGGTATGTACTAATCTTCAACCATACGGTTGAAGATTATCGTATTATATACACGATACTAGTCTGGGCTGATGCATTTATAGGAACGATGCTCTTCAAAGAAAATGGCTTCTTTTAGCAACGTCTACGTATACGCTAATAGTTCTCATAGAAAATTATAACATATACAAGCTCAATTATTATAAATATCATAATATATAGTAACAGACCCGTATAAGAGAATGTTATATGGGTCTGTTACTACATATTATGATATTCATAATGGGATAAATTCATTTTAATAAAATCATACAAACAATTCAGTGCCATAAAATCTAAAAATATTTATTTATACTGATACCAATCCCTTGTTAAATATATACACAGTTTTGTGTATATCTTATAGATGACGTATTCAAACGTAACAACTTACATAATCGCTGATATACTGACTCCCAACTAAGTATAAATGCAGGCTCGCGCGCCGGACGTCCTTCGACTCCACGATCGACGCTCAGTAACTACGTCACGTTTCAAGCCGATGGAACTACATAATATTATAGGTCTTTAAACAAATGTATAAGAATGAAAAAAAATTAAAAAATAAATTTGAAAAAAAAATGAAAAACCACAAAATTATTTGATTATATATCATACGTTTTTTGTTCGAGTTCGATTCGATCGTTCCCATATCAATAATACTATTATTTCAGACACTTATTTTGCTAATATCGTGAAACATGTTGATTGTAGACGTTACGTTTTAAGTTACAAGACAGGAAATGCTTTGATAGCTTGTACGGACATTGACCATGGTGAATGCATTGCACCGATCATATGTGGCTCACAAAAATATTACTTCCCTAACATATTTAAGACACGACACAATGCTGCAACAAAATACAATAACGTAAAATCAAGTTGACAACAGAATTTAGTGAATCATTCAGAGGCTATGAAATAATTGCTTTTATACTCATTTAAGATTTAAGTACTTACAATCTACTCACTCTGTTAATTTTTTTTTGTTTACAATTGCCTTACAGACAATGTCCAAGTTACAACTACGATCAGACAAACAAACGGACAGACATGCTGGTGTTTAAATGACAGTAACTGTAACGTTGGTTGCTTTAGCGTCTTATTCTGGAGGGTTTTCTTCTATAGCACTTATTGCATTTGGATGGGATGCCTTATCAGAGATGACGGTCAGCTAAATGCTGTCGGACTCACGTAAATAGTTTCCTGATTAATTTTTGCTTGACACACAAAAACAAAATTAACAGGCTATATTTTATTGTATGAGTAGTTCTGACTACTCGACAGTGAATTTTACAACAACAGTTCTATTTCTTGTGTCAAATTTTTATCACGCCAGCGCTAAGGTTATAACCCTTCCATATTTTTTTATAAATTCAGACCCATGAGTTTTAACGTTAAATTCTCCACGCTGACTCGGATTGGTGGACGGTGACGACCGTCGTCACCGTCCGTAACAGAAAAGTAACAAACGAAACATACATAACGAAAAAGTAATAAAAGTGACAACGTCCGGGGCCGACGGCTTAACGTGCTCTCTTGTGCGAGGAGCGAGCGGTTTAACACGACTCAGTCAGAAACGAATTCATTGGTTCGCACGAACCTGGCAACTTTCCACTCAAAGGCTGAGCTTTTGACCGTTCGTCCCCCGCCGCTCAACTTTGAATACGACCGTTATGCACGTAACGATAATTAAAAATCTCCCATTTCTCTTGTTACAGAAACAATGTATATAGAAACGCTGCCGCTCGTGGTTTGGGCGCTCTTGACCACCACAACACATGTGAGTACAGTAATATAGCAAAGAATGGTGCCCGTACGATCCCATAAAAAGATTCACTGTTATAAATACACCGTTACCAAATATATATTACTAATTATTTTATATATGTTCATTAATCATATAATTGTAAAAGTATTACTGTGATTGGCTCGCATCAAAACTTTTCCGTGTTTCTCGGAAAAAGATCGGTGATGACTAAACACTCGCCACATTATTGTTTTCAGTAATCGTGAATAATTGGGTAACAAATTTGCTATCGAAACGTTTGCTGTGCCCACAGGTAGCGACACAGTACCAACACGGGATAGGCTTAGGGATAAAACGAGAAGTATTTTATCTAAATTTAGAAGACGGCTACTTCGGCTGCCAAACTAACGAATCGACGCCGTTGTTGAGCTTGTTCGAATTGTCGAAGCTGTGCGACGGTGTGCCCGACTGCTACAAGGCGTCCGACGAGCTGAGGTCGGAACTCAAATGCACAGGTGAGCCGTGTCCGATTGTCCACCGAAATATTTATTCGTTCTTTTCTTCGTATTCGACCCGGAAAGAACGCGTAGTCCTATTTCGAGGGAAGGCATATAAGTGTCCATTTAAATTACATTATTAAACAATGAATAACTTATATGTACTGCTTTTGGTTTTCATTTCCGGAATTTACTTCATCAAATTTTCCTTCCATATTCTGAGTATATAAAAAAATTGAGCGGCATAAAATACAAAATTTGATACATAAAGTAATTAATTAATGCAAGACAGGCTACAAGATGAAGTGAAAGCAATTCTACCTTCAAGAAAATTTTAATGAAATCCGTTTATATTTATGAAACCGAATGTAGTCAATCGAACGCCATCGCTGTATTCCATTTAGAAATAGATAATAGACAATCATTGCATAGTCGACATAGATAAAGGTTTAAATACAATAAAATATAAAGATATTAACAACGAGTTATGTTTTGTAGACGATTGTACCAAAGAAGATGGCACCCGGTGTATCAACGGCGCTTGCTTGAACGGCGTTTGTCATTGCAACGACGGCTACGGGGGCTGCAACTGTCAGGAGAGAGGTACGTTGTCGAGAGGCGCGCTTAACGCGTGGTCCAAAGTCGAGAGACGCGCTTAACGCGTGGTTCAAAGTCGAGATTCCAGGTTGACCTTCTCGTTTCAATTGTCGACAGACACTAACGAATGCAAGGAGAGGCCGTGTGACGTGTTCGCGCACTGCACCAACACCATCGGAAGTTTTCAGTGTTCCTGCTTTCCGGGTTACGAAGGCGACGGCTTCTCTTGTAGAGGTTATAATGATTAATGAACGCCATAGATAATGGTCATTTTTTTTTTCAATTACAGCCAATACGGTTTTGTATGGCAGTTTAGAAAATTCTTAGCTAAATTGTGATTCAGCCTTGCTAGAACGCGTGAATTCCAATTATGTTATTAATAAAAGTCGTAATATGTCGTAGATATCAACGAATGCGAGGATCCTGCGATCGCATCTAGATGTGTCCAAAATGCAGAATGCTGTAATCTACCTGCGCATTTTATTTGTAAATGTAACCGCGGCTTCGAAGGTGACGGCGAAATAGAGTGCAGAGGTGAATTTGTACTTTCCTTAATGATAAATGATTTTACTGCGATAACACTGACCATGGTTGCAATTAATAATTTGCTGATCTTGCGCTTTGTTACACCTCTAGATATAGACGAGTGCCGCAGACCGGGTGCTTGTGGAATCAACGCCGTGTGTCGAAACTATCCGGGAAATTACACGTGCACCTGCTTAGACGGTTATACGGGAAATCCACTCGACGGGGTAAGCGTGAACTTAAGGGATTCATTTACGATAATTATTAAAATAAAAAGAATCGACGAACCGGTTGCGGTTATTTTTAATCACGTGGACACTCGTTATAGTGTGTGGACATAGACGAATGTTCACTGGGCTCGCCCTGCGGCGCGGGCGCAGTGTGCCGCAACGTGGAGGGCGGGTACGAGTGCAGCTGCCCGGTCGGGTACGAAGGCGACCCGCGTCAGGGCTGCCGTGATCGCGACCAGTGTGCGCGCGTTCCCTGCGGCCGCGGAGCTATCTGCGAAAACCACCCCGCCGGATACCGCTGTCGCTGCCCGCCCGGCTACCACGGCGATCCGAACGTCGAGTGCATCGGTAAGCGTTCTCTGTCCGACTCGCGTACTGAGCCGCGCGCGCCGGTAGGTATGACCGAACGCTACGCTTCCTAACCTTAACCGTCTGTAGCTAACGCTTGTGACAACTGTCGTGTCGTCGGCGCGGGGCCGGCGGACGTTCCCGACTCTTCAGACATGCGACAGCCTCACGCTTTTACTAAACTATCGATCACTAATAATCAGCAGACCCGAGAGACTGATGGTTTTCAGCGATCCGTCAAGAGGACATGCGCCCGTCTCGAGTACGTCTTCTTTGAACGAAAGATGGTCTATTTTCATTTAATAATTTTCGTTACATGTTTCCTTTTAGGTTCTTTTATTCTCTTTTCTGCAAGTTTTCTGTCTTCTCCTATTTTCTGTTCATTCTTTATCTTCGTGTGATAAGCACTAACAATCTACGTGTCGTGTAGTCTTTCTTCGTCTGCAATTTCCATTATGTAGCGATTGTCGGAGGCCGGCGGCGAGCTTACTGCGACATACGCTCATTCGGTCGCGATAATCGGAGGTGTCGTTTGTTGTACCAGACGTAGATGAGTGTAAGGGTAGAGAGCCGGCGTGCGGCGCGAACGCGCTTTGCGCCAACACGGCCGGCAGCTTCGTGTGCACGTGCGCGCCCGAGTTCACGGGCGACGCGCGCGCGCCCGCCGGGTGCCACGACCTAGACGAGTGCGAGGCGTTGGAGAGGCCGTGCGGCGCGCACGCCGTCTGCGAGAACACCTCTCCGGGTTACAATTGCCTCTGCCCGCAGGGCTATAGGGCCAAACCGGACGCGCAGATAGCTTGTGAGCAGGTAAGATTTGATAGCTAACCGTTGCTAGAATCGATTAACTTCTAGACACGACCTCCACTGATGTACTTACTCGGTTGCAGGTTGACGTCACGATATTGTGTAAATCACACTTTGAATGTACGAATAATGCCGAATGCATCGACAACCAATGTTTCTGTAAGGTAGGCTTCAAGCCTCAGGGATCCATCTGCGTAGACGTGAACGAGTGCTCGAACGCAGAGGGCGGGTGCGGGGAGAATGCGATGTGCATAAACACGCCGGGCAGCTATCGATGCGAATGCGCCGGCGGGTTCGTGGGGTCGCCGCCGCGGACGGCCTGCCGCGCGCCCTGCGAGGACGTCAAGTGCAGCGAGCACGCTTACTGCAGGCCAGACGGCACGGAAGCGTATTGTGTATGTGAAGACGGGTGGACGTTCGATCCCACGGACATAGCGGCCGGTTGCATCGACATCGACGAATGCGACGCGAACACCGGCCCGACGGGACGCTGCGGCGCGAATGCGATGTGCACGAACGTGCCCGGAGGCTACAGATGCCACTGTCCCGAAGGCTTCACAGGCGACGCACATAAGGTTTGTCACGACGTGGACGAGTGCTCGCACGCCGACGCGTGCGGAGTCGGCGCCGACTGCCACAATACTGTGGGCTCTTTTTCTTGCGAATGCCCCGAAGACACGGTGCCCGATCCGGACCCGGCCGTGCGATGCGCTGAGCTGATGAAATGTCTTTCGGATTCGGACTGCCCCGGAAATGCGATATGCGATGGCAATAAACTATGCTTATGTCGGGAGCCCAACAGAGGCAATGATTGTAGACGTAAGTTGTGTAACATATTTATTTTTTACGGGTTCACACGAATTTACAGACACTGTTAAAAATCGTATTAGTGTTAAGTTCAGATGAATGACGTTTAATTAAAGAATTTCAATTTTTTTGAACCTGTTTGATATATGTTTAGTTATAAATCGAATAAGGATTAGATTGAAAACTGTCTCTCATAGTTTTCTGTATAATTCAAGTTTATATAATTCATTGATAAAGATAGTTGTGGTAGATATATATATATCTGTAAATATTCATATTTCATATAAATAATAAGTAAATGGTCTAGTATTCTTATTTGAAACGGCGAAGAACTAGAACAAGATTTTTTGAACAATAAAGGGCAAAGATATAGTATCTCGCGCTTAATTTTTGATACAGTTCGAAATATATAGTACATTTAATGAGGCCTTTGGTCACATGGTCACATCGGTATAACCAGCGGTATAACCAATACACATTTCCCCTTTGCCGGAAATGTGTATGTTCTATTCTGTTTTTACTAATATTCTGTAGTTATTAAAAAAAATAAGTGAATTCGTTACCTTTTGAAAGATAAGCAATGAAAAATTGAAGAAAAGCAATTATCAAAAATCATTACCATGGTTTTGAGTCCTAAAAAAATATTTTCCGTTTTAATTATATATTTCATTTATTTGTTACGTTTTCACTATATACATACATACATATTTATTAAAAATTATACAAATAAAATTTGAAAGATAAAGTAGGAACATAACCTTTTATTGTAATGATTTTGTAAAGCACTCAAAGTATTGTTGACAGAAACCAAAGAAAATAACTTTGTGAAATATAATTTTACACGAGAAATAATACAGTGAATTTGTGATTAACACTATATATTTTTCAGATCCGTGCGAAAGTATCCAGTGTTCAAATAACGCTGAATGCCTTTTGGTCGATCAAACTGCACAATGCACTTGCCGCAGTGGTTTTACTGGCGACCCAAAGCTACCCGCTGGATGTCAAGACATTGACGAATGTACAGGGAATCCTTGCGCAGAAGGCGCTGCTTGCAAAAATTTACTAGGTCAATTTCAATGTGAGTGTCCGAGCGGTTCCTCCGGAAATCCCTACACCGAAGGCTGTACTTCAGTGTTGAAGCCCAACGAGTGTAGCTCCAGTAACCCGTGTCCACAAGGAGAACAGTGTGTTACGATAGTCGGAGAAAACGTTTGCGTGTGCTCCCATGGATTTTCACGGAACAAGGAGAACGGTCTATGCGAAGACGTAAATGAATGTACACAAAATGAAAAGTCACCGTGCGGGCTTAACGCAATCTGCAAGAATTTACCAGGTAGTTACGAATGTAAATGCGCGCCCGAATACAATGGAAACCCCTACGTCTTGTGCGAAATATGTGATGACCTGCACTGTCAGTGCCGGCCTCCGTACAAAGTTGTGGACGGCAACTGCGTGCTGTCCGATTGCAGTAAAGGTAATAAGTGCAGAGAAGGCGCAGAGTGCGTGGTGATTTCGGATGAGGTCAGCTACTGCGCTTGTCCCGCCGGCTATTCTCAGACGGTGGAAGGCACTTCTGAAGACATCGACGAATGCAAGTCGGGCCACCCGGTGTGCGGGTTCGGAGCGGAATGTATAAATGCGCCGGGATCTTTTAGCTGCGTGTGCCCATCCGGATACGGGAAAGATCCGAATTCGGGTCATTGCGTTCTAAATCAGAAGCGATGCATCAGCGACTCCGACTGTTTTCCAAATGAAAAATGCATCCAACCCGGTAAATGCACTTGCCCTCCGCCTTTCTATCTAGACGTAGACGATGGCCAGAAATGTAAAAGTCCATGCGAACGGTTCGTTTGCGGCATCAATGCTAAATGTACTCCAAGCGACCCGCCGAAGTGTATGTGTACGATAGGATACGAAGGTGATCCTTACATTGGCTGTACGAAACGTAACGAATGTCACAGCGCACCCTGCGCTTACGGTGCTATTTGCCACGATAAAAATGGTGGATATCAATGCGAATGTCTTCCAGGAATGGCTGGCGATCCGTACAAAACTGGATGTTAGTATTGATGTAATACGTATTTCTGAACTTAATTTAAAATTGTTTGACGAATAATAATTTTAGTTCTAATTTAACTTATGTGCTATAATATTATTACATGTTAAATCGGGATAGGTTAATGTTTTAGTATTCATAGTAACAAATGCTTTTAAGTAACAAAGACTATAAAAAGTTATTTGCTGTCTTGAAGTAATAAAACATTGATCACGTTCTTGTGTATTTTAAATGTATGGGGTGGAGGATTAGCAAGGGTGTACGTGTTTCTGTCTGAGACTGTGTCTGTCCGTATGTGTGCATATGCGTGGCGCGTGTGCGCGTTGCGTGTGGGCGTGTGCATGTATGCATGGTTTCTGTGCGGGTGTGTGGTACGTTTTAGTGAACAAGTTATAACGAAAAAAAATATCCGTTTCATAACTAAATTCTTTCTTTTAGGCGTAAAAGATGAATCGAAAACGGATTTATGTACATCGAATAATGAGTGCCCCAATATTTTGGCATGTGTTAACAACATCTGCACATCACCGTGTAATAAAATAAAATGTGGACCGAACGCATTCTGTGAAGTAAACGATCATGCTGCTTGGTGTCGTTGTAACCCAGGATACACTGAACCTGAAAATGGAAAATGTATATCGGGTAGGTATCTTTATGAAGAACTTTACAATATTTTTATAAAAGAATTACATTCATATTTTGTTTTAAATACTGTATTTTAGGTTGTGATAATTACCAGTGTGCCACGGGAGCGCAATGCATAATATCCAAAGAAGGCCCGACGTGCGTTTGTTTGGAAGGAATGACAGGAAACCCTTTTCCTGGTGGGGTGTGCCAGCGTGACTTGTGCGGTCCCGGACGTGCGTGCGAGGAGCCGCTAACTTGTGTAATGGGCCGATGTCGTGAGCGCTGTGATGGAGTGGTTTGCGGAGTGGGAGCTTCGTGTGACAAAAATACGGGAAAATGTGTTTGTAACGCTTTCTTTGTAGGAAATCCAGATTTACTATGTATGCCACGTAAGTTATTAATGTTACTTATATGTTTTAGCTAAGTCACTTAATTTATAGTTATGAGTTTATGTTGTCCAAATTATTATATAAAATAATATCAGATTTTATTTATAAAATTATATATAAAAATAAAATCAGAATATTATTTTTATATATTAAGAGAATATGTTTAGTTATTAAGTTAAAGTAAATATTAGAATTTTGATAAGATAAACCGCTATAATTGTCGTTGTTGTATTTTACAGCTGTTCTGCCTCCGAAATGCGTTCCTGATTGCGGACAGAATGCACATTGTGCTTATAATCAGAACAATATTTGTAAGTGTGATAGAGGCTATACTGGAAATCCATATAAAAAATGTCTGCCACGTAAGCAAATAACTTGTGCCACGTCATCATGTGGAGTTAATGCAATATGTCAACAAACTCGTTCTCATGTGGAATGCTTGTGCCCTCCTGGTTACATAGGAAATCCCAATTTAAGTTGTAATGACATTGATGAATGTTTATCTAAGCCATGTGCAGAAAACGCTATATGTATTAACACTCCAGGAAGTTATAGTTGCATATGCAAAAGTCATTATATTGGAAATCCTTATGAATTGTGTACAGAAATCGTTATTCCTAAATGCACTGATACGAGCATATGCACATGTGCTCATAATGCTACTTGTCCTGATGGTTTTATATGTCAAAAGTCCAAATGTATTAACGCATGTCAAACTTTGTCTTGTGGTCCAAAAGCGGTGTGTGAAGAAGGACAATGTATTTGTCCTGAAGGACATAAAGGAAACGCTAGGGATCTGATAAATGGTTGCGTTCCCGATAATCAATGTGTAGTTGATGGAGATTGTAAAGACACTGAAATTTGTTTTCAACTGGCAAAGAGCGTTCGACGATGTGTCGATTCTTGTAGTAAATTGCAATGTGGGCCAAATTCACTATGTGTAAGTTCAAATCATCAAGCGTACTGTATTTGTACTGAAGGCTACGTAGGTAGACCAAGCAACGTTAAAGAAGGATGTCATTTGGAACAAAGAAAAGATATTGAATTCAAATGTAACGACGATAGCGATTGTGATTCAACACAAGTATGTTTTATAGCTGACGATTCTTCTTCTGAATGTGTCGATTTATGTTCCTCTGTAGCATGTGGAGTAAATGAAATATGTGTAGTAGAAGATAGAAATGCTCGCTGTAATTGTAAAAACAGTTTTCTTTGGAATCCTATTACATCTCAGTGCGAACAACCATCTACTTCGAACTGTAAAATAGATGATGACTGCGTGCAAAATATGGCGTGTCAAGAAGATGTTCTGGGAATAAAAAAATGTATTGACAACTGTAAAGTGTTTACCTGTCCAGTTAATTCTAAATGTCAAACGAGAAATCATAAAAGCCAATGTGAGTGTATACCTGGATATACTGGCAATCCAAACGATAGAAATGGCTGTATATTAATCGATAAAAATCAATGCCGTGATGACGCGGAATGTCGAGAAAACGAAATATGTAAATCCGCTGGCAATATTCATAAGTGTGTTTCTGCCTGTGAACAAATTACTTGCGGTCCTAATGCTTTATGCGTTACCAATAACCACGTTGCAAAATGTCAGTGTCCTTCCGGACCTTTCACAGGCAATCCTAACGATCTCCAAAATGGTTGCAAAGCAGTTCCTTGTGTTTACAACACCGATTGTCCATCGTATCAATTATGTAATCGGATTACGCACATGTGTATGGACGTTTGTAAGGAAGATTCTTGTGGTGAAAATGCTGTATGTTTAGCTGAGAATCATGTGAATATTTGCCAATGTCCAAACGGGTACAAAGCAGACCCAATACCAGAAGTTAATTGCAAACCATTAGAAGTATGTTCACCTAATCCATGTCATCAGACTGCAATATGTGAACCTAAATTATCATCTTATGTTTGTAAATGTCCTCCTGGTACAATAGGAGATCCTAAAATTAAGGGCTGCGAAAAACAAAACGAGTGTCCAAATGGTGACCAAGATTGTCCTAAGGAAGCAGTTTGTCAAGATGATCGTTGCGTAAACCCTTGTGATGGAGCTTGTGGTACTAATTCACTTTGTACAGTTGTAAATCGAAAGGCTATATGTCTATGTCCAGATGGATATGAAGGTATTATGGGTGGAAATACATGCGCTAAAAAAATTTTGTCATGTCAATCTGATCACGAATGTGCTAACGAAATATGCGTAAAAGGGCAGTGTACAACAACTTGTAGGAATTCCAGTCAATGTGATATTAGCCAAATATGTGTTAGAAATATTTGTATTACTCAATGTACAAAAAATACACAATGTGGTGTAGGACAAGCATGTGTATTGGGGCAATGTCAAATAGGATGTAGGCATGATGAAGAATGCCTGAACAATGAAGCCTGTGTAAATAGTAAATGCGTAAATCCTTGTCTAGCGTCAAGAGTATGTGGCCCGAATGCTATCTGCTCAAGAATTAATCATAACACAAAATGTGAATGTCCCTTAGGATTCGAAGGATATCCTACACCTCAACAAGGTTGCGTTCGGAAACCAAATGGATGCACACGCACATCTGAGTGCCCTCCTGATCATATGTGTATTGCTCGGCTTTGCCAAGTACCGTGTCATGACGATACTGGATGTGCGATTGGTGAAAAATGTAACGACAACATTTGCCTCAAAGTTTGTCATTCGAGTAGTAATTGTTTACACGGAGAGTATTGCAGTTATGGTACGTGTATTCCAGGTTGTAAAACAAATTCTGATTGCAGACATAACCAAATATGTGACGCAATGCAATGTAAATGTCCAGCAGGATACGAAATGTCTGAAAATGAATGTTCGAACATCAACGAATGTCTCCTTAATCCCTGTCATTCGTCAGCTGAATGTATAGATTCTATTGGATCTTTTAAATGTATTTGTCCAACTGGCTCCATAGGTGATCCTTATAGTACAGGTTGCTTATTGCCCAATCAATGCAGACGTGATAGTGATTGCTCAAATTTGTTAGCATGCATTAAAGGAAAGTGTTCTAATCCATGTGATAACAACGAATGTGGGTTAAATGCAATATGCTCAGTTATAAACAATCAAGTTTCATGCTTGTGTAACACAGGCTATTTAGGTAACCCATTCGATAAAGACATTGGCTGTTTTAAAGTAGAATGCACAGAGAATTCGGACTGCGAATTAAACAAATATTGCGATAAAAAATCAAATAAGTGTAAAGGTAAGATGTGTAACTTTTTACAACTTATACAAAAAAATTGTATATGAAAATTCAATAATATTACTAATTCAACTTTTTGTTTTAGATGAATGTGACAGTACAAATTGTGTTGGTGGAAATTGTCTTATTGATAATCATAAACCCTTATGCATTTGCCCTTCTGGGTATGAATTCATAAATAACATTTGCGAAGACATTAATGAATGTTTAGTCAATTCTTGTCCTATAAATGCAAACTGTGTAAATCAACCCGGAACATTCAAATGTGTATGTGCAAACGGAACTATCCCTGATGTAAATACTGGTGAATGCAAATTGCCAGGAGAATGTTACTCAGACGGAGACTGCTCCGAGATATCTAAATGTGACAATAACAAATGCGTAAATCCATGTGAAAAATCTTCACCTTGTGGAGCAAACACCGATTGCAGTGTAATAAATCATAAAGCAGAATGTGAATGTGTAATAGGTAGTCAAGGCGATCCCTATAAAGGTTGCATTAAACTGGAATGTGTTAAAGATGGAGACTGTCCTACAGAAGAAGCATGTGTTAAAAATAAATGTCTAAATCCATGTAATATACCTAGAGCTTGCGGCAGACACGCAAACTGCTTGGCTAAAAATCACATCGGATACTGCACTTGCTCAGCAGATTTTACCGGAGATCCGGTTCTTGGCTGTGTTCCGATACAATACTGCACAGACGATAGCAGATGTTCAACGGGAACTAAGTGTATTGATAATTTATGCGCCGGTAAGCATAATAATATATATTATTTTACTAAGTACTATATAGAACAATTAATGCACAAACTTTAAATTTAGTTATTTTTACTGGAAATATTCTAATATTGTTCTTGAAATTGCCACGTTATATTTTTCGCAAAATAATGTGAAAATTTTACTTGGGCTTCAAACTTTTTACTATAGTGACACTCAAAAATAAAGTACATGCATTATAAACTAATAGAAACGTATAGTTGCATAAAAGCAAAAAAATATGTAACAAAAATATTTCATGTTGAGAGGATTTTTACATATTTACTATTAAAAAGAGTATCAACATTTTTCTAATTTGTAGTTTAATATTTGTCGACTTAAAGCGGATATATATCTCAAATTAGACTTAAATTATTTGAGTAGAATTATTTTGAAATTGTTATGTCCAATATGTTTTGGTGTGACTTTTTGCAAATTAAGTTTGGGATTTTTGCAAAATTTCTATGGTATGAAAATTGATAAAATATGTCAATATAACCCATGCGGAATATCATAGTCGCATTTGTAGTGTTAAATTTCAAATTTTGCATTGCTGATGAAATAGTGTTTATAGCCTTGTAAAAAATAAAATAGATATTAAAATCAAAAGTAAATGTCAAATTTGAAATGCTTTAAAATTAAGGATTGCCATAATATTACTGCGTTTCTACTGAAAATGCATAATATATTGGTCTGTTAATTTTCAAAATAGATTTTACAATTCTTTTTTAATTTTCTTTTGTAGGATTGTGCACTAATAACAGAGACTGTCTTAATGACCAAGTGTGCGTTCGGGAAACATGTCGCCTCTCATGTAACGGTAACAGTAGTTGCCCCGATTTTCAGTTCTGCTTAAACAGAATATGCACAAAAGAAATAGTTTGTCAGTCGAACTCCGACTGTGCAGAAGATGAACAATGTTTGGTCGATCTTAAAGGAATACCACAGTGCATTAAAGTATGCAATAGTAACCCCTGTGGCCGGCAAGCTCTTTGCAAGGGGATATCACACCAACCAGAGTGCATTTGCAAAGAAGGATATTACGGAGATGCAAAGCAGGGCTGCGTGAAAAAGGAGTGCGAGACGGATACCGATTGTAGCGATGATAAATATTGCGATAAATACAAATGTAAAGCTGTATGTTTAACTGACAATTATTGTGGAGACAAGTCAGTTTGTGTTTCCGAAAGCCATAAACCGATTTGTACATGTCAGTCAGGATACACTGGAGATCCGAAATCGGGATGTCGCGAAATCAATTGGTGTGTTAATGACCCCTGTGGGAATAAAGCGATTTGCAAAAGTTTAAAAAATCGTGCTCATTGCTCATGTCCTCCGGGAACTGTCGGTGATCCTTACAAAGAAGGTTGTCGTAGAGCTCAAGAATGCAGATTTAACAGAGATTGCCCGTCCACTGCACGATGCACAAAGATTAACGGAATCAGCAAGTGTATAGGTATACATATTATCATTTCATTATTGAATAATTTGTAATAGTAGAAATGAATTTACCATGGTATATTTTGCTGCAGATGCTTGTGAAGGAGTATTTTGCAACGAAAATGCTGAATGCATAGCTATTCGGCATGCTGCAATATGTAAATGTTTACCGAGTTTTGTGGGAAATGCCTCAAGTGAAATTGGGTGTCATCCGCGTGAAATACCTTGCAAGCTGAAATCTGACTGTCCATCAGAAAAATATTGTCATTCTGGAATTTGTAAAGGTATTATTTGTAGATTACCTTAAATAAATAAAAAACATTAAGAACTTTCAACTTTATTTGTCATAAATAATTATTTTATAGCGCCCTGTCTTATGGACGAAGAATGCACTTCAACAGAAACCTGCGTCAATGGGCAGTGTTCAAATCCTTGTATGCTAGGGAAGGCGTGCGGTCTTAATGCCGAGTGTCGTATTGATAACCACGTTGTTCGATGCAGCTGTCCAGTTGGTTTCACTGGAAACCAGGACGTCGAATGTGTAAGGAGTAAGTAACTATAGGATAAAACGCGTTGGCTAACAATTTATATACATGTCACTATAAACTATGAATCTTCGTAGTGCCCGTATCGTGCGGACCAGCTGGAGACTGTGATCTAGATCACTCCTGCAAAGATTCTGTTTGCCTGCCGCACTGCAAAGGCGATGACGATTGTGCATTAAACGAACGATGCTTAAAAGGAAGTTGTATGTGTAAGTATTAAATGCTTTTTATGATACAAGGCGACATAATAGGTCATGCCGTCTTTTTTATATTCGTAATATTCTTCCGTAATATTCCAAGACAATATTATTGTTTGAGGTGCTGTTGTATTGAAAATTGACTCCATTCTTGAAGCATTTTTTTGATAGATTGAAATTTATTGCAAAGACTGATCAGACCAAGATTTCAGAATAAAGAATTTCATAGGGCAAACTTATTCTATTTTTTTTTTGAATTTACCATTGTTATTTGAGTTTAGGGGGCCATTATTATTCTAGTACTAAATACTTGTAGTAGTAAATACTTGTATATTTTTATCTGATATTAGAAGCGAAGGATTTTTTTTTGTGAGTTTCTAGTGCAATAGCCGTGTTCACTGTAATGGAAGAAAAATACTCAGCAGCCCCTTGTTGAAGTAGTCTGAAACTACAAGTAAAATTGCGTAAAAATAGTTCTATGCTATTTTGAGAATCTCTCAGAATAAATAAATTTATGAGAAATTCGATAAATTTACAAATATTTAGTACACAATGTTTGATAAATGTTCAAACTAAAAGTTTTGATTTAATCATGTTTAGTATTTGCATTCTTATACAATGTGTTTGATGATTATTTGGAATTAAAATATGTTGTTGCTAAAATTCAATAAAAGGGGCATCATTGACTTTACGCTTTTTGGTACTGATAATATAAAATGAATCGAATTTCAAAAGAAAGTCAAAACATTAGATGTCTGTATAAAAATAATATTTTATTTCAAAATTACAGAAAGAGCCACGAGCGTATTTTTATATGCCTGCATGTAGGTCTTCTTTATTTAACCTTTACCTAAATATTGCCTTTAATTTTGAATTAAGTGTGCAAAACCATAGGCACAAGTAGATTTTTAGAATAAATAATTTGCAATATTTTTTTTTATTTACAGTGACGTGTCGAGTAGACAACGACTGTTTCTTGGGGCATATATGCTTAGCCAACAGTTGTCAATATGGATGTCGTTACGACGAAGATTGTGGTAATGCGGAATTTTGTGCTAATAACATCTGTCAAAGCCCTTGCGCGGACGAAATTAATCCGTGCGGTCCGAATGCAGTGTGCACTATTGTCGATCGGAGAGCCCTGTGTTCCTGCCCAGACGGCTTAATACCTAACCCCAATCCGAACGTGGGGTGCGTCCGTCCGCCGGCTGCGGCGTGTCGAGAGCGCGCCGACTGCCCCAGCGGCTGGCGATGCGAAGACGACCGCTGTCGGCCGGCGTGCGCTTCGGACGGATCGGAATGCCTTCAAGGCGAAAGGTGTAATTTTGGAGTTTGTCGGTACGCGTGTACGTCCGACGACCAGTGCTCGAATGGTGAAATATGCGACGGCCGCTCGTGCGTCACCGGCTGTAGATCGGACTCGGGCTGTCCGAGCGACACGGCGTGCGTTTCCGGCCAATGCGCAGATCCCTGTACCAAACCTGCAACTTGCGGTTCCAACGCTGTCTGCAGAACTAAAAACCATAAACCATTATGCACGTGCCCCCCGATGTTACAAGGGGATCCGACATCCGCATGTAGAAGACAATCTGTCCATTGTGACCAAAACAGAAATTGCTTAAGTGGCTTCAGCTGTTACGGGGATATCTGTTATCCATCTTGTAGGAGGTATAAAATGCTTTTATTTGAATTATCGAAAAATTCTTTTTTCGATATCTTTTTTACCTTTTTTTACATATTTAGCAAAATATTTTTGTACAAGCCTCAAAGTTTCATTATTAACTTAAAAAAGTTGAAAGTAAGAATTTGTTAAATAAACAACTTACGTCAAATTTTCGAATAACCCTCAATTGACAATAATATATTTATATTATTTTTACTACTTTTTATCTCATAACGATTATAATCAAAAAATTAAAAACACAAAGTTGCATCATCTATTACATGTGGCGTCTAGTTATTTCCGTCAATACGTGCGTACATTTTAAAAAAGTAGTACATGCCGGTAACAAAATTCTCTTTGATGTAAATGTATCTTTCGCAGTGACGGTGCTTGTTTGTCGAATGAAAAATGTATACGTGGAATATGCAGAATTGTTTGCAATAACGACAATGCTTGTGATGATGGTCAAATATGCGAGAATAGGATCTGCAAACAAGGCTGTCGAAATGATAACGCTTGCTCAAACCAAGAGACATGTATAAGAGGCCAGTGCAAAGGTATAATCATAGACTATTTTCAATTACTAATTTTTTTAAAGTAATTTCTGTAATATTTAATAAAAATTTTAAAAATTTACAAATTCGCTTCACAGATCCTTGCAAAGAAAGTGACTTGTGTGGTATATGCTCTTCATGCGAAGTGATTAATCATCGTGCACAATGCAGTTGTCCCGGTAGCTACACGGGAAATCCCTTGGTAGAATGTAAAAAGAAAATGCTGCCCTGTGACGGTATTTGTACTTGTGACGATAGTGGCTATTGCGTCACTACATGTGATAAGGATTCATCTTGTTCTTGCGGGGAAAAATGTTACAAGTTTCAATGCCGATCTACTTGTTCACCCAGATCTAAATGTCCTGAAAGACAAATTTGCCGAAACGGAGTATGTATTCCTGGTTGCAATAAAGACAGCGATTGTGAAGAAGATATGTCTTGCAATTCAAAACTTTGTAGACCAGTATGTGAAAACAACTCGTGTGGAAAAAATGCCATTTGCCACCCATTGAGACATAGAGCAGCTTGTAATTGTCCGAGTGGTTTCACTGGTAATCCTTTACTAGAATGTAAAGCATACGAATGCACGCGAGACGAGGATTGTAACTTAGAGGAACGATGTGATGATTCTGGTAAATGTAAAAACGTTTGCGTTGGTGCCTGTGGAAATAACGGAATTTGTCGGTCGCTGGATAGAAATCCGCAATGTTCATGCCCTCCAAATTACAGTGGAAATCCTTTAATTGAATGTTTTAAAACTCGTACTTCGGGTAGTTGTTCAAAGAATCCTTGTGGAATAGGTGCACGTTGTCGTGACTTAGAAGACGGAAACTTCGAATGTAGTTGTTCAAATGGATGTGCCGGCAATCCTCAAGTTCAATGTTTCTGTGGTGCTATGGAACCTTGCGCATTCAAGCCATGTGGCACAAATGCTCAGTGCCGACTAGATGAAAACGGCCGTACTCAATGCTTTTGCCCGGATAGTTATCCTAACGGAGATCCAAACATTGAATGTAAGAAATATTAAGGATTACTTTAGATTCAATTTAAACTGTAAACATAAACATGTAATCCAACATTATTATTTCAATAAACGTTTTTATTATACCTTGCAGGTACTCAAGAAAAAAGTGCAGTAGATTGTAGAACTACCGGATGTGGAATAAACGGAGAGTGTTTAAGAGATGGTGCCGAATTTGTATGTCGTTGTATACCCGGCACAGAAGGACAAGCAGATATAGAGTGTCGTCCCAGTAAGTATCTGTACAACGAGAATACTCATATCGTTGTAACACTTGTACAAATGCACGGAAAATAATATTTTTTTTGAAGTTCACAAAATATTCCCAAATTAATAGTTTTGATACCTACTGTATATTTGTCCCATTTTTTTTTTCATTTTTGATAATACTTCCCATTTCATGATATTTTTTTGTATCATAAATATAAATAATGTCTGGTTTACTTCTATAAACATGCAGACTATTTTGCAATAAAAGTCTACATATTTATAGATACTACTCTCGACTTTTTAATATTTTTAGTGGAAGCATTCTCACCGTTCGTGCTTGATTTGCCAAATCATTCGTATTACTTATCCGGCTTCATGTACATACCGCTTGTATTACCTACAAATATGCATCTCTGGTGAAATACTCTCGGTTTTACAAAAGCATGCACTATCTCGTGAGAACGTTTCCTCTTCGCGGCTGAAGGTTCCGCTCTTTTGGACTCTGCTTTCTTCTTTCACATCTTAATAGGTATCGAATGCACCAGCGACAAGGATTGTTCAATAGACAGAGCGTGTTTGAGCTTGCGTTGCGTCGATCCCTGTACGCTCCGTGGAATCTGCGGGGAAGACGCTCTTTGCGTCCCCGTGATGCATCGAGCGCAGTGTTCCTGTCCGCAGTGTTACGTCGGTCAACCCAAAATAAGATGCCGATTAGACCCGAATTGCAAACCCGTCTCTGGATTAAACGTGACGTTCACGTGTTCTCATACACAACCGTGCCCTTCAAAGCTATCTTGTGATTTTGATACTCAGGAATGTGTAGATCCATGTATTGGTTATAAAAATTGCCGACAAAATCAGAAATGTGAAGTAAGAAATCATAAACCGGTTTGCGTATGCCGAAATGGATTCGCTTTAAACGAAAAAGGAGAACTGACATGCGCACCTTCTCACGCCGAGTGTTCAAGAGATGAACAATGCCCCTCTAATGCCGCCTGTCGAAATTCAAAGTGTGTGAATCCATGTCTGGAGTCGAAAGGGTCTGTGTGTCCTAAAGGAAAGCAATGTGAAGTAGTGGAGCACCGACCGCTATGCATTTGTGTCGAGGGCTGCAATGTGTCAGTATCGATTTGTTTAAGAGACAACGGTTGCCCACACAATATGGCGTGCAAAGATTTTGAGTGTAAAGATCCGTGCATAGACGCGTGTAGTGGAGCACCTTGCTCGGTGGAAGACCACCACCCGATATGCAAGTTCTGCCCGAATGGATTCACACACGATGAAAGGCACGGATGCATCAAAGGTAATTTAATCGTGATTACACAGTGACAGACTCAGTATTTAGATGGCCTTCTATTCGAATCTTAATAATCTTTTGTCTTCAAATTACAGGAGATGATTTCTCTACCTTATGACTTCATGCGAATCTTTTGATCTTTTCTTTTTTCTGTAGCATTTATGTAGTGCCACTTTTTTCACAGTTTGACAACCTTCTGCATCAGGTAGTTTACAGCATGCCATTGTATTTATACGTCAAATTAATTAACAATGGACGTATTGACTATGCATGTGTGTATAATAAGCACGGTGGTGGTGATACACAAAATACTGCTTTAGATGTATTAACAATTGGCCCTAGAATGAAACTGCTTGAGAAATGCAGTGCAGAAAAAAAATACAATTACTAATACTTTATTTTAGGTATGCATTTCATTCGAGTGTATTGCACGCACAAATGTTACTAATGTTATCTGATAATAAGATTAGTATTTAATGTTAAAAAAAATTAATATATATTATATTTCAAACCATTTTTAAATTGTTGATTTGCAATGATCCACAGTACAGGATTTATGATTATAAAGTTTTTAAACCATTAAAATATTCTATACACCTATAGATTCATTCTATTTTTAATGTTTCTAACGATGTTTTTGGCGAACTTTTTCTACTTTTTTTCACTAAAAAATATAAATTTTGACAAATGACAGCCTTGGTATGCAGCGCACACGAGCATTGCGCGTCAGAGTTAGCATGCATGAGCGGTCGATGCGCCGATCCCTGCGCTAACGGAGGACCTTGCAGTCCCAACCAACACTGCGCCGTCCACAACCATCAGCCCGTCTGCTCTAGTGGTACAGTACCTCATATCTACATTTTTTTAAGCATATTTTATTCAATAGGTGAATATGAATTACGTAAAATGTATGACTTACTTTACTAATTAATGTGTGTTGTTCCATATATTATGTATTTAAAAACATACAAACGATGATTGCATTATTTGTATTGTTTTATATTTGACCACTGCGTTCATCTGTTGTATCAGGGTCTAAAATAGAATTCGGAAAATCCACCTTGGTTTATGGCATAACCGAAACATGTGGAATAGACCTTCATTACATTGTATATAAAATTATTCTAAAGTAGCTACATCGAAATCCATCCTTGTTTTGCTGTTTTTTTTCAAATAAACAAGCAGCTTTTAATTATATATTTAATGTTGAGCATAAATTCAAGAATAGGAACAACTAAAATAGGTTTTTACAACATTATTTCCATAGAGAATGACAAGGTGACTGGAGTATCTTGCATCAGATGTACTGTATGGATACGATTGTGTGTCTTTTCGCAAATAGATATATTTTTTCGTCCTTGTTTCTATTAACTATGTAAAAAGAGATATAACAGAGTCACAGAATCACTACTTTCTGAAAAATAGAGCATTGCCCACATTCCTGTAAATTATAGCTAATTGCAATGTAGATTGTTAACCTTGATGTGATGCAGTTTTCTTTTGAACAATTGGCGTTAGTGGCCGGATTTATTACGCACACTAGTCTCCTGGCGAGCGCCTGTTCCCGCATTGTTCAGTTGTGCATTTGTACTGTTTCAAACTTTTTCTTTTTTATTAAGGCATTTTTGTAACCGTTACTATATTGTTGATTATTGGGTAAAAGAAGTGTTTAAATCTCAGATCATAAATACGTTTTATAAATTTGCAACATTAACGTTATAAGAATAAAGAGAACTGCTATCAATTTCGATAGTGTCGAATGTTAATGTCTATTTTTATTGTCGAAAATGTAAATATGGTTTATTTTAAGAAAAATTGGCAAGGTTGTTGCGTCTCTAAAACTTTATACCGTTTATCGCGATAACGGGCAATTTCTCGTGTGATTAAGCGTACTGCCATTGCAACAAACCTCGTGTGCCTGAGCCACATACATCCACCCACGTTTAGAAAAATAAATGGTTCACGCAGTTTACAGAATAAATGAATGGTTGTATTCGTACTGTATAAAGTGAATGATTAATATGCATAAAAATATTTGTTACCGAAATTCTGTGCATACGAATTCAGCTAGAATATTTGTGTTTGCAGTATGCCAGTGTCAAAAACACTCGCATTGTGCTAATTACCCGAACACGTATTGCGACGGATGCAGATGTGTAAAAGGTATGCTTTTATTTTACATTTCCTTTTTTCTTTAAATTTCAGTTAGTCGTATTTATGTCGAATATGGTAGCAAAGCATTTTCGAAACAGATTTTTAGACTGTGTACACTTAAAGGTCCAAGTTATATATTATCCATAATTATAATAAATTTTATGTGTTCAGATGAAGAACGTCATAACAGCTGTGGGCACTGTCGCCCCGGTGTAAAGTGCGATCCCTTTTCTGGTGCTTGTTTGGAGAGTAAGTATTGCAGCTATTTTTTTTTCACGGAATCGAGTTAATAATAGCGCACTAAGATAATAAATATGCTTGATAGTATCTCATAATACAGAAAATGTTGTATCTTCTGTATTTCTTGTATATTTTATGTAAAAAAAGTCATGTAGACTTGTTCATCGACTAACAAGTTTACAATTGTTTCCTTGTGTGAGACGCAAACTAACTCCAGATGAACTGGTTATTGCTGTATCATAAGATGTCATTTGTCCGATAAACGCCACAAAATACTGGTTGAAACACTGAAATAGTTGGCAGACCCAAATATTCACACTATGTATGTCGTTGTTACGATTACTTCAATTCTTGCCTGTGTAGAGCTATTTACAATGGCTTGTATGTTCAACGGCTTTTGTACAACATTTATTTCAATATTTATAATTATTTCTAAGCGAAACAAGTATTTATCGCTTAAACATTTTAATTGGTTTATTTTCCTAAAATATAATCTAGATATTTTAGAAAAATAAGTCGATTATGATAATGTTCAAGGGAGTATTTGTATCTTGGGTATTTGGTTTTTAGTAATAAGTGTTTGTAGTTACACAGTATTCTAAAGAATAATAATGAGGAATATTGCATGAGAATATGTGTTCCATTAATTCTTACGATAACTTAAAACAGAAAATCCTTTTAATCGCATCCCTGTATTTACTATTTTTATTAAGTATACTAATTTGTTCTTTATAATTCGTATCTTCTTATACATTTTTTTTTGTATTAAAATTTATACATTAAATTTTAATGTATTATGTATATTTTATTTATTTTGGCTTTATTTTATAAAATAAATACTTTTAATTTATTTGTTCTCTAATTCTATTAACAGATGAGAATGGACTTAAAAATTATTCACTAACCGAAACAAACTCCAACACTAGCTCAACCACACTCGCTACCACTACGCAAGAAAACAATATTTCAAGTGTTGCAACAACTCCAAATGTGAAAGAGCAGAATTATATTACTGTGGATGGAAAAATGAAAACATTATCTGACGATGTTGAAAGTAATGAATCAACGTCAACTGATAATATCTGGTCAAAGGATGTTTCTACAACTACATATCCAGAAAGTGAGAACATTGTTACAAGCTCAGACACAATTACGTATTTACCGGAACAATATGTTACCAATAGTGATCGTGAGACTACAACGCAGAACGACATAATAACTCATTATGAATCTGATAAATATACAACTAATAATGATAACTTGATAACTGAAGTATCGAATAGTCAAGAGAGTGAAACTACTAGCATAAATTTAGCAACTACTCCGTATTTTGAGGATCGAACGACTGATGACCATCTATCCACTGAACTACCAGGAATTAGTTATCAAGAAAGTGAAACAAGTGTGACCATTACGGTTTTAACCGATAGTTATGTACCTATTACAAGACCGTTTATTAAAATAAAAGAAAATCATGAAAATCCAGACAAAATAAATTTCAAAACAAGCGAAACAATAACATTTGAAAATTATGAAACTACGGAACCTATTAATAAACTTACTGAAAAAAGTGTTGTACACGAGACAGATTATCAAACATCAACACCAGAATTGGACACTACGATATCTTTAGAGGCAAAAGAATATACACAATCAATTGTTAATGATAACACACCTAATACATCCATCGTAAAAAACGAAGATAATTTTATATCCACTACAAATAGTATTTCCGAATATGGTACAACGCTTAATCAAGCGAAAAGTTATATACAAGAGAAAGTTGAAGACATAACAAAGAAAATCACTACTTCTAGTGTTTTGTCAGATGAAGAAAAAAAATCCGGATTCCTAATTGATAGGATTACAAAAACAGACACTACAGTTTTACTAGAAATTACTACTCTTAACGAAAATTTTAATAATGTTGAACATACAACAGAATACAACAATATGCGACGACCACCAAATGAGATTTTTATTCAATCTCAAAGTGCAATTTATGACAAGGATATCGACGCTACAGTTACGAATAGTACATCCAATAAAATAGACCAACTTAGTTATAATAAAAATGAATCCATAAATATGTCATACACTACAACATTATTTTCCAAACAACATGGCGAATTATCCACAACCGATGTTACGACTAAAATTGTCACTGAAACGTTAGACAAAAATACAAAAGATAACGAAGAAAGTATCTTTACACAAACCAAAATACCGACACAATTTACCGATAGGATAAGTTTGGACAAACACATGGAACTATTTTCTACTACGCATGCTGTTGATGATATTCAAGAAGTGTATGACAACGCACAAAAGAAATTTGAAGAAAATCAGGACGATAACAATAGAATCTTAAACGATTACGTAACTACTCCATCAATAATTAAAAGTACAAATGAGTTGAAAGATATTCGCACTATTGGTGAATCAAAAGATGAAAGCCGATTTAAATTAACTACCGAGTTCAAGGTAACATCGACAACTAGTTATGAAAATGAATTGACTAAAATAGAAAAAGAATCTGCCACGAAAAATAAAGAAGCACTAACAAATAGCTATCTAGATGTTACTGTTACAGAACCATCAGATATACAGATAAGCGATATTAAAACTGACAGTCATAATTTATACGATAATACTATTGCCGAAACTACATCAGCAACGGAAGAACATACTTTGATGTCAGTGTTTAATAAAAATAAGAGCTTCTCTTCTACAAACAAGTTCGATAATATTAAATCCAACAAGAAATCTTCCATGGAATCCAAAGTATCTACCGAAGCTCCAATGAACACCCAAAAGACATATGAAACTCACTCAGATATTTATTATAATACTTTTACTACTAAAATTTATACAAACGAACAAACTGAAATGACAACATTAATTTCAACAGATGATTATTCAGAGGCTAATGGTCTTTTGACATCCACAATAGATGAAAATATTTTTACAGAGAAGTCTTTGTCAACTACAAATACTATTTCCACTAAATTACAAACAGAAAAAAATTATAAACCATATGAATATTATTATACCACAGCGAACCTTGATGAAACATCAACACAACAATATGCAACACAAAATTTCGTTTATACAAATGTGAACGATTACACATCACAACAGCACACTACACCTGTAAGTCAATTAATTGACGAAAAAAATAGAACTTTACCTATAGGTCCAGAAAGCGAAAAATCAGACGTAGATACAACAGAAAATATTATAACTAAGTCATCACAAGACTCAACAACTTCAGATTTAATAAATACGGCCGACACAAACACAGAAAACTTTGTATCACCTTTTAGTGATATCACTTTTGAACAAACTTCAAGGAATGTTCAAACTAAAGATGAAGAACTTAAAAATTATCTGAATACCGGTTGGACAGATATTACCTTACAGCCTGTGGAAACAACTACAGAATATTCTCTTTCCGAAAATAATACTGAGAGACGAAATTTAGATGACATCAGTACTTCACATACTACATCAGAGGAATTAACGTCTCTTAATACCGAAGACACGTTAAACATAAAAGGCAAGACTACATACGAACCGGAAAGCAAAGGTATAGAAGAATATTCCACAATTCAAAATAATTATGGTACTTTTTCAACTGTTTCGTATAGAGAAAATAAAACGAAGAAAACTAGTTTATTGAATAATGTTGGAAAGTCAACCTATTCTACTGCTGCAATTGATGTTCATGAAAATGTAAACGAAGAACAAGCGTCCACTACAAATTATTTGACTGAATCAGGGCTAGAACATTTGCAAAGTAACACTGATTTTCCTATGTCTACAGAAATTGATACAATAATACAATCAGAGAAGTCTTTACCGGAGGGAAAGTTAGGAATTAACGAACAAAAAACTTCAGACGTAGAAGTAATAAGTTCATCGAGTTCATCGCCTGCAAACACATTTTCTGAAATTGTAACTGAAGAATTTAATACTTACTACTCGACAGACTCAAGTAATCAAAATGATAAGTTTACTCGTTATAGAGAGAAAAAACCTGAAATTACAACGATATCTCCTGTTATTGAATCACACGATTCTTATCTTACTGAAAGTTATGATCACACCGTCAGTGATAGTATGCAAGAAACAAAACTTCATATTACAGATAGCTCGACATTGAATAATGACGAATTTACAATAAGCACTGAAAATGAACACATTGGAGAAACTGTCACAGAATCATTATCTACACAACAATACTTTGATTACAAAACACAACCTTTTTCAAAAGAGAAAGTAAGTACTAGTAGCAAGACCTTAACAACACAAATGTTGGAAGAAAGAATAATAATCTCACATGAATTGCCAATTGAACATAAAAAGTATAAAGTTCCAAGCGAAACACATACTGTAACCGAATCTGTGATTCGGACGGAAAACTATTCCCCACATGCTGAAATTACAATTTCAACTTCAGCAAATAAACAGGAAACTAGCAATTCTCAAGAAGAGGTTGATATCACTACTGCAACTAGCGTTTCAAGTTATAGCGTTACGGCAAATACTATGACAATCCAAGAGAGTTCTTCAGCAAACGACGCAAAATTGATTTCATCTGATTCTAGTGTCACGACATTAAAAAGTCCTACATTTACTTTAGCAGGGTTCACGAAAGAAAATCCCCTATTTTCTACTAAACAAACAATTCCTCTTGGTAATATATCATACCGTGGTAAAGACGTTGATATACCTGCGTGGACGGAGTCTTCAACAATTAACGATTTAACTATTTCTGAAACAACTACAGAGCTTAACAAAATGAAAAATATGTGCAAAAGTAATTCCGATTGTATCATGTCAAAAGCATGTCTCGATGGGGTTTGCGAAAATCCATGCGTTGTGGGCCACCAAAAGTGTTTGGTACACAGTTCTTGTAAAGTGGTTAACCATAAAACTGTATGTGTGTGTCCTGATGGTGTTATAAGGAGAAGCTGTTTCCAAGGTATGCTCTATTTGACTTTAAGTTTATGGTTTGAAAAATGTAATCGTAATAACAATAGAAAATTAATATTATTATTTCACATGTAAAGTATTAGCTTAATGTCAGTTTCAGTGTTTTATAGCCATATTTTTTTATAAATATTTTATCGGACAAATGCTTTAATGTAAATAAATGATAATAAATTAATTATATTTTTTAACATACTAATTTAATATAACACAATAGAGTCACCTGGAACTTCTAAAGCACCTGAGCCTTGTCACTCTGATCGCGACTGTATAGAAACCGAGGCTTGTTTTATGGGATTATGTCAAAATCCTTGTGAATTTGATAACGTTTGTGGCATCGGAGCCAATTGTCATCCTAAAAAGCAGAGACCAATGTGCTCTTGCCCTGCTGGATATGACGGGAACCCCGCTGTCAAATGTTCTCCTAAAACATGTAAGAACACAATGTACTAATGTTTAATAATTAAAATGATAACTTCTCATATAATACTACTAAAAAAACATACTTAACAAACTTTTAAAAGATCACTACATTTATTTGAAATAATTTTTTTTTTTCATGACGTTGTTAAAAGCTTGTTTTTGGAATATAAAAATGATTCAATACTTATAAAATGTTAATAATTTTGTCTTTAGAGATTAACTTTTTAGTATACACTTATTAAGATGCATGCTATAAATTAAATTTATGTACATATGTTTCTGTTCAATCTGCTCAGTTGGTTGTACAAGGAATGAGGATTGTGACTTGACTGAGTCTTGTATAAACAATGCATGTCAACACCCTTGTGCTATACGTAATCCATGTGCACCTAATGCAGTTTGTATAAATACAAATCATGGTTCCGACTGCAGCTGCATAGAAGGATTTCAAGGAAACGGATACGTGGGATGTGTTCCAGGTATATATATATTTTTATAAACCATTCGAAAATTTATATAGCATATAGTGTAAAAGAAAAAGGTGATTATTATTCAGTTATTCACTATTAATATTGAGCAGATAAAGTAGAAAATGATTCCGACTAATTTTAAGTTCTTATACAAAGACGAGATCGAGCAATGAATCATGATACGAGTATAATGAATGAATCTATTCATAAATGTGCTATTCGAATTTTCGAGCAATGTGCAACTATTTATTCATTTCGTGGTTAGAGCCTAAACTAATAACTATTTTGGTTTTATAGTAATTGAAAACACAAATGTATGCCAATATAATGAAGATTGCCCACCAGAATTATTGTGTGATAGATTAAATAGAAGGTGTATTAGTCCCTGCAGTGAGGATTCTTGCGGTGAAAATTCTGAATGTATTCCGTCCAATCACGGAATTGATTGTAAATGTTACGCCGGATTTACAGGAAATCCTTTCATAGAATGTTATCAAAGTATGTATATTATATAGGGTGTTCATAACTTTTTTATATAACACAACGTTGACCATTGATTTTTAGTTACAGGCTGTAGATCAGACAATGAGTGTGCTAATTCAGAAGCATGTATAAATGGGAAATGTAGTTCTCCTTGTAGGTGTGGTGCCAATGCGATTTGTGACGTTTTAAATCACCGAGCGTCATGTAAATGTCTTCCTGGTTATACGGGTAATCCAAATCTAGGTTGTGAACCACCGAAAAATCCATGTTTTCCTAATCCATGCGGTGTCAATGCTATATGCGAAAATGACAATGGAAGCCCCATTTGTTATTGCCCCAAAGGATTAACAGGAAATCCTTTTAAAACATGTAGTGAGTATATTTTTGTTACTATAGGTAGAAATAAATACTTTTATGATACTATTTTAATCTTTACTAAAAAACTATTCGATTATATAGAAATAGAATAATAGTTTTATTAACAGAAATGTAGAGATATTCCTACTATTTGAAAATGTGTCATTAGTTGGCTCGTTAGGTGTTGTTCTGCCCTTTTTTGTTTCTTGTGGGTTGCTTACCCTTATAGTTAATGTCTGCAACTCCGCCAGCATGCACATAGAACGAATTCCTTCATTGTGTGTATCAATCGATGCTCATCCATTAGAATCGGTGCTATAGTTGGGTTCAGTAGTACTTATAAATACGTGGAAGAAGTCGGTGACTAAATATAATAACGATATAAAAACATTCATATATTCGAATGTAACTTTGTAACAAAATTTGAAATAAATGGGCTGACTGCTTTTCGAATTTTACGATGATAAACCTACAGAGGCTGAATTGTACGCTTTCGTGGATATATATCTTTTTTATACATATCTCCTTTTACATTCATCAAACTTCTGTCAACCCCAATCCCATTTTTGTTCTCGATTCCGGTCCCGGTACCCTTCCTGATTTTCATACCAGTCACGCTCTTATTATAATGCCAGTTCCATACGCAATTTCGATAACAATCTCTGCTGACCATTCCATTTTGTAATTTAAATTCTAAAACCAGTCACAGTTCCAATTTGATCGAAGCCACGGGTTAGTATCAAAATAAAATATAAACAATTACTTCAGCGTAATGTAACTTTTTATGAATTAATGAACTTTTAGAATCGGTTAATTAGCTCGGTTTAGTAGTATAAATACGTGGATGAAACCGGAGACAAATACTGGTTTTTTTTAGAAATTTTCCCGGGTGTGCGTACAACATATCACAAAAGTTTTATAGTAATCAGATCAATGGTTTAGGCTCGCATAGAAAATAAATATGCAATGAGTTTTATTTATATAGATATGAGGACTGTGATATATATTAGATTTGGATAGACACCATAAAAGCGACCGAAATAGAATTTGAAATGAAATCATCCCTTTTAATACGGTTTTTTGTTAGAGTTGCCATTAAGTCTTCTTTTCCGTCCACTTCGATCTAATGACATTTAATTTATCTTTGCAAGTTAAACGTCTATTGATAATATAAGAATTCCATTGTGCGAAAGAAAGGAATTCATTCCGTCCCATTTATGATTTTTCTTTTTTATAGCGCGATTAATCTTATTAGTTCATTAGCGCAAAAAATCTTATTGGTTCATTTAATATTTATGTTTTCAAATCTTCGTAAATTGATAAAATTAGTTAATTTTTGATGAGAGTGTGAAACACCTTATACTGGTTAAAATTTATTTTATTATTTCTTTCATAACCATCACTAAAGATAAGGTAGTATATTCTTCACCGGTCTTAAACTATCGTTTAGTTACTGAACATTGAAACATACTACAAGTTCATAGCTTTTACATGATACATACATAAAAATATAAAATAACTAAAATCAGTTTAACATTTGTAGAGAACACAAGATACTATCTAGTGAAAACGTTTTAGTGGAATAAACTTCGTATATGTTATTACAAGTACAATTATTTAGACGTAGCAAGTTAAGATATTCGTTAATATTAAAAAAATACTTTTCAGTACCGGAAGGCAACGAATGTGAACCTAACCCATGTGGACCGAATTCCGGTTGTCGTATGATCAACAATAAACCTGCATGTTTCTGTTTGCCAAATTACGAAGGAAATCCGCCAAGGCAACCTTGTACATTACCAAATAATCCGTGTAGCCCTTCACCATGTGGACCAAATACTCAATGTACTATTCTTTCTAACGGTTTTGCGAAATGCACATGTCTCCCAGGATACGTAGAAAGCCCTAACACTGTTAGAGGATGCATTGAAATTAAAAATCCCTGTGAACCAAATCCTTGTGGTGTTGGAGCTCGATGTGATCCAAATAGGAGTCCTTCTTGCTTCTGTCCTGAAAATACTGTTGGAAATCCTTACAAATCATGTGATCATCGAGGATATTTGCCGCCAAAATTATTATGTCAACCTGGAAATTGTGGCCAAAACGCTGATTGTTATGTAAGTGGCAACACCGAAAGGTGCTTTTGTAAGCCAGGTTTTTCTGAAGACCCATATGTAAAATGTAAACCACAAGTAAGTCCTTGCATACCCAATCCATGTGGACCCCATGCTCAATGTAATGTTAATAAAGACGGAAAAGCTGTGTGTAACTGTCCAGAAGGTTCTACTGGAAATCCATATGGATTAGATGGTTGCCATTCCAGAGAATGCGAAATAGATAGTGAGTGCCCTTTTACAAAAGCTTGTTTGGGATATACATGCCGAGATCCCTGCCCCGGTGCTTGCGGACTTCATACTACTTGCCACGTTGAAGATCATAGACCTGTATGTTCATGTGAGGAAGGTCTAGTTGGGAATCCTCTTATATGCTGTTTACCTGTTGGGGAGTCCAAATCTCCAAAACCATGTAGCAGTAATCCATGTGGAATTAACGCTATTTGCCAAGATATTGATGACAGAGCACTTTGCACTTGCCCACCAGACTTTGTTGGAAATCCAACTAAAGAATGTAAACCAGAATGTATTATAAATTCTGACTGTCCTTCACACGAAACATGTATTAATAAGAAATGTGTGGACCCTTGCTCACTAAATAACATTTGCGGTATGAATGCAATATGTTTATGTTCGGAACACACAGTTTCATGTATATGCCCCGATGGCTACTTTGGCGATCCTTTGTTTCAGTGCATCTATAGACGTAAGTTGCAAAACAATATTTGATTTTAGTTAAATGTAAAGAAAGCAATTTATTATTCACTTTTTGATTTTTACAGCTATTATTATACCATCTGAAAATGCTACTTTACAACCTTGTTCACCGAATCCATGCGACCCTAACGCTCCATGTGACACATATGGAAATCAGTTTGCAGTATGTGACTATTGTAATAGCCCCGACTCTTGGAAAAATCCGCAGTGCCGACCAGAATGTATTCTTAATTCTGACTGTGCTTTCAATGAGGCATGTTTACAAAATAAATGTATAGATCCATGTCCAGGAACATGCGGAGTCAATACAGAATGTACAGTTCATCATCATGATCCTGTTTGTGCGTGTAAAAATGGATATGAAGGAAATCCTTACGAATTCTGTCAAATTTCAAAAGAAAGTGAGTAAATATTTTTAAGTGGTGTAAACTCAGTATAAGTTATAAAAGTTTTTATTTATTAGGTTTTATTTATTGAGAAACAATTTAAAAAAAAATACTATTTATTCCAGGTACTAAATTGGAAATGTGTGACAATATACGCTGTGGATCAAACGCACATTGCATCAATTTAAATGGTGCTCTCACGTGTCAATGTCGTCCTAATTTCTATGGGAACCCCTACCTTGCATGTCGTCCCGAATGTGTCGTCAATAGCGATTGTGAATCTAATTTAGCCTGCTTGAACAACAGATGCGAAAACCCTTGTAAAGATGTCTGTGGAGTTAATGCTTTTTTGCCAAACAATTAACCATCATGCAATTTGTTATTGCTCTTCAGGCCAAACGGGCGATCCTTACGTTCGATGTCAAACTATGTCGGTTAAACCACCAGTAGTTCCAATAACTTGTGATCCATCACCATGTGGGCCATATAGTCGTTGTATTTTATCTTCTTCTGGGTTTGCTACTTGCTCTTGTTTACCTGGCTATAAAGGTGTAGCACCAATGTGTCAACCTGAATGTGTTAGCAGTTCCGATTGTCAACAGACTGAATCTTGTGTGAATCAAAAATGTATAAACCCATGTACAGGCAGTTGTGGTGTAGGTGCAGAATGTTTGGTAATAAATCACAACCCAATTTGTAGCTGTAATGCTGGAAAAACAGGTGATCCATTTGTTATTTGTACAGAAAGTGTAATAAATTTTCCTCCTCCGGGCGGCAAAAATCCTTGTGTACCGTCACCTTGTGGACCTAACTCCATATGTGAAATAAAATCAAATCACCCTGTCTGTTCGTGTGTCCAAAGTTATTCAGGTAGTCCTCCATACTGTAGACCTGAATGTGTAATAAATCAAGAATGTCCATCGAACCAAGCTTGCATCAACGAGAAATGTAAAGATCCATGTGTCGGTGCTTGTGGAAATAATGCAGAATGTCATGTTGTAAGCCATACACCACTATGTAGTTGTTTACAAGGTTACAAAGGAGATGCTTTTATCGGATGCGTAAATATAGGAGTTGACACACCACAATCGCCTTGTAATCCATCTCCATGCGGAGAAAACACTCTGTGCACGGTTGTCAACGATATTGCACGTTGTTCATGCATACCACCAAATATTGGAAATCCGTACGCTGGAGGTTGTCGACCTGAATGCTCAATAAATTCTGATTGTCCAAACCATCTTTCTTGTCTTTCAAACCACTGCAGAGATCCTTGCAAAGATCTATGCGGTGTAAACGCAGAATGTACTGTAACTAACCATGTCCCGGTATGTACATGTTTCAAGGGTCATGTAGGAGATCCATTTTCATCCTGTCGTTTAGATATACATCCACGTAAGTGTTTTACATTTTCACATCATAGGTTAACACCAAACGAAATACGTCATTAACTTAACGCTTTTTTTTATTTGCAGCTCCATATTTACATCCATGTGATCCGTCGCCGTGCGGACCGAATAGCGAATGTCGCGAATTGAATGAACGCGCTGTATGCTCTTGCAAAGTTGGCTATATAGGAGCACCACCAAGTTGTAGACCAGAATGTGCAGTTAGCTCTGACTGTCCGGCTAATAAAGCGTGTATTAAATTAAAATGTGTGGATCCTTGTATTAACAGTTGTGGTTTAGATGCACGTTGCCATGTTGTCAATCACAATCCTATTTGCACGTGTCCTGATAATTTACCTGAAGGTGATCCATTCATTAGGTGTCATCGAAAAAATATAATCACTCCACCTCCTGATCCATGTTTGACATCACCTTGTGGACCGCATTCTACTTGTCGAAACGAGCAGAACCGTCCAGTATGCGCCTGCGAACCGGGAACTTTAGGCGCTCCTCCATCGTGTCGACCACAATGTGTTATCAATCAGGATTGTCCTCTTTCATTGGCATGTATATCTGGAAAATGTGTCAATCCATGCATGGGTTCCTGCGGTTTCAATGCTCGTTGTATTGTTCAAAATCATCAACCCATATGCTCGTGCATTGAAGGACACACTGGAGATCCCTTCGCTGGGTGTAATCTTTTAGAAGATGTGACGGAGGCACCGCCTAACCCTTGTAATCCATCGCCATGTGGCGCTAATGCGTTATGTAAAGAAAGAAATGGTGTAGGCTCATGTACATGCCTCCCGGAATACTTTGGAGATCCTTATAGTGGGTGCCGTCCTGAATGTGTATCCAACAGCGATTGCGATCGTAATAAGGCTTGTTCCAATAACAGATGCAAAGACCCATGTCCCGGAACATGCGGCATAAATGCTGAATGCAGGACGGTCAATCATTCACCAATATGCACCTGTATCACCGGTTATACGGGAAATCCTTTGGCAAAGTGTCAGCCCGTGGAACACCAACCATCCGGAGGAGGACCGACGAATCCGTGCAACCCCTCGCCTTGTGGTCCGAACAGTATATGTCGTACTGTCAACGGACACAGTGTTTGTACCTGCGAAATCGGATACATTGGAACACCACCTTCATGTCGACCTGAATGCATCGTCAGTTCGGAGTGCCCCCAAAACAAAGCTTGCATAAATAAGAAGTGCATTGATCCGTGCCCTAATAATTGCGGCCTCAACGCACGATGTCAAGTCGTAACGCACAACCCGATCTGTAGTTGCTCCCCAGGCTTTACCGGAGATCCATTTACGGAATGTCATTTCGAAGAAAGGACGGAGGCTCCGCCTACACAGCCCTGTGTACCATCGCCTTGCGGCCCGAACTCTGAATGTCGCATTATCGGAGACCAAGCGGCCTGCTCGTGCTTACCGAACTACATTGGCAGGGTTCCCAACTGTCGCCCAGAATGCACAATAGACGCCGAGTGTCCCAGTTACGCAGCTTGTGTCAATGAGAGATGTAAAGACGCTTGTGAGGGAAAGTGCGGGTTGAACGCTATGTGTGTCGCTGTCAACCATAAGCCAATTTGCAGCTGCGAACAGGGTTATACGGGCGATGCTAAAACAGTATGTGGGCGAATGGACATGCCTACGACCGAAGTAACTCCGCTATCGAGTCCGTGTACACCTTCTCCTTGCGGACCGAACGCGGAATGTCGAGAACGCAACGGAGCTGGAGCTTGCGTGTGCTCGGAGGGCTACGAAGGGGACCCGTACAGTCCTCAGGGCTGTCGCCGGGAGTGTGAGAGTAATGACGACTGCGCCTTTAATTTGGCTTGTACCCGATTTAAGTGCATAGATCCATGCCCGAAAACCTGTGGTGTTTTAGCACAGTGTACGGTGGAAAATCACGTACCAGTTTGCACTTGCCCAAGAGGTTTCACCGGTGATCCTTTCTTCCAATGCAAGGAGATTAAACGTAAGTTCACTCCCAATCATTTCTTCCAATAATCGTTGTGACATGTACCATAGATCATCAAAAGCTTTATGAAAGTTTATAAATTGGCAACCTATTTTTCATAAAATTATACTTGAAATATAATTTAAAAAAATACCAGGGAACTTCATATTAAAACGTGATCGTTATAAAGGAAATAACAACGTAATTTGATTTTGCATATTATAGATTTAACTCAATGATATTGCATTTAATATTTTGAGAATATCCTATGCAAATGAATTCTTATACACACCTTCATAATGCAAGTTCAAAATATACTAAATACGACTTGTAATTACATCTTTATTACACGCTACATAAATTAAGGCTAAATATAGTGTACCTAACTAGTAAGCTTCCTATACATAGGAATAGAATTAAAATGTTGTTTGTATAACTTTTTTTCGCAAGAACTTATTTATTTTTTTGCCATACATCATGTAAAATTTAAACCAATGTGCCTAATTATTGCAACATTAAACTGTAGAGGATTGTAAACTGTTTCTACTACGTCCACGCTTTCCAAAGTTCATAAATATTGTTTGTTTTTCAAAAACAAGAATTGAAAATACCACCATGCATAATATATTTAAGCTATTAGCATACCTTATTATTTGTTTCCAAGGTCACTATAAAGAATATTTTAATTTGTTTTTTTTAGACGACATACCACCTAAAAATCCCTGTGAACCGACTCCTTGTGGTCCTAACAGTCAATGCAGACAAGTCAACATGCAAGCTGTCTGTTCATGTCTTCCAAATTATATTGGTTCTCCGCCAACTTGTCGACCTGAATGCGTTGTAAATAGTGAATGTGATGTGTCAAAGGCCTGCATTAATAAAAGGTGTGATGATCCTTGTCCTAACACTTGTGGATTAAGAGCTCAATGTATCGTCAAGAATCATAACCCACTATGCACATGTCCAGTGGGTATGACAGGAGACCCATTTACTCAATGTTATGGTAAATAACTTTATTTTAGTAGGTTTACAATTCTGAACTTGCTTAAATTCTATGGTTGTCCTTTCAGTAGCTAATTAAATGAATTATTATAAACAGACAGATTTATGAATGTAGGTTTCAGTTATCGTTTAAAACTCGATGAAAGGAAATTATTTTAAAAATTTCACTCCAATTTTGTTTATGTCTGTAGATATTGTACGTGCAGTCTAGATTTATGTGCAATATTAGACATACTAATAATATTATGTGTTGATAGCAATACCAACGACTACGGAAAGACCACCATCGTGTACACCATCACCTTGTGGACCTCATTCTCGCTGTCAGCTACTAGCCAGCGGTCCGGCTTGTTCATGTCTTCCTGGTTATATTGGATCTCCGCCGCAGTGCAGGCCAGAATGTACTATTAATTCTGAATGTCCTGCATCCCAGGCGTGCGTAAGACAACATTGTGAAGATCCTTGTCCAGGTTCGTGTGGTGTTGACGCAAGTTGCCTTGTGCTCAATCATGTACCAGTATGTACGTGTCATGAAGGCTTTACCGGAGATCCATTTTCAAGATGTTCACCAATTGTTAGAGAAGAACCTACAACGCCTCAACCAAAAGATCCATGTAATCCATCGCCTTGTGGTCCTAATGCACGTTGTGATAATGGTTTTTGTACCTGCTTACCAGATTATAGTGGTAATCCTTACGAATCATGCCGACCTGAATGTACCGGTAGTCAAGAATGTCCAAGAGATAAAGGTTGTTTCAGAAATAAATGCAGAGACCCTTGTCCAGGTGTTTGTGGCCAAAATGCAAAATGTGACGTAATAAATCATATTCCATCATGTTCTTGTATAACAGATTTCACCGGAGATCCATTTTCCCATTGCCATCATATAGAAACACCAACGGTATCAAGGGACCCTTGTCATCCATCACCCTGTGGTCCGAATAGTATTTGTAAAAATGTTGACAAAACTGCGGTTTGTGCTTGTATGGATGGCTTCCAAGGTTCTCCGCCTAGTTGTCGACCAGAATGTGTGGTTAGCTCGGAATGCCCCTCAACTAAAGCTTGTGTTAATCAGAAATGTATTAATCCATGCATAAATGCATGTGGCAGATTGGCTCGGTGTGAAGTTATTAATCACAGTCCCATATGTAGCTGCAATACAGGTCAAACAGGAGATCCGTTTAAGAGTTGTTATGATATAGTAATCTCTGATCAACATATTGATGTATGCAATCCATCGCCATGTGGGCCCAATTCAATATGCAATGAACGAAATGGTCAGGCTGATTGTAGATGTATAGAAAGCTACATAGGACATCCACCCAACTGTCGACCAGAGTGCGTAATCAATCCAGATTGTCCATCTAGCCAAGCTTGTGTAAAAAATAAATGTATAGATCCTTGCCCAGATTCATGTGGTTTGAATGCTGACTGTATCGTAGTGAACCATATGGTATCCTGTACGTGCAAAGAAAAATACACTGGAGATCCATTTTCCAGATGCTTAATTCATGAAGGTATATTTTAATTTTCAATTAAAATTCCCTTTATTTCATATTTTTAATTATAATTATGTACTAATACATAATATTTTTATAATATTACAGACGTAGTAACTCAACCATGCGATCCTTCACCCTGTGGAGCTAATGCAGTTTGTAATCAAAGAAATGAAGCAGGAGCTTGTTCTTGCTTAGAAGGTTATCAAGGAAATCCATATGAAGGATGTCGACCAGAATGTGTTTTAAGCTCTGATTGTCCTACTGATAAAGCATGCATCAGAAACAAATGTGCGGATCCTTGTCCAGGAATATGTGGGAAAAATGCAGAATGTACCGTTATAAATCATCTTCCCAGTTGTGCTTGTATTAAAGGATTTTCTGGAAATCCTTTCGAAAGTTGTGCAAGAGATAAACAAAACGAAACACCTAAGCCATGTCAACCATCCCCTTGTGGTCCAAATAGTATATGCAGAGTGAATGGAGGTCTAGCATCGTGCGAATGCCTTCCCGACTACATCGGTGCACCTCCTGATTGCCGCCCTGAATGTACGGTGAATAATGAATGTCCGTCCGATAGAGCATGTCATAAACTAAAATGCGCTGATCCATGTCGTGGCACATGCGGTATTGGCGCTCGCTGTCAGGTGGTCAATCATAGTCCGTTATGCAGCTGCCCTGCGGGCACAGACGGAGATCCATTTTTAAGGTGTATAGAAAAAGTAGACGTTGATATTAAAAAGGAACCTTGCCAACCGAACCCATGCGGACCTTACAGCGAATGTCGAGTGATAAATAGTAATCCGTCCTGTTCATGTGTGCTGGGTTACATTGGCAGTCCGCCTAATTGCCGTCCAGAATGTTTGGTGAATACAGATTGTCCTTCTCATCAGGCTTGTATTGCTGAAAAGTGTAGAGACCCATGTGAAGGATCGTGCGGTTATAGAGCTGAATGTCATGTTCACGATCATATACCAATATGCAACTGTCCTAACGGTTTCTCTGGCGATCCATTTATTCAGTGCTCTGAAATGCTACGTAAGTGTTTAACGAACTTTATTTTCTGTGTTAAAATTATGTATTTTTATTATTATTTGTATGACATTCAAAGTTTTCTTGTATCATTCAATATAAGTTTAATGTCCGTTAGCATTAACTTTTATTTTTAAAAATTTCTAAAGCTGTGTTACGTATACTGTTTTAAGGTTCAAATTCTCAGTTTTAATTTATTTATTCGTGTTATTAAATTTTTCTAATTTAGTAATACGAATATACAAATTATATAAAAAAAATTGTAGACAGGGCCAAATTTTTTACTAAATAAATTTGTTTCATTCGGTGCAGAAATATATTGTGACATTATTATTATGCTGGAAACGACGGAATAGCAACCTTCCTAAAATATATTAAAGTATTATTACTTAGTATACTTCATAATATTTAATATTTTCGCTTGTCTATTATTTGCATATTCCTTTTCCTGGTTAATTTTCTGATTGAAGACATATTCTATGCTGTAAATATGTCTTCATAAATAAACTGGACACAAAATAAATTGTTGCCTTCATTTCATTTTTAATTTCTTATTTATTTGGAGAGTTTGTTTGTGCACGTCGAATATACATTAGTTTACATGTAATAATATTAGAATAACGTCAACACTTGCGTGTGACTATTTATGTTAAAAATATATATATTAAAAAATGAGTGACATTGGTTAGATATACAAACGCAGATATGATTATAACCATTTATATTTAGAAACAAGTTATGAAAAAAATTAACTTTACAACTTTAAGAATCCTTCCTGTATTATTGTGATTTATCATCTGCTTTTAGACCTTTCGTAAATTAAGATCACTACATTTGAATAAAATTCATACGATTATAAATAAAAAATTACTCAATGATTCTATCACAAAACTAAACAAGTTGTCTGTTGTTATCATTTAGATATAACTACAAAAAAGTGAAGTTAAGCATTATTTTCCTTGAAATATAGTCAATGTTCATATGTACAAAATTTCGTTGCAGCTACTCCAACGTTGCCTCCTGATCCATGTAGCCTTTCACCGTGTGGAAGCAATGCTATCTGTGACGCTGGAATTTGTAATTGCGCTCCTGGATATTTCGGCGATCCATACACTGGATGCAGACTCGAATGTAGTACAAATGGCGAATGCTCCCCTACGCGTGCTTGTCAATCTGGAAAATGCATAGATCCTTGCCCCGGTGCATGCGGAACAGGAGCGATTTGTTCCGTCAGTAATCACATACCATCGTGTACATGCCCGCCTAATACATCTGGCGATCCGTTTACGATATGCTTGGAAGAAAGACCACCACGTAAGTTTTGTAATAATATTACTCAAATCGGTCGTGTTTTCATAATTACGAAACTATCCCATAAACGATACAAAATTTATTGGCAGCACCCATTCAACTTCCTTGTACGCCATCTCCGTGCGGACCCTACAGCGAATGCTCCGTGAGCGCCAACGGAGCGGCCGCGTGCTCGTGCCGCCCCGGCCACATCGGCGCGCCCCCGAATTGCCGACCAGAATGCCTCGTCAGTTCCGAATGCGAATTACAGCTGGCCTGTATAGACCGACGATGTCGCGACCCCTGTGAAGGCGCATGTGGCCGCGGCGCATTGTGTCGCGTTGTGGCACACTCTCCCATTTGCACTTGTAACGAAGGATTTACTGGAGATCCATTCACGTCCTGTTATCAAGTAACCGGTTAGTTACTTCGATTTATTTAGTGACAATGTCATTTTATTTCACACTATTATATTTCATCTAAATCTTGATCTGATTATGTCGTTTGTAACGATACAAATACCGTAGCTAGTTAACCAATTAGGGAAATAAAAATATAAAATATTATTCAATGTTTATTAGTAAGTTACATTAGTATAATATGGGCGTAGTTATTTTAATACAATGTATACAATTTATAAAATCTAAGTTTAATATAGTAGTCATTGGTATAATGGTTTCAAAAAAAAAACTATACAGAAAATTGAGAAGTACGCATGCTGTTTTGCCTAATACGTTTTAGAGTCACTGTAATTTTCTTTTTATAATTTTTTTCTTCATTATTGTAGTTACAAATAGAACAAAGCCGTGTCAGCCATCGCCATGCGGTCCCAATTCAATATGTATGGAATCAGGAGAAACACCAGCTTGTACCTGTCAGCCTGGATACATAGGCTCTCCGCCAAACTGTCGACCAGAATGCACTATAAGTGCTGAATGTCCAGCTGCTTTAGCTTGCGTAGCCCAACGTTGTAAAGATCCATGCGTACAGGCTTGTGGACCGCGAGCTATTTGTTCGGTGGTGAATCATCAAGCAATTTGCGCCTGTGAACCTGGTTTAGTCGGTGATCCATTCCAGGGTTGTACTCCATCCAGAGGTAATTAAAATTAAGTCAATACAAAAAAATAACGGAACAGATATGTAATGTATATAATGAAAAAGAGCTTTTTGTTTAACTTTTTGATTCAATGATTTAAGATTGATTTTACTTTTTGTATAACACAATTTACTTTGCGTTCTACAATATGTGATTTGTTTTCAACTTAATAAAATATACAGTAAGCTAATCGATCACCTGTAAAAAGCATGTAACCAAACGCTTCTGCAAACAGTGACAATACGCTTTAATTGAAAAGCTTTTGACCAAAACAAATTCAAATGCCTACGCGGTTTACTAATAGCGTTTAATAGATCTGTATAGTGTGCTTTATGAATGACTTTACGGTGACCATGCCCACCGTTCGGTCTAGAAGTAAGTGCATCAATACTGGTTCTATTAGCTCGGTATAAGCCAATTTTGCAAAAACATCCTGGAAATATTCATTGTTATCAAATAGACTAATGTGAAATGCTTTCAGACAGGGCTATAACAATTGGAAATAACTATTTGTGTCAAATTAATGCCTTTGCTTTGAGACGGATCATGGAAAGATAACCCAGCACTTACAGTATGCTTGAACCGTCGTCGTCACGTCGGCCGCTTTAAGATGGTGCCTCGCGGTGTTGACGCTGCAGTCGAATTAAAGGAACACTAAACATCGTGGCGTCAAGCGATGCTATAGCGGCAAGCTTCCACTAACGCTTCGGAAGACGAAAACGCTTCGGTGGTTCTATACATGTCCGGTAAGTCGTTCATTTTTGTGAATACCTTTTCCAGTTCCAGCACCACCAAAAGACGAATATGTTAATCCTTGTGAACCATCTCCATGTGGCGTCAACGCAGAATGTAAAATTCAAGGCACAGCAGGATCGTGTACTTGCTTCCCCGACTACTTCGGTGATCCATACCAGGGATGCAGGCCAGAATGCTTGGGCGATTCAGATTGCCCACTGAATAAGGCTTGCACAAGGAATAAATGTATAGATCCCTGTCCAGGGGCTTGCGGTTACAATGCAGATTGTTATGTGACAAATCATAAGCCTGAATGCAATTGTCCAAGCGGATACACAGGAAATCCATTGTTGTCTTGCAATCCACTACCCGGTAAAAGAATTCATAAAATTTAATTCTTCTTTGTGTGAAATCTTAATAGTGACAATTATTTTTAAATTTGCAGTCAACACAATAGAAGACGTTTGTAATCCATCACCGTGCGGAGGAAGTGCTCACTGTAAAAACGTAAATGGACAACCCGTTTGTTCATGCATGGTGAATTACATAGGTTCTCCACCGAATTGCAAACCCGAATGTATGGTTAACTCTGAATGTAACTTGAACAGAGCTTGTATTAATCAAAGGTGTGTCAATCCATGTCCTAAACCTTGCGGAAAAAACACAGAATGTAGGGTTGTCAACCACAATCCTATTTGCTCGTGTCGCTCGGGATATTCAGGAAATCCTTTCACAACATGTAACCAAGTTATTGGTACGTAAAAATCACAAATTTTATGAAAATCTATCATAAGTTTTAATGCGATTTCTAGAAAGTATCTAAGGAAATTATTATTTAATGTATTTTCAATACCAAAAAAATATTTATATCTGTACGGTGTGTTTGAGTAAATACGCAATTTTTCCATTTTTGAGATAAAAATCCCAAGAGTTGACGATTGCCTTAATTAATTATTGGAACAATTTCAGCAACGATGCCGTATTTTATGATTTTATTTCTAATTAAATATGGTTTTGTAGTTGTCCGTATAATTGTACGAATGTAAAACTAAGCGGTGGACGGTATGTCTCTGATAAGAAATCGACTAAATTTATTGAAAATTACAAGAAGTAACAATCATTTATCTAGTTAATAAGACGTACGTTATAGTAAAACTTAATGCTTAATTTGATAATCAATGAAAACCTAAAAATAAAGTTCAATATGTTTATAGGGTCATATACATTATATATACTTAGGTACTTGTCGCATTATATTTGCTAGAAACACAGATTTCTTTAAAAAAAATGAACACGAATGATCCTATGAGACGAAACTTTGTTTAATTTATTTTTGATAAAATACTATAACATTTACAAGATTATCTTCTGTACTTGACTATGTAACTTCCTATTCTAGATTTTCCTTTCTTCTATAAAGTAAAAACATTCACTGACTTTTGAATCTTCACTGAGACTATTACAATCTTATGTTGTGATCTTGTCAACTTTACGTGTTTTTCCTGTATAACAAATAATATAATGTAAAAAAAAAAAGGTCCTCAAAATTAATTCACACATTGCTTACCTCTGTTCGAAAATAAAATAATAAGAATATCTAAAGTTTCGTATCGGTATTTGTTAAAATTCGATAAATAACCATTTAATATTATGAGAGCACATAACATTATAAAATTAATTATCTACAATATGTAAATGGATAACATCGTTCCATTTTTTACGTTATATATTATCAATTTACAATTACAATAAGCATTATAAAAGTGATGATACATAAAACCAAACAAATTAATAACTTTTGTTGTTTATTAATGCACCAAACTGTATAACTTTATCAACTTTGTGCGGCGTTGTCACTACTCTCCCCACCGTTGATTTCTTTCCGACTCCCGTGGCTTTCTTCACGTTACACGAGCGCGACCAATGTGGGGGTCGTACGCGCATTTTTTTAACGAAAATCTCAAAAAATCCGTAACGTGAACGATGAGTTTATTCAGTGCCAGTGAGTAATTGGAGTTACATTAGTTACGCTCAGTGTGGATACGATTTCAATGACAACATGAATTTAGTATCTAAGTTGCATTTTCGTTGTAATACAAATATTCAAAAGTCCAATCACAACGATGCATTATTGCCAAAGCGCGTATGCAATCAGGCAGCATAAATGGCCCAGGTTGCTGGACTTATTTTATGTACTAAATTGTTCATGTTTTATTTTATGAACCAGACTACAATTACGCAAATTAAAACTATAAATTATATAAGAACCTTATGTTCTATTACAAAAACGAATGACGCGGTGTTATTCATTTACATATTGTATACATACAATATAATTTATAAATATAATAACGAAACAAGTTATTTCGTTGTTATATTTATGTTTAAGATATATTTGCAAAATTATAAATTATCTAGGCGTCCGGTTAAAATTGAATAATGTTTTTTTTTTAATTTATGTCGGTACAGGTCAAGTTAAATAGAGTGTGAAAAAAAGTAGTCAGTTTACTTATATGAATGATTATTAATTCAATGAAATTAATATTTTTATATGCAAACATATTAAATTTCAATCTAATTTTGTTTTTAATAACGTATATCACAATTTATAGATGTCTGAAAGCTAAGAAGAAATTAATAAATAATAAAGAATACGGAATACTAATGCTTGTCTTTGATATTTTTTAATCAAACTATTGAACTTTAATTTTTATATAATGGACACTTTTTTATATTTGAGTATATATTCCTTTCCGTGTATTTTTAGTACTCATTCACTATGTGACTGTTCCATAAATAACAATGGCCGTATATTTATGTTTCAGAAAATTATCCTTTACCATCTCCACCTTTAGAGCCGTGCGTGCCCTCTCCTTGCGGTCTCTATTCAGAGTGTCGTAATAATAATGGCGTACCTTCCTGTAGTTGCCTGCCATCTTACGTAGGCTCGCCGCCGAATTGTCGTCCGGAATGTATTGTTCATGCGGATTGTCCTAGCGACCAAGCTTGTGTAAACGAAAAATGTAGAGATCCCTGTGCTGGCGCTTGCGGACTTTACGCTAAATGCTTCACGAGTAATCACGTACCAGTGTGTGTTTGTCCAGAAGATTTTACAGGGGATCCATTTACACAGTGCAAACAGAAGCCAGTTTCCGGTAAATATTTTGCATTTGATAAACAAATACTTTTATTTACAGGTTAATTTTAATAACGCAATGTAACTTATTGTTTTAGTTAACTTGCCCGATATTTTTTGATCCTTGTAATCCTAGTCCTTGCGGGCCCAATACCCTATGTGAAAATGGAATATGTTCTTGTGTCGCTGGTTATCACGGTGATCCAGAGTTTGGATGCAGACCAGAATGTGTCCAGAATACAGACTGTTCTAATGACAAAGCTTGTTTGAACAACAAGTGCATTAATCCATGCCCCAATACTTGCGGTGTTAACGCTTTATGTGATGTATTAAATCATATACCGATGTGTTCATGTCCTAAAGGAATGAAAGGAAATGCTTTCGTAGAATGCAGAGTAACAGGTATTAAAATAATATATTAATTAATTTCAATTTATTTTACAATATAAAAAAATTAAAGTTATTTTTTATTATGATTGAACGTATTTATTATTTACAGTGACTGAGAGTAATCCCTGCAGTCCATCTCCTTGCGGGCCCAACAGCCAATGTCGCCAGTCAAATGGTCAAGCAGTTTGTTCTTGTGTACCTGGTTTTCGAGGCAGTCCACCAACTTGCAAGCCTGAATGTACTGTTAGTTCAGAGTGCCCTCTAAACGAAGCTTGCAACAATCAAAAAATGCATAAATCCATGTACTGGTGCATGCGGCTTGGGAGCCGTCTGTGACGTCATCAATCATAATCCCATATGTACATGCCCACCAACATTCACAGGAGATCCTTTCAGCAGATGCACAATCATAGGTGAATAAATATTTTCTCATGTTCTTATATGAATATAAGTATATCGAAATGTATATTTGAGGATTAATACTTTTTCGGTTTTCAGTTGAATCAGAACCACCCATTAATCCTTGCGAGCCTTCACCTTGTGGTCCACATTCTTTATGCAAAATAAGCGGTACCAGTCCCATCTGTGCATGTTTGAAAGACTACAAGGGATCTCCGCCGAATTGTAGACCAGAATGCATTAGTAATAGTGAATGTGAATATAGCTTGGCCTGTATTAACCTAAAATGTTCTGATCCGTGTGTTAATTCTTGTGGTTCTAATGCCGAATGCAAAGTCGTCAGTCATACACCTATGTGCATTTGTCAAAAAGGTTATACGGGAGATCCATTTTCGTTATGTACCATCGATTACCAACCTACAGTAAATGAGCCATTAAGTCCATGTTCATCAAATCCGTGTGGGCCCAATGCTTTGTGTAGAGAGCAAAACGGAGTAGGAGCGTGTCAATGTTACGAAAATTACTTTGGCAATCCTTACGAAGGATGTCGTCCAGAGTGCTTAGTGAACTCAGACTGTCCTTTAAATAGAGCTTGCATCAAGATGAAATGCGTAGATCCATGTCCGGGTGCCTGCGGCACAAATGCATATTGTCAAGTCAATGATCATAAACCAACTTGTATATGCGAATCGGGTTACACGGGAAACCCATTCTCATACTGCAATATATTAGAAGAACGTAAGTGATTTATGATTAAACAACAATAAGTCAAGTGTCTAAATTATGTTTATTTAATCGCAAACATATATTTCACAGCATTCATCAATGAAAAAAATCCATGTAATCCTTCGCCTTGTGGTCCAAATAGTCAATGCAAAGAAAACAACAAGCAAGCGATTTGTTCTTGTTTACCATTATTTTCTGGATCACCGCCGAACTGTAGGCCTGAGTGTATCGTGAGTTCCGAATGTCCCCCTAGTAAAGCCTGCATCAATCAAAAATGTACAGATCCCTGTGATGGCAACATTTGTGGAGAAAATTCTAGATGCAATGTAATAAACCATAGTCCTATATGTGCTTGTAAGGAAGGATTAACAGGCAATCCTTTCACAAGATGTTATCCTATGAAAGGTAAGCATGCCTCTCTGACAATTAAGTCGAATAAAATAAATTATATGTAAAAAACATTTTTTATAATATATATGTCTTAGCAATGTTTTGGTAACTGTGCCTACAATGATATTACAATTTTGTTTTAGTCTTCCAACCACCTGGTGCTACTCCCCCTGAAAATCCATGCTTACCGTCGCCTTGTGGATTAAACGCTCAATGTCAAAATATCGATGGCAATCCATTATGTGCGTGTCTTCCCAATTATATCGGCAGCCCACCAAACTGTAGACCAGAGTGCTCTCTAAACTCGGAATGTCCAAGCGACCAAACATGCATTAACGAAAAATGCCGTGATCCGTGTCCTGGTGCTTGCGGATTGAATGCACAGTGCTCTGTTGCTAATCACATTGCTCAGTGTTCATGTTTAGAGCGATTTACGGGAGATTCTTTTACTGAATGTCGTCCAGTAGTGGAAGGTGCTAATATATTTTTTTATCCTATAACAAAAATTAAAAATACGGATTTCTTATAACTCTTATGAATTTCAGATGTCGAAACAGATGCTTGTAGTCCATCACCATGCGGACCAAACGCAGAATGTAATGAAGGATTATGTAGTTGTTTAAAGGAATATCAGGGAAATCCATATGAGGGATGTCATCCTGAATGTCTGATGAGTGCAGATTGTCCTCACGACAAAGTGTGCATGCGCAATAAATGTGTTAATCCCTGTAATGACATTTGCGGTATAGGAGCGCAGTGCAATGTTTTCAATCATGTTCCTATGTGCAGCTGCCCTGAACGCCATACGGGAAATGCATTCATTGAATGCAAATTCATGACAGGTAAAATTTAGTTAATGCAATAAAGCAATTCTAGCATTCTATTTAGAATTATTGTATTAATAACATAAGTCTGTTTACATTTCATTTAATGAAATTTGTGTGTTACGAAATCCGATTACATTAAAATACAGTGCGCGCACTTTTTCATTAGTGTAGTAAGAAAATTTTCAAGCCGAGCTATTAAAATGAATAAACATACATAATACAAGGCTTGAACAAATGTCATTAAATATTTGTATAGAAAAAGATTTGGTTTTTATCAATTATTAATTGCTTCCTTAAAATCCCAAAAAATATAAATAAAAAGAACTATGGCGAAGTTATATACAAAATATTGAGAATTAAATATGATTTCTAAACAAATATTATTAATATACATTTCTGAGTTTGTTATCTTATTATTTAATCTTATAAAAGCGCAATTAATAGTTCATATTTTTTGTAAACTAATTCAGTATTCATTCCAATAATTATTTATCTGTTTCTATAAGTAAGTAAGAAGAATGATTTTAATCATTCCATTAAATTATTGACATTTCTTACTCATTATTACCAGGGGTGATTTCAATTAATACTACTGTGATCAGTAGAATTAATTGAAATTAAATATAATTATCCAACTAGTAAACGAAAATGAGATGATAAATTATAAAATGCGAGTTTACAAACATTATTATTTTGCCTTTAAAAGTTAATTAAACGTTCTCAGCTAATTGACTATTCATGCTTGCTGTCATCTACCACATACTTTTTCTTACGAGTCACGTATAGGTTATGTCGTGTTATACCCTTTGCACTCAACTCAGTTGGTCGCGGTCTTAGATCCATACGCGGTCGCAGCTCGATTATTATATGCGGTGGATGAAGACAGAGTTTATGCCAAAAATCCTTTAAATTACGCTTTCGGGTGTTCTACTATATTTGAAGACCAACTATGTCAAGCGAATAAAGATCGTACGTCCATGAGTCACACATTGGATTCGATATATTTGAAGACGCACAAAATAAATATATAAAATAACGTATGATAATTCCCTATTGTTTTTTTTTAGTGTTGATTTCCGTCCGATTTTTTAATATAAAGTTTTTATCATAATTTGATGTAGATTTGATTATATTTTGATATCCCAGGTAGCTAGTAAATACTTTCAAAGCGGTTATTTAGAAAAGGGTTTTAAATTTCAATAAAACGATTGGAGTTCAACTGGAAGTTATCCGTGAAATTTATAAAATTGGGCCCAAATGTCAAATGGTGCTAGCATTTATGCAGTAGGAATAGCGATAAAATTTTAGTGCGATGCGAAACATAAGCAAATGAAACCTTTGAAGTTTGATTTTTTTCGATGTGGGAAATTCGATTTCAAATCCATCCCAAAACAAAATCGTTACTTATTTTGAGATAATACGATTACCGGATTTGAAAATTATTCATGTTTTGAGTTGTTAATGCTTACATAAGCATTTTAAATGTAAATAGCCTTAAATTTAACAATTAGAAATAACATTTTTACAAATGATCTAACATGTCATTTATTTTGAATATGACAACTTTCCATATATCTTTTACAGAACATCCAATAGTAAATCTATGTAATCCTTCGCCTTGTGGTCCAAATAGTCAGTGCAAAGGAATAGACGGACAAGCAGTGTGCACGTGCGTTCCTGGATTTTTGGGTTCACCTCCAACGTGCAGACCTGAATGCGTTACTAGTGCAGAATGTACTTTGAACAAAGCTTGTTCAAATCAGAAATGTGTAGATCCATGTAAAGGAAACTGCGGTATAAATGCATTGTGTCGAGTTGTCAATCATAATCCGATATGTTCTTGTCCACCCGGTTACAGCGGCAATCCATTTAGCAGTTGTGTTCTGGAAGGTACGTATTCTTTATTTTTTAATTTTTAGATAGGTATAACCGCATTATTCTTGGCCATCATTTACAATAAATATTACTTTTATTCCAGATGTCCAACCCCCTGAATTTATAAATTCGTGTCAGCCATCACCTTGTGGTCCTAATTCAGTTTGCAAAATAATAAGTAATTCTCCGTCTTGCGCCTGTTTAGATGATTACACAGGGAAACCTCCAAATTGTCGTCCGGAATGTACAGCTAATTCAGAGTGCCCGCCGACTTTGGCTTGTATTAATCAGAAATGCCAAGATCCATGCATTGGTTCATGTGGATTCAATGCAGAATGTCGCGTTGTAAGCCACAGTCCTCTGTGCGTTTGTCAATCCGGACATACTGGTGATGCTTTCACTGGTTGCCAACCTCTGAACATACCTTTAACTCCTTGTTTACCTTCGCCATGTGGTTCTAATGCTATCTGTAAAGAATTTCGAGGTGCTGGATCATGTATATGTTTACCCGATTACATCGGAAACCCTTACGAAGAATGTCGTCCTGAGTGCGTTGTGAACTCGGATTGCCCGGCAAATTTAGCTTGTATGCAAAATAAATGCAAAAATCCTTGTTTAAATATTTGTGGAAGGAATGCAGGGTGCGACGTCATTAACCATTCTCCAAAATGTCATTGTTCGCCTGGACTAACAGGAAATCCATATGAAAACTGTTATGAAGATCTGCATCGTAAGTGTATTTGTTTTAAATTTTATGCATATTTTTTTATTATTTACTATGTACTGATTTTTTTTTATTTCAGCCTATATTTCTTATTATTTTAACTAAGTACTTTGTTTTATTTTAGCCGTTACAGAAACCCCTAGAGAACCATGCAAACCTTCACCATGTGGACCTAACAGTATTTGCAAAGTTTCAAATAATCAAGCTGTATGTACGTGCATGTCTGGATATTTAGGCTCACCCCCTTCCTGCAGACCTGAATGTTTAGTAAGCTCTGATTGTCCGTCACAAAAAGCTTGTTTGCAACAAAAATGTTCTGATCCTTGTCGTGGAGTCTGTGGAGAAAACACGCAATGTCAAGTCATAAATCACAGTCCAATTTGTACATGTCTCCCAAGGTATACGGGTGATTCATTCACACGCTGTTATATTGCCCCAGGTATTACAAGTTCATGAGTATTGAATTAAATAATGAAATAAAAAAGAGAATACTTTTAATGCGAGATTTTATATTACAGTTCGCGACGACGTTATAGTATCGGTTAACCCATGCGTGCCGTCTCCCTGTGGTCCATTTTCACAGTGTAAAGAAATTTCGGGTACGCCATCATGCTCTTGTTTACCACAGTACAAGGGTACTCCACCGAATTGTCGACCGGAGTGTACTATTAATACCGACTGTTCAGTCAATGAAGCGTGTGTCAACGAAAAATGTATTGACCCTTGTCCTGGTGCCTGTGGCTTGAATGCCTATTGTACTGTTCAAAATCATTTAGCCATTTGTAGTTGTAACAATGGTTACATCGGTGATGCGTTTAACAGCTGTAATCTTAAACCTGTCTTTGTTGGTAAGTTGATAAGTTTTTAACTTATCATAACTTAGCCATGCTATGTAATTTTCATATATTGTAATAAAATATTTCATTATGGCAATGTGATTTTTTTCAGAACCTATTCAAGTTGATAATTGTGAGCCTTTCCCGTGTGGCTCTAACGCTCAGTGTAATGATGGAAAATGTTCATGTTTAGCAAATTACATTGGTGATCCCTATGTAGACTGTCGACCAGAATGTTCTAACAGTGCTGAATGCCCAATGGACAAAGCATGTATAAGAAATCATTGCTTAGATCCATGTACTAATTCCTGTGGCCAAAATGCTCTTTGCAAAGTAGCAAACCATATTCCTATGTGCATTTGCCCTTCGAACATGCAAGGAAATGCGTTCATAGAATGCAAACCCATGAAAGGTAATTTGATCATTATATTAGTTTTACCAATATTTTTAAAAGAACTACATATTTTATATTATGATATTTATTTTACAGAAAGTGTACCAACAAGACCATGTCACCCAAACCCTTGCGGTCCAAACAGTCAATGTCGAGAGCTTAACAACCAACCAGTGTGTTCTTGCATACCAGGATTTCGTGGAGCTCCACCGTCATGTCGTCCTGAATGCGTTACAAGTTCTGAATGTTCTCTAGATAAAGCATGTAGTAATCAAAAATGCGTAAACCCATGTTTAGGTGCCTGTGGATTTGCAGCCAAATGTCAAGTGATTAATCACAATCCGATATGTGTTTGTCCATCTGGATTATCTGGTGATCCTTTCACGCGTTGTAGTGTCGTAATGGGTATGTGAAATAACAGTCTGAAAATTATTATAAAATTAAACAAAAATTCTTGTTCTATAAGTTAAAAAATAATCATAAAATTATAGACCACAAATTCACATCACTTATTTTTCATAATTTTCGACGATAAACATTAAATAAATTAATGTGTATAAGTTCTATTGGAGTATATATATATTTTTATTTGTTTTAGATGTACCTCCTGTAAACCCCTGTCTACCTTCACCATGCGGACCAAACTCCATTTGTAAAGAAGTCGGCGATATTCCTTCATGTTCGTGTTTGTCAGAATTTATTGGACAACCACCTAACTGTCGACCACAGTGTATATCGAACAGCGAATGTGAATCTCATTTAGCATGCATAAACAGGAAATGTCAAAATCCTTGTCTAAACGCTTGTGGAACAAATGCAGAATGTAGAGTTGTAAGCCATACACCCACCTGTCTTTGTAATAATGGTTTTACAGGAGATCCAAATCTAGAATGTTCGGCTATTATTTACATTCCTCCAGAAAAAATATCCCCGTGCACACCTTCTCCATGTGGTGCTAATGCTCAATGCAGAGAACAATTAGAAGCTGGTTCTTGTACTTGTATACCAGGATACTTTGGTAATCCTTACGAAGGATGCCGTCCTGAATGTTTAGTAAACTCGGACTGCTCTAGTAATAAAGCATGCACGAGAAACAAATGTATTGATCCATGCCCGGGAAAATGTGCCTCAAACGCCGATTGTCAAGTTGTAAATCATATACCTCTCTGTACTTGTCAATCAGGTTTCACGGGTGATCCATTTCAATATTGCAACAAAATACGTAAGTCGTAATTACAAAAGTCTGATCGTTTCCATCTTTAATATATGTAATCTTACTGATCTTTTACTTTTCAGGTGAAAATGATGTATTTGTAAACTTATGTTCACCATCCCCATGCGGTCCTAACAGCCAATGTAAAATAGTTAATGGACAGAGTATTTGTTCATGTATGCCTGAATTTTTTGGGTTCACCCCCAAATTGCAGACCAGAGTGTGTCGTGAGTTCCGAATGTGCATCAGATAAAACGTGTATAAATCAAAAATGCAAAAATCCTTGTCCTGGACCCTGTGGCATAGAGACGGATTGCAGAGTAATAAATCACAGTCCTATTTGTACATGCAAATTTAGGTATACAGGTGATCCATTCAGCCGATGTTACGAAATACCAGGTAACATACATATAAATAGATAACTACATCATTATTTAGCCTTGCATAAAAAAGCATCTGGAATAATATTGTTTCTTTTTTCATTTCTAGAAATCCCTATACCGTCTCTACCTGAACAAAACCCATGTATACCTTCGCCGTGTGGACCTAACGCTAAATGTCAAAATATTCATGGAATTCCATCTTGTTCTTGTTTAGCGAATTTCGAAGGCAGTCCACCAAACTGTAGACCAGAATGTGCAATAAATGAAGACTGCCCAAGCAATTTAGCATGTATTAATCAAAAATGTAAAGACCCCTGTCCAGGTTCATGTGGACTCAATGCAAACTGTCAAGTCGTAAATCATATATCAGTTTGCACATGCGCGCCAGGCTTCACGGGAAATTCATTTATTCAATGCAATAGCATCCCAATAGAAGGTTGGATCCGTTTTATTTCGTTTTATATCTTTTAAAACAATTAATTTACTTAAAAATATATTTTTTATAGATGACGTAAAAGATCCTTGTGCTTCATCACCGTGCGGTCCTAATGCACAATGTCATAACGGAATATGTACGTGCTTACCTGAATTTCATGGTGATCCTTATAAAGAATGTCGACCAGAATGTTTGCAAAGTTCGGAATGTGATAAAAATAAAGCGTGCGTACAAAACAAATGCAAGGATCCATGTCCAGGAACATGCGGAATAGATGCATTATGTACAGTCTACAATCACATATCAATGTGTACCTGTCCTGACAAAATGACTGGAAATGCATTCTTCAAATGTCAGCAACTCTTAGGTAACATACCATTCAACATTATGAAACACATTTTTCGCAACCATGTAAAACTCATTTTTCTCGTCGTAATACATGCATATATAAAAGATTATTAATAGCTCACTTACAACGTTTTGTCTTTTCAGAATCACCACCACGAAGTCCGTGCCAACCGTCTCCTTGTGGGCCAAACAGTCAATGTAAAGTTTTTAATAATCAAGCTGTTTGTTCTTGTGTTCCTAATTTTATAGGAAGTCCCCCGTCGTGTCGCCCGGAATGTATACTGAGTGCAGAGTGTCCATTAAATAAAGCTTGCTCTAATCAAAAATGTATTGATCCATGCGACGGATCTTGTGGAGTAGGTGCAACTTGTAAAGTTGTCAACCATAATCCGATATGTTCTTGTCCCACTTCTTACACTGGAGATCCTTTCACAAGATGTCATAAGTTGCGTAAGTAAAATATATACGTACTTATTTAATATATAATTTCCTATCAAAATAGAATTATTCAATAAATATTGAAATACAACGAAAGTTTTGAATTTGATATCGTATTTCTAATATTTGATCTATTTTTTACAGCAGAAAGTTCACCACCTCCTATTAATCCTTGCCAGCCGTCACCGTGTGGGCCAAATTCCTTGTGTGCACAAAAAGACAATACACCTATTTGTACCTGTTTAGAAGGTTTCTACGGACAGCCTCCTAATTGTAGACCAGAATGTGTCAATAATGTCGAATGTGCAGCGAATCTTGCCTGTGTAAACCAGAAATGCAAAGATCCTTGCATAAATGCCTGTGGTCTAAATTCAGAATGTAAAGTCATCAGTCATTCTCCAATTTGCTTATGTTCAACAGGATTCACAGGAAATCCATTCTTAGAGTGTACAGCAATACAAGTCTCTGAACCCACTTCACCTTGTTCACCATCACCTTGTGGATCTAACGCTTTATGTAAAGAACGACACAACGTCGGATCTTGTGTATGTTCTGAAGGATATCTTGGCAATCCATATGAGGGATGTCGTCCCGAATGTTTAGTGAATACAGATTGTCCTTCAAATCAAGCTTGTGTTGGTAATAAGTGCAAAAATCCGTGTCCTGGAAGTTGCGGAACTAATGCTGAGTGTCAAGTTGTTAATCATTCTCCACTGTGCACATGTATCGATGGATACAGCGGTGATCCGTTCAGATATTGCATTTATCAAGGTAATTCTTTGTACAATATGTTTGTGCTACAGTTTTTTTAGACATTTAATACAATAAATTATAAATTTTACAGAAGCTCTACCACCAGCACCATCTGATCCGTGCTATCCTTCACCATGCGGTCCAAACAGTCAATGCAAAGTAATAAACTCACAAGGTGTATGCTCGTGTCTACCAGAATACATAGGAACACCGCCTAATTGTAAACCAGAGTGTGTAGTTAGTTCTGATTGCGCTGCCAGTAAAGCTTGTAAAAATCAAAAATGTGTTAATCCTTGTCCTGGACCTTGCGGCTTAAATGCCGATTGTAAAATTATCAACCATAGTCCCATTTGTTCATGCAGAGAAATGTATACTGGAGATCCTTTTGTAGAGTGTCAACGAATCTCATGTAAGTTAAAATTATATTTACGCTTTTGATTGTACATTATGTGAAGACATGTAAGATTATTGTTTAATTTTCAGACGAACCGCCTTCATCTGGACAAAACCCATGCGTACCATCGCCATGTGGACCAAATGCGGAATGCCATGATCGCAATGGAGTTCCTTCTTGTTCTTGCTTAGTTTCTTATATCGGCAGTCCTCCGAATTGCCGCCCAGAATGCACGATTCATTCTGATTGCCAAAGTGATCAAGCATGCATCAACTCTAAGTGTCGAGATCCATGTCTAGGAGTTTGCGGTTTATTCACGAAGTGTAGCGTTCATAACCATATACCAATATGTGTGTATGCATCGAAAACTATATTGGCGATCCATTTACAAATTGTCGACAAAAGCCATTAGGTGAGTATTGGCTGCTTTAAACGATATTTTAAAACTTTAGTATTCCATAGCTAGTATATATCGAGTAATATACACACTACTTAAGAATAGATAGGAAATTTTAAAACCTATAATTTGCAACGTCCCTGTGATTCGCAATATTGCAAAATATTTGAAAATAATTAGTAGCAAGTATGCGTTCACTAATGCGCACCGCTTATTTGACACTTAATCATTTCAATCATATCCATATCATAGCATAGATTGTTCGCTCTTTGAAAAATGATATCGTATTAAATAAAAAAATAAATAAATTTATAAATCAATCCTTACGACATCTCTATCTGCAAGTACAAAACATCTGTTTCTGTGTTCTCGTGTATATTTGAATATATTTTATATTAAGTAAAAGCTAATGAAAAACAAAAGCCTTGAATATTAATTTAATTCTAATACCTCGATTATTCTAAGCAACGATAGAGATTATTTGATCGGTAAACAATTCGATAATCCACAACGAAGATCACTTTTTCTTTAACATAATTACTATAATATGTTATACCTATCGATATTCATAGATAGACGTTATCAAAGAAAAATGACCTTAAAAAAAGATCATAAATAGTATACGAGGAAATATAGCAATATATTTATATGATTACTAAAACAAGCTTTTTCTTATTCTTAATAATGGTATGTCCGACAGAATCCTACGTATTATTTTTGTAAAGGATTCAAGTCTAAAATAATATATTATCTTATGATATCATTCATTATAAGATACAAGATCTGTTATATTTTGTTTTGAATTGTTTTTCTATATTATACTACTGTTTCGATTCGCTTGTTGTTTTTTTGCCTTTAGTCTAATTATGCCATTGATATGTTTAACAAAGATGAGCAGTTAAATTATTAATAAGTATTTTGTATCACCTTCATTTTAAAACATTAACATAGTTCCTTTAATTTATATCATACACAATGCACTAAATTCTGTAGCCTTAGTAACGGACTATTTATTTTGACAAAATACGATCAAATTTCACAGTACGGACTACACTGTTAATAAACAAAATCATTATTTCCATGTTTCAGAAGAATCACCTATTACCGATTCCTGTTCTGATGTACGTTGTGGATCAAACGCAGAATGCGTTGATGGGCAGTGTAGATGTCAGCCAGAATATCACGGAGATCCCTACTTTATGTGCCGACCAGAATGTTTGTACAGCACAGACTGTGCCAGTGATAAGGTTTGCGTTCAAAGGAAATGTATCGATCCATGTGCAGACGCATGCGGCCAAAATGCTGAATGTCGTGTTGTTAATCATATACCGATGTGCAGTTGTACCAATGGGTATTCAGGCAATCCATTCGTGTCATGCAATCCAATAATCGGTAAACAATTTGCGTTTATAAAATAAAAGCATTGTTGTATAAAACATTTTATCTGTATTATTAAATAATGATTTTTTTTAGCTGTTCCCCCGGAAAATCCATGTAGTAAATCAGTTTGTGGCCCTAATAGCCAATGCCGTGAAGTAAATAATCAACCCGTATGCTCGTGTCTGCCGAGTTATATCGGTACACCACCTGCGTGTAGACCTGAGTGCGTTGTTAATGCAGAGTGTCCACAAAACGAAGCGTGCATAAAACAGAAATGTGTCAATCCTTGTAAAGGAGCCTGCGGATTAAGAGCTACATGTCAAGTAATAAACCATAATCCAGTGTGTGCTTGTCCGACGAGATTTACAGGAGATCCATTCCATGCATGCAGCCCAATTATTACTGGTAAATTTGTGTGATTTCTTTTAAATGTTTTTATGATAATAATAAAATCAATACTAAGAAATCATATATTTATAAAACATTTCAAAACGTTACTTTTGACGTCTTCTACTATGATACAAGGATCTTACATTCTTTTATTCCTTTCAGAATCACCGCCCATTAACCCATGTGAACCTTCACCCTGTGGTCCGAATTCTATATGTAAAGAAATTAATGAATCACCATCTTGCACATGTCTCGAAGGTTATCGTGGGAATCCACCGCATTGCAAACCTGAATGCATAAGCAACAGTGAATGCCCTACCCATTTAGCGTGTGTAAATCAGAAATGTAAAGATCCATGTCCTGGACTTTGTGGTGAAAATGCCGAATGCCGTATCGTCAGTCATTCTGCAATGTGCACTTGTTTACAAGGCTATATAGGAGATCCATTTTCACAATGCATATTTAAACCGCCAATAGAAATATTAACTCCGTGTACTCCATCACCGTGCGGACCGAATGCTATCTGTAAGGAACAAAACGGTATCGGTTCATGCTTGTGTAATGAAGGATATTTTGGAAATCCATACGAAGGCTGTCAGCCGGAATGTGTAATTGACTCGGATTGTCCTGGTGATAAATCATGTGTAGGTAATAAATGTCAGGACCCATGCAGTGGACGATGTGCTATACACGCCGATTGTTACACAGTGAATCATGTGCCGATATGCACTTGTTCACATGGTTACACTGGTGATCCGTATAGAACTTGCAGTATTATTATTGGTATGTACAATATTTAGCATTAATTGTTACAACTGTAAATTCAAATAATAAGTGTCGTATTGTAATATTTTAGAAGCACCAGTACCTGTTGACGTTTGTAATCCGAGTCCGTGTGGGCCGAACAGCCAATGCCGTGAAATAAATTCACAAGCAGTATGCAGCTGTTTACCCAATTACGTTGGTCAGCCTCCACTTTGCAAACCTGAATGCGTAGTTAATTCTGAATGTCCTAGAGACAAAGCCTGCTACAACTTCAAATGTACAGATCCATGTCTAAATTCTTGTGGTGCAAATGCTTTGTGCAAAGTATTTAACCACAATCCAATATGTACCTGCGAATCAGAATACACGGGTGACCCTTTGACAAGGTGTTATTTGAAGCCTGGTAAGTATACTGCTTTGATTTTCAATTAAACCTTCAATGTTTTACAATTTTCTACAATAATGTATATATTTTTACAGCCATAGAACTAATATCTTTAGAAAAACCCAACCCTTGTGTTCCATCACCATGTGGATTATATGCCCAGTGTATCAATCAAAATGGAATACCAGCATGCTCTTGTTTACCTCAGTACTTTGGAAGTCCTCCTAACTGTCGCCCAGAATGCACTACAAACCAAGACTGTTTAAATTCCCAAGTTTGTATGAATCAGCGTTGTATTGATCCATGTCCAGGAACTTGTGGTCTAAACGCTAAATGCTCAGTGATAAGTCATATTCCGATATGTACTTGTCTTGAAAATTATCATGGTGATCCATTTACCAATTGTGTACCTAAGCCATTAGAAGGTAAGCGTCTGTTTGCCTAAAAAAAGGTTTTTCGTTAACTAGATCTAGTGATTTCATTTTTAAACCGTATTGATTGAAATTCATATAATAACAAGAACACACATAAGATTTTTTTTATAGGCTACACGCCAATATGTTGATAATTTATAATTACATATATTTTTCTTTAATGTACAACCATATTTCAGAACCGGAAGATTTGTGTGACTCGTTACCTTGTGGATCTAATGCAGAGTGTAATAATGGCAAATGTACCTGTTTATTTGATTATCACGGCGATCCGTACATCGGTTGTCGTCCAGAATGTATAATGAGTTCTGATTGTCAAAAGAATCAAATATGTGCTAAGAAAAAATGCATCAATCCATGTCCAGACACATGTGGTTCCAATGCTGTGTGCGAAGTGATTAATCACGTGCCCATGTGCAGTTGTCCAGGGCCGGGATTCACAGGAAATTCGTTTGTCGCATGCTATCCAATAATGAGTACGAAAACATGTTAATGAACTTATTAAATAATATTTCCCAAAATAATACTATGACTTTATTTCTGAGTACTATTAAAATGACGAAAAAACAATTGAAGTTCTTATTTTTTTTTCAATTTCCAGCTACACCATCAACTAATCCGTGCAATCCCAGTCCATGCGGACCCAACAGTCAATGCCGAGAAACAAATGGTGTGGCCGTGTGTTCATGTATAAGTGGGTTCCACGGATCTCCACCTGCTTGTAGACCTGAATGTACTACGAGTTCTGAATGTCAACGAAACAAAGCTTGTAGTAATCAAAAATGTATCGATCCCTGCAATGGAGCTTGTGGAGTGGAAGCAAAATGTGAAGTTATTAATCACAACCCTATATGTTCATGTCCTAATGATTATATAGGAGATCCTTTCTCTAGATGCAAACCTAAACGTAAGGATATATAAAATTAGTACTTATACAATGAATGCATTCGATATCTAATAATTATTTTATTTCAGCATTACAAGAACCACCACGAGTAACTCCATGTGTACCATCACCATGTGGTCCTAATTCCATTTGCAAAGAAGTAAATGAGAGTCCCATATGTTCATGTTCAGCAGAGTATATCGGAAATCCACCAAACTGTCGTCCAGAATGTAATGCTAACAGTGAATGTGCGAACCACTTATCTTGTATCAATACTAAATGTGCAGACCCTTGCATAGGTACTTGCGGTTCGAATGCAGAGTGTCGAGTCGTTAGCCACACGCCAAATTGTGCATGTTTACCTGGTTTTACTGGCGATCCTTTTATTTTCTGCAAGTTCCATGAACCGACAGTTCAAGAGCAACTAACGCCTTGCACACCATCTCCTTGTGGCAGTAATGCGATTTGTAAAGAACAAAATAACGTTGGTTCTTGTAGTTGTGCACCTGATTACTATGGAAATCCCTATGAAGGATGTAGACCGGAGTGTGTGGTAAATACTGATTGTGCGTCTAACAAAATATGCCAACAAAGTAAATGTCGAGATCCTTGTCCTGGAACTTGCGCACAGAATGCAGAATGTCATGTAGTAAATCATGCACCAATATGTAATTGTCTTCCTGGGTATACAGGAAATCCGTTCCAAAACTGCGTGCCACGTAAATGTAAGTAATAGTATCTTTTATAAAATTATATTTTTAACAATTGTTATTTTATAGGTAACAATTTTTCATTTGATTATAATATATTTTTTTTAATTCAACGGTTTCTTTAAATATTTATTATCATTATTAGTTTAACGCGCTCAATCATTAATTCCTAACGTAATTATTTTTTTAATTTTATATAAGTCATATAGACAAAAAATCAACATATAAGAACGTATGTCTATCTGTATTATACACAAATGAGCAGTTGTTGCATTTGACATAACTTTATATACTTTTAGATGATGAACTGCCGGAATCTAATCCATGCTCACCATCTCCTTGTGGAGCCAATAGCTTATGCAAAGTCGTCAACAACCAAGCTGTTTGCACATGTTTGCCTAATTACACCGGCGTTCCACCTCAATGTAGACCTGAATGTGTTATCAGTGCAGAATGTCCACAAAACAAAGCTTGTATAACTATGAAATGTGAAGATCCTTGCAGATCAGATACTTGTGGACAAAACGCAAATTGTTTTGTCATTAATCACAGCCCTATATGTTCTTGTAGCGAACGGTTTACTGGAGATCCTTTCACTCGATGTTATCCTATTCCAGGTAAAATAGATTATAGACTGACGTCGACAATATGTGTAAATCAGAAAACTATTTTTTAATCGGATAATTGTTTACAAATTAACGTAAATTTACAGTTGCAATTCAGCCGGCGACTCCTATAAATCCATGTGTACCGTCGCCTTGTGGTCCATTCAGTGAATGCAGAGAACTTAACGGTATACCCTCATGCACTTGTCAGCCTACTTACATCGGTGCCCCGCCAGCGTGTCGACCAGAATGCTCAATTAATTCTGATTGTTCAAGTAATATGGCATGTATAAACCAAAAATGTAAAGATCCTTGTCCAGGTTCCTGCGGTTTGAATGCTCAATGTTCAACACAAAATCATATTCCTATGTGTACTTGTCTCAATGGATATGTTGGAGATGCTTTTGTTGAATGTAAACGTATAATTGAAGGTAAACAAATTACATATCTACTATATTTACCAAAGCACATCTTTTTTATTATCATGATTTTTTTATTCTATTTTTTATGATTTTATTTAATTTCAGTTGAGGATAACGTACATGATCCATGCAATCCGTCACCATGTGGACAGAATGCTGTATGTACACAAGGGGCGTGTTCTTGTTTGCCAGATTATCATGGAGATGCGTACTTTGAATGTCGCCCGGAATGTGTACTTAGTAGTGATTGTGCTCAAGACAAAGCGTGTTCAAACAACAAATGCATTAATCCATGTCTAAATACATGTGGTTTGAACGCACTTTGTGAAGTCATATATCACGTTCCAATGTGCAGATGCCCTGAAAAATGTCTGGAAACTCGTTTATTGAATGTCGTCCGATACAATGTAAGTTAAGCAATTTTATGGAATACTTTCGATTCCGTAAGCATTTAATGGTGCTTTAAAATACTTCGAACGATGCTACCACTCGATCTATTAATATAAATTATCATATTGCAAAATTCTCTGTTGAATCTGTGATTTATCTTTGTTTACAGTAACTGAAGTGAGACCCTGTGAACCTAATCCTTGTGGTCCCAACAGCCAGTGTCGTGAAGTAAGAGGTATAGCTTCATGCTCTTGTCTAGTCGGATTCATTGGGAATCCTCCAACTTGTAGACCGGAATGTGTAATCAGCTCAGATTGTCCGCCAAGTGAAGCATGTAGCAATCAGAAATGCGTTAATCCATGTCTTGGTGCTTGTGGAGTAAATGCAAAGTGTCAAGTAATTAACCATAATCCGATATGCTCTTGTCCAGAATCATATACTGGCAATCCTTTTACAAGATGTGCCATCGCAGGTAATAATTATGTTTTTTATTGACGTAAAGCAAGTTCCATACACACAGTAGTATTAAAGACAAATTGAAAAAAATACCAGACTGTTGCTACGAATAAAAAATTTGCATCTTCCAAACTTCCCCCATTGAATGAACAATAATGTTTTCGAGGTCAGAAAACATGAAAATATCAATAATCATATTTTTGAGTTCAAATCTATGACCGTGGTCTTTCAAAATTATTAGAAGTATAAAGTAATAACCTAATCATTTCATTTTTTCAAATATTTTATTAAAGATATCTTTTGAACGAAGATTTCTTTTTAAACGGATTTCAGGTATTCGATGCAATTTATTACGCTCAAAAGTTATTTAAATTTTAAAAATCGGTTAGAAAATAAATTTAAAAATTATTTAAAAAAAATGTTTTTTGTACTATTTTCGACTAACATTTTACATGGCAATTAAATGAATATCAATAATACCTGCAACGTTCGTGTAGCTTCTTCAGCGCTAAATAGATTTTATTTTAAAATCTATGATTTAAGTTATATAAGTTATAAATAAAATAGATATAAGTTATAAATAAATCAAAATTATAACTAAAACAATTTTTTGAAAATTTTTATTCGGGATCTATTTCAAAGAAATGACATGATATCGATTATTTTTAATGCATAGAAAGTAGTTTTTAAACAGACATAAAAAAACGTGCGAGTGCGTAAGAAAAGGTTCCTAAGCTTCGTAATTTTCAAAACAGAGATCTAATGAAATCTCGAGTTTCAAATATTGGGGTCGAAAACAATATTTTTTTTTTACTTTTAGAACATAAATCAATTTCCCTCGTGAGAAGTTAAAATCAGTTAAATTAAGTATAAATATTTATATTTCATTACAATTATATAAGTAACTACAGGGTATTGTTCTATTAATGACATGCTCGCAACCAGGGGCAGATCGTGATATTTTGGGGCCCTGAGCTAATAATACTTAGGGACCTACAACTAATTGTCATTTTGTCAAAAACTGTTTTCTACAGTGATGTACTGGTCGTTAAAAAGTAATTACTTACAGCGTCCCTGATTTTATTTTTTTTATTTTGATAAAAAAGCACTGGGATTTTTTTATTCAAAATAACACGTGCCTCAAGACGTTGCTTAGATGCTGATTGCTCGGTGTTGCTTAGCTGATTGAACACTGTCTGCTGAACAGAAGACATTATTGAAATCTTAGATAATTATAGAAGTAAAAGTAATATAAATACGAAAGAAAACATAACGTGAAAAAAAATTTCGAAATATTATTTTCTTTTTGGGGTTTTTATTTATTTGGGTTCCAGAATCGCTTAAATTTTTAGATAAAATAGTTTTTGTCAGGAAAAATGTCCAAAAAAGATGATTTTACTGAAAAAAATCAACTTAGATTGTCTTAGGCAAGTGTTGTTTGGAAAAAAAAATCCTAGTGTTTCCTCAATAAAAGCAAGTTTCGTAGAGAGCTTCGCAAAAAAAGTTAATTTTTAACGACCATTCTGTACGGTATTTAAAAAACACTGGATAAAAAATTATTTTATTTATTTAATATTTCTTCGTGTCTGTGTATACAAACAGCAACTACACCACATTATTAAAAGAAATTGTCACGTTATATGTAGTTGTGTTATATAAATTGTAAAGCAACCTTTCTACATGTTGTCAATTCCCCGTAATAAACGCACTCGCAAAATCGAAAAAAACATCGACCGAGAAAAGCGATTAGGAATGCCCTGTTCTGTTCGATAGACGCGCACACGGGTTAATTGATCTCAGGGTTGCCAATCTTATGATAGATTTTTTTTTAATTTTAGATATTTTTTCACTTCACAAGAAACATCGTCTATTGTTTTTAATGGGAGCTGGGGGCCCTTTGTATCCATGAGGCCCTAGGCCGCAGCCCAAAAAGCCCTTAAGTAGATCCGCCTTTACTCATAATTACTTATTTCGAAAATAATATATTTTGTCAAGTTTACAGTTTCATTATATAACTAGAACCGTAGCTACGATTACCTTGTATACTATGATTTATTATTATATTAAAAAAAACTAATTTCCTTAATTAAATTCTCAAATCTTTTTCATTTTCTTTCCAGATATAGTAGAAACACCAATAAATCCTTGTGTTCCTTCACCATGTGGACCTAATTCAATTTGCAAAGAAACTGCAGATACACCATCTTGTTCGTGTTTAAACGGATTTGTTGGCGCACCTCCATATTGTAAACCAGAATGTATAAGCAATTCAGAATGTCCGACGCATTTAGCTTGTATAAACCAAAAATGCATAGATCCATGTAGTGGTGCGTGTGGTGCATTAGCTGATTGTAGTGTCGTTAGTCATTCTCCAATATGTACTTGTACCTACGATTTTACTGGAGATCCATTCATCGAATGTCGCAAAATTGAAATAACAGCTACACCGGTTACACCATGTAATCCATCTCCTTGCGGTGCCAATGCTATATGCAGGGAGCACGACGGCGCTGGATCTTGTACTTGTCTACCTGAATATCAAGGAAATCCATATGAGAATTGTAAACCTGAATGTGTTTTAAATAGTGATTGCCCTTCTAATAAAGCATGTTTACAAAACAAATGTAAAGATCCTTGTCCAGGAGCTTGTGCTCTTAATGCCTACTGTCAAGTGGTTAATCATGTTCCCTCCTGTTCTTGTAATACTGGCTATACTGGCGATCCGTTCCGGCATTGCATTTCACAACGTAAGTCATTGAATATATAATACTAATATTTTTATTTTATATGTATATTACTATCATTTGTGCGTATTATTAAATATTTCAGCATTAATAGCGGCACCCATCAATGTTTGTCAACCATCGCCTTGCGGACCAAACAGTCAATGTAAAGAAGTTAATGGGCAAGCGGTCTGTTCGTGTAGCTTAAATTACATAGGGTCTCCACCGGGTTGTCATCCTGAATGTGTTATTAGCACTGAATGCCCTTCAAATCAAGCTTGTGTTAATCAGAAATGTGTGGACCCTTGTGAAGGGATATGCGGGTTAAATGCCGAGTGTCGTGTTATAAATCATAGTCCCGTCTGTAGTTGTCGATCGCAGTACACTGGAGATCCATTTTCAAGATGCATACCTATGCAACGTAAGATAAATAAACAAATATATTATGCAATTTACTTGAGAGGTTTGATTAAAAAATCAATTTAATTTACACATATTAATTTTACAGCTCCAGTTTCAAATGTAGAACTGGAACCGTACAAAGATCCTTGTGCGCCTTCACCGTGTGGATATAACTCAATCTGCCGTGCAGTTGGATCTGTACCTTCATGTACATGTCTAGCTAATTATATCGGAACTCCACCAAATTGTCGTCCCGAATGTACGATTAATTCTGAATGCCCCACAGAGAAATCATGTATCCGTGAAAAATGCCGGGATCCGTGCCCAGGCTCATGTGGCATTAATGCGAAGTGTGTCGTAATGCAACACATCCCAATTTGTACATGCTTGGAAGGATACACAGGAGATGCTTTCGAACTTTGTAAAATTATACAGTTAGGTAAGAAATACTTTGTCTCTTAGACTAACATATGCTCCACAAATGCAATTTGTTAAATTGAGGGAATACACCATTATTCCAGATACGATAAGGTATTTATTCAATCTTCGTCAGCATAAAAACAATATGTTCAGTAAATTTAAAAAAGTTAAGTATTTATTTAACTATGTAAAAGAGGTTTATTGGTATGTTAACTTGATACTATGTTTCTCTGTACAATTAACGTTTGTAAATATCATTGCGTTGGTATAGATAGTACAGAAATAATTTAAGTCTAGAATCAATAGAATTAATAATAGAATTATGCAGACACCCGTCTACAATTATTGATCGCTGATTAAATTTTGGTTTTAGAATTACCAAAGGATAAATGTAATCCCTCACCTTGTGGTCCAAACGCTATTTGTGATAATGGAGTATGTACATGCCCTGAAGAATATCAAGGGGACCCATATTTTGAATGTCGACCAGAATGTGTTTTGAGCTCTGATTGTCCTAAGAACAAGGCCTGTTTGAGAAATAAGTGTACCGATCCTTGCGTAAACACATGTGCTGCCAACGCTATTTGTGACGTAGTCAATCATATACCAATGTGCACATGTCCACACGGAACGACTGGCAATGCTTTTTACGACTGTCATTCGATACCAGGTTTGTTATTTTCTCTTCTATAATATCATTATAATCATTATTTTAAAACCTTATTGAACATTAAAAATGTCTAATGATTTTTCTTTACAGTACATACGCCTACAAATCCATGCAATCCATCACCGTGTGGGCCAAATAGTAGATGTCGCGAAATAAACGGGCAAGCTGTTTGTAGTTGTATTGAAGGCTATTTTGGTAGTCCGCCATTGTGTCGTCCTGAATGCGTCGTTAGTTCAGACTGTGCAGCTAATTTAGCTTGTAGTAATCAAAAATGTGTAAATCCTTGCATAGGATCATGTGGTGTAGAAGCTAAATGTCAAGTCGTCAAGCATAATCCAATCTGTTCTTGTCCAACGTCATACACTGGAGATCCATTTGTGAGATGTACGCCATATGGTAAGATTATATTTAATTCTAACCAAAAATACAATGATTTCTATTTATTTTTTAAAATTCGATGTACAAAATATTTTTTCCCTTTAGCTTCATCGCCACCTACTATTTCACCTTGCACTCCTTCACCATGTGGTCCAAATTCTTTATGCAAAGAAGAAGAAGGAATACCTAGATGTTCTTGTTTACCCAATTTCTTCGGAAAACCACCATATTGTCGGCCAGAATGTACAAGTAACAGTGAATGCGATGCTAGATATGCCTGTATAAATAACAAATGTCAAGATCCTTGCACAGGCGTTTGCGGTCAAAATGCATTATGCAAAACTATAAGCCATTCACCGACTTGCTTCTGTAACTCTGGTTACACTGGTGATGCATTTACTAATTGCGTACTTCATATTGAAAGCTATCAAGAAAAAGTAACTCCATGCGAACCTTCTCCTTGCGGACCAAATGCCATATGCAGAGAAAATAATTCGGCTGGATCTTGTTCATGTTTACCAGATTACATAGGCAACCCTTATGAAGGATGTAGGCCTGAATGTACGGTAAATACTGATTGTACTTCAGACAAAGCATGTATCCGAAACAAGTGTCAGAAACCGTGCCCAGGAGCGTGTGCTCCTAATGCTGAATGCGTAGTAGTAAATCATCTACCTACTTGTGCTTGTGCACATGGTTATGGTGGAGATCCATATCGTTTGTGTATCAAGGAAGGTAAATAGTATTATTCATAATATAATAAATATAAAAACTAAGAAATGCAGATTTCCTTAGATCATATTGAAAAATCTTTTCCTTTTTAGCATTAGAAGAACCAGTGACACCATGTACTCCTAATCCATGCGGTCCTAACAGCCAATGTCGACCGGTAAATGGTCAAAGTGTTTGTTCATGTCTTCCAAATTATTCGGGTTCTCCACCAGGATGTAGACCAGAATGTACTATTAGTTCAGAATGTTCTGTAAACAAGGCTTGTATAAACTTTAAATGTTCTGACCCATGTCCTGGACATTGCGGCTTAAATACCAATTGCAGAGTTATAAATCATAGTCCTATATGTACCTGCAATAATGGATACAGCGGAGACCCGTTTACAAGATGTTTACTTATACGTAAGTTTTTGTAATTTAACCGATTTAAAGTCTTAATAACATGACTAATAAGTTTTTTTTCTTAGCACCTTCCACGGACATACCACCACAACGTCATCCATGTTTGCCAAACCCCTGTGGAGAAAATTCTATTTGTCAGGCAATCAACGAATATCCATCTTGTACGTGTATGGAAAACTATCAAGGTTTACCTCCAAATTGTAAACCTGAATGTACAATTAACGGAGATTGTCCCCCTAATAAGGCATGTTTCGGTATGAAGTGTAAAGACCCTTGCCCAGGCAGTTGTGGTTTGAATGCTATTTGCACAGTTTTCAATCATTTACCCACATGTGCTTGCATTCAGGGATATACAGGCGATCCTTTCATTTCTTGTAAAATTAATATTCCAGTACATATCGGTAAGTATTTTACATCAAGCTTTCTTCAAACCAAGAGAATCTTTAATAATGATTGATTCATCATTTCAGATAAGCCTATAGATGCATGTAATCCATCACCATGTGGTTTTAATGCACAATGTGAAAATGGAGTTTGCACTTGTCATCCTAATTATCATGGCGATCCGTATGTTGGTTGTAAACCGGAATGTATTGGGAACATGGAATGTCCTTTAGATATGATTTGTGTTAAAAATAAGTGCCTAAATCCTTGTATTGATATTTGCGCTTCAACAGCAGAATGTAAAGTTTATAATCACATACCAATGTGTAGTTGTCCAGAAGGAACCTCCGGGAATGCTTTTATAGAATGTCACAAAATTGAAGGTGGGTAGATATATTTTTTTTATTATGGCCAATTACTTTGTTATTCCGAATATGTACAAGTTTAATAACAATAATACAAAATTATTTTCTATTGCAGTTTTGTCACCGAAGGACCCCTGTAGTCCAAGTCCTTGTGGTCCTAACAGTCAATGTAGAGTAATAAATATCCAAGGGGTTTGTTCCTGTCTCCCTGGTTTCTTAGGTAACCCACCGTCTTGCCGCCCTGAATGTATATTGTCAGAAGAATGTCCACTAAATGAAGCATGCAATAATCAAAAATGTATTAATCCTTGTATTGGAAGTTGTGGTATTGGCGCAAAATGTGAAGTTGTAAATCACAACCCAATATGCTCATGCCCTAATAGATACACGGGTAATCCCTTTACTCGATGCGAACCGATTATTGATCATCCGAACGAGCCAGCAGATCCTTGTCGGCCATCACCTTGTGGACCAAACTCTATATGCAAAATAATTGGGGATACTCCATCATGTTCTTGTTTACCAGAATTTATCAGTTCACCACCAAATTGTCGCCCTGAGTGTGTTAGTAATTCAGAATGTGCAAGCAACTTAGCTTGTATTAACAAAAAATGTCAAAATCCTTGTTCTGGAAGTTGTGGTTACGATGCAGATTGTAAAATTGTCAGCCATGCAATAGTTTGTTCATGCCCAACAGGCAAGACTGGCGATCCATTTGTTTCGTGTAATCCTATCAAAGGTAAGTTGACACGTTTATTTTGATCACTAAATGACTACTAAGAAAAAAAATAAAATAATTTTAATTATTACAGATTTAATTATTGAGTATGGATCTCCATGTTCACCATCTCCATGTGGCATTAATGCTGAATGCACAGAAAGGAAAGGCGTAGGAGCATGTAAATGTCGGGAAACATATATTGGAAATCCATACGAAGGTTGTCGACCGGAATGCGTACTTAATACTGACTGTTCTCCTCAGTTAGCTTGCTTGCAAAATAAGTGCCAAGATCCATGTCCAGGAACATGTGCACCAAATGGCATTTGTCAAGTTGTTAATCATTTACCATCATGTTACTGTCCAATAGGACTAGCTGGAGATCCTTATACGTATTGTGTGCAAAAAATATGAAGGTACCTACGTTATATTCTGTCGAAAAACAAAAACATATTTGTAATACAGCGTTTAAAATACATTTCATATGTTGAAATTTTTAGAACCACCAACAAAATCGACACCGTGTGTTCCTTCACCATGTGGACCAAATAGTCAATGTCGCGAGACCAATAACCAGGCAATATGTAGTTGTCAGCCAGAGTATATGGGTTCTCCGCCTAATTGCCGACCTGAATGTACCACCAACAGTGAATGCATTAGTGACAAAGCTTGTATAAACCGAAAATGCGTCAACCCTTGTGTCAACCAATGTGGTCGCAATGCGTCTTGCAGAGTGATAAATCACAATCCGATATGTTCCTGCAAAGAACGCTATACAGGAAATCCATTCACGAACTGTATTTTTGGTAAAATCATACTCTCTTTAATATTTGAAGTATTTTGTTATGTGATTTTGTATTCAAATGAAATCAATTTTATATATTACAGTACCGGAAGCTTTACCATTTTCGCCTTCGAGTCCATGCATACCATCACCGTGTGGTCCAAACTCTGAATGTCAAGAGTACAACGATTTAGCTAGATGTACATGTTTACCATCTTACATAGGGGGTTCCTCCACATTGTAAGCCAGAGTGTACTGGAAACTCTGAATGCACGGCTAATAAAGCTTGTATTAATCAGAAATGTATGGATCCATGTCCTGGTGCATGTGGAAATAACGCGCAATGCAGCGTCATGAATCACTTACCAATATGCTCTTGTCAACAAGGTTATAGGGGTGATCCTTTCTTTAACTGCTATCCGCAACCACCACCACCAGGTAAATTAATGCAATTCTTCAAATCTACTGTTTTACTATATTCATCAGTTAAGGCCATAATTCATTGACCATAAAAACTAAAAAATGTACTTTTGCGATCTTTGTAATGTCTTACTGCGAAATATGCGCCTTCTTTACAATTAAGAAAAAAATATTAGACCTCAGTTACTATGCCGGCTCCATACATATTGGGAGTTTCCATTCTAGGTTGAAAATAAAATTCAGTTCTTACATGTGAAAATGTGTTTTTACAAGCACTCAACGAAATATTTTGTTGAGTGCTCATAAAACGTACATATAATTAAGTTAATAGGACCGAATGAAAGTTAAGACAGAATTCTTTTACCTCAGTTAATTTTTATCTAAGAAATAATGTTACTTTAATAAGTATTTATCAAAAATTGTTAACGCTTCAAAGTTATTTGTACTATTATGTTTTCTAAATTCAAAGAAATTTGAATAAACAGTATGATAAATTGGACAAAATTTATGTAGAACATTCTATCAATATATGATCGAAAAACAGTACGATATTTTTCATATTAGTATGCAATTACTAACTTTATTTTTTTATTTAATTTTCAGAAATAAAACCAATAGATCCTTGTTCAACATCACCTTGTGGTTCCAATGCTATCTGTGAAAACGGTCAATGTATTTGTCTACCAGAATATCACGGAAACCCATATTTTGGATGCACACCGGAGTGTGTACTGAATTCCGACTGTCCACGCAATAAAGCATGCTTAAAAAATAAATGTATAAATCCTTGCGATGATGCATGTGGAAATGGAGCTACATGTGAAGTAATAAACCACATTCCCATGTGCGCATGCCCAGACAATACTACCGGAAACCCATTCCATTCCTGTATTTATAATGGTAATAGTTTTATAATATGGTTATTTTTTAATATTTTTGTAACTTTGTTGACTATATTTATCTTCAATACATATATACTTACAGAGATTAAATTGCCCGTGAATGTGTGTCAACCATCACCATGTGGACCCAATAGCCAATGTAAGGAAGTGAGTGGACATGCTGTTTGTGTTTGTCTTCACGATTTCGTGGGCAGCCCACCCAACTGTAGACCTGAATGCATACAAAGTTCGGAGTGTAAATTAAATTTAGCATGTTCAAATCAAAAATGTATCGATCCTTGTCCAGGAACGTGTGGCGTCAATGCAAAGTGTATAGTGGTAAATCACAATCCAATTTGTTCTTGTATGCCAGGACATACCGGTGATCCATTTTCCGTATGCACTTTAGGTAAGTAGAATATATGACCATAAAATAATTGAAAGACAATAAAATTAAAAAATATGTAAATAATATTGACTTATAAAAACGTATTTATATTTTAGCATATGAACCACCACCTTCAGTTGAACCATGCTTACCAAATCCTTGTGGACCAAACTCTCAATGTAAAGAACAGGGTGACGAAGCTATTTGTAATTGTTTACCAGAATTCATAGGTTCGCCGCCGAACTGTCGCCCAGAGTGTACAAGTAATACAGACTGCTCCCCTCGTCATGCTTGTTTGAATAGAAAATGTATAGATCCCTGCCAAGGATCCTGTGGTGTTAACGCTGAATGTAAAGTAATTAGCCATACTCCCATTTGTTTATGTATGAACGGATACTCTGGAGATCCCTTTTTACAATGTTTGGCTATTGCTTTTGTTGACAAAGAACGACCTACTCCTTGTATGCCATCACCGTGTGGTTCCAATGCAGTGTGTAATGAAAAGAATGGCGTGGGATCTTGCACATGTCTTCCAGGATATTTTGGAAATCCTAGTATAGGATGTAGACCAGAATGTTTACTAAATTCAGATTGTGCATCAAATTTGGCCTGTGTCAATAATAAATGTATTGATCCTTGCTCTGGAACCTGCGGTTTAAACGCAATTTGCCATGTTGTCAATCATCATGCAAGCTGCTTATGTCTAGATCAATATGTTGGAAATCCTTACGAGGGTTGTTCTTTAAGGATTGAAGGTATTTTCATTTTTATTATCTGATCAAATGTCTAAATTAATATAAGTTTAATATCACTTTTAAAATTTTAGAAACACCAACCGATCCTTGCAATCCGTCTCCATGTGGACCGAATAGCAAATGCCGAGCAACCAAAGGAATAGCAATTTGTACCTGTGAAGAAAATTATCAAGGATCTCCGCCAGTCTGCCGTCCAGAATGTACTATTAGTTCTGACTGCCCTCTAGATAAAATATGCAATAACTTCAAATGTACAAGTGCTTGTCGTGGACAATGCGCGGCAAATGCAGACTGTAAAGTTATTAACCATAGTCCAATCTGTTCATGCAAATTAGGATTTACGGGAGATCCATTCAGTCACTGCTTTTTATTACCAGGTTCGATTTTATAACAAAAAACAAGTGTATTATAACCATCGATGTATATAGATGCGTTTATCTCATAATAATGATAATTCAAAAATGAAACATTCCCACGTATTACCCGAGTGGACACTTGGGTTACTTATTTGTGTTTATCTGTGATGAGCTCTCAAATGGTGAGAGAACGTAATTTTCCAGATTCGAAATGAGAAACATACATCTTGGGTGTAAGTCAAGGGGCCAATTTATTATTAAGCTAAGACATGTCTACATACATCGATGATTTTATTAATCTATCTTCAATAAATAAAATATCTTTATTAATTTTAGAATCAGTTCCCGAAGAAAAGGAAAAAAATCCTTGCGTACCGTCACCCTGTGGTTTGAATGCACATTGTGTTAATATAAGAGGAAGCCCTTCTTGTTCGTGTTTGCCTGGTTTCTTCGGAATTCCACCAAATTGTAGACCAGAATGTGTTATTAACACAGATTGTAGTAACGATAAAGCTTGTATTAATTCTAAATGTGTCGATCCATGTCAAGGATCTTGTGGCTTAAATGCTAGGTGCAATGTAATGAATCATATACCTGCATGCAGTTGCCCAGATGGTTATGATGGCGATCCTTTCTCATACTGTTCTTTTAAACCTTCAGGTAAAGAAAGAATCATATGAAATAATCCTTATTTATTGTTTTCCATAAAAAATAACTATATATTGTATTTTAGAGCCACCGATTAAATTCGACCCATGCGATCCATCTCCGTGTGGACCTAATACAAACTGCGACAATGGTATTTGTTCTTGTAAACCTGAATATCATGGAAATCCAAACGTGGGATGCAGACCAGAGTGTGTTTTGAGTACCGATTGTTCTTTCGATAAAGCGTGTGTGCACTCTAAGTGTGTCGATCCTTGTCAAAACATGTGTGGAATTAACGCCTTATGTAATGTATACAACCACGTGGCTGTTTGTAGTTGCGGTAAGGGCATGACCGGCAGTGCCTATACTCAATGCACACCTGTTCCAATAGTAGGTGAGTACGCTTTGATGACGTTGTTAATTTCTACCATTAGGTTGAATCGTTAATGTTTATTTTTCTATCGTGTTATATTTTCTATTTTAGATATTCCACGTAACCCATGCGTTCCGTCACCCTGTGGCCCGAACAGTGTCTGTCGAGAAATCAGTGGACAAGCGTCGTGTGCTTGTGTCGACAGTTTTATTGGAAACCCACCGAACTGTCACCCAGAATGTATTCAAAGCACAGACTGCTCTCCTTCGAAGTCATGTATAAACCAAAAATGCGAAGATCCTTGCCCGGGTGCTTGCGGATACAATGCGATGTGCAACGTTATAAACCATAATCCCATTTGTACTTGTCCACCTAAATACACCGGATCTCCATTTACGCAGTGTTATTGTAAGTAATGAAATGAACATATGTATAATAATACATTTAAATTATATATTTTTATTTTAAAACGTTATATTCTAATTTTTAGGATTCAGTACCTCAATAATAAAAATGAAACCCTTGATTGATCATTTTGTTGTCGTCGTTCTGTCTGTCTGTCCGTTTATCTATCTAGATTGTTTTCATGAAGAACGTATAGAGACATCAAGTTAAAGTTAATATAGGATAATAGTGAGATGTACAATTTCTTGGAGATATAAAAATTAAGTTTGTAAGTCGTCGTGATTAAAAAATATGGTTATCGTAAAGTCAGAATTAAAACTTATTGACTACTTTCGGTTGCTCTATAATTATGAAGTTAGCAGCACTAACAAAGGGAATAATACAAAAATTGTAGATTTGCAGGTAGATAAAACAAAAAATATTTTTTTCGATCAGAAACTAGTATTCTTAGTTGACAGTGATATGTAAGGATGTATGATAGGACTTTTTTTAACTTTCCACTATGTAAATATGAAGATTTAAAAAAATACTTAGAAAAGTCTAAAATAAGAAATACAAAATATTTTTGTATGTATTCCTCAAGGGGCGAATCCTACTTGCGTTAGTCAAGTTCTTTTCTTTTAGTTAAAATGTTGTTTCTTTTAGTTTAAATAAACATATTTGTTTTACAGTGCAGCAAGCAGAACCACCGCCTAACCCGTGTATTCCGACGCCTTGCGGTCCTAACAGCGAGTGCATTGTTAATGGAGATACCTACTCGTGTTCCTGCCTCCCTACTTTCGAAGGATCACCACCGAACTGCAAACGTGAATGCACAACCAATAACGATTGCGCGGCTGACAAAGCCTGTATCAGCAACAAATGCATAGACCCTTGCCCCGGTTCGTGCGACAGCAACGCATTGTGCGTCGTTCGTTTACACAGTCCGATTTGTTCTTGCCTAGAAGGTTACACTGGCGATGCCTACGCGTTCTGTTATGAAATACCGAAAGGGATAAATCAAGTCGATCCTTGCAACCCTACACCGTGTGGCGTAAACGCAAGATGTATAGCTTCTCACAATGCTGGATCATGCGTCTGTCAACCTGGTTATTTCGGTAATCCGTACGAATACTGTAAACCGGAATGTGTTATCAATACGGACTGTCCGTATAACAAGGCATGTGTGAGACATAAATGTGAAGATCCATGCCCCGGCGTGTGTGGAACAACAGCGATATGCAGAGTCGTAAATCATGTACCCTCGTGCAGTTGTGCACCAGGATATACGGGAAATCCATATAACTACTGCCATATAGTAATATACGAACCAAAACCTCAATTACAAGATCCTTGTGTACCCAATCCATGTGGCAGTAATTCCATATGTAAAAATAAAAACGGGCAAGGCTTGTGTTCTTGTCTACCAGACTTTTTCGGCAGTCCTCCTAATTGCCGTCCGGAATGTACAATCAACTCCGAATGCGCCGCCTCAAGGAGCTGCGTTAACCAGAAATGTGTCGATCCTTGTATCAATACTTGTGGACAGAATTCTGAATGTAGAGTAGTTAATCATAACCCGATATGTTCTTGTCGGGACAGGCACACGGGAGATCCTTTCGTGAGATGTGTCCAAATCCCAGAGATATATGAACCCCCTCTAAACCCATGTGTACCGTCACCGTGCGGGCCAAACTCCTTATGTCAGACTATTGGTGAAACGCCCATGTGCACGTGTTTATCCAACTATATTGGCTCACCACCTAACTGCAAAGCCGAATGCACAGTTAACTCTGATTGCTCCAGTGATAAAACTTGCATCAATCAAAGATGTCAGGATCCTTGTCAAGGATCGTGCGGCATACAAACAGTCTGTCGAGTATACCAACATGCAGCAGTGTGCAGTTGTAGAGAAGGATATTCGGGAGATCCTTTCCACAGTTGTTACTTTGTTCCCGAAATAGGTTGGAGATTCTATTATATTTTATACATATATTAAAAAAAGATGTAATTACAAAGTAATGATGTACATAACACTCTTAAAATTTTAGAATCCCCCCCAGCATACGACGAATGTGTTCCTAGTCCATGCGGAGCAAACGCTATTTGCAATAATGGAAAATGTACGTGCAGACCAGACTATAATGGAAATCCGTATATAAGTTGTCGACCCGAGTGTACTATCAATCAAGATTGCCCTCGAAGCAAAGCATGTATTAACAATAAATGTGCATCGCCTTGTTCGAATCTATGTGGACGTAATGCGTTATGTGAAGTATACAATCATATTCCGAGCTGTAGCTGTCCAACGAATACGACAGGAAACGCATTTTTCTCATGCGATCCTATCACAGGTGAGTTGAAACAATTACAGATAAAAACTAAATTTGATGCCAATCAGACAAAATCAACAAATAATAAACAAAAAGGACCGGGATCCCTTAGCAATTTTCTTGGTTTTGTTAATGTTTATGGGCGACGATCATTACCCGCTGCAAGATGACCCACATGCCCGTTTACCTTTTTCGGACTTCAAAAACATTGCAAAGTTTGTCCTATTATCATGAAAAGAATATTATCGGAATATATGAAGTTTTAAAAGTTCTGTTTTTGCCACTGTTCATAATTATTAAACACATATATATGTCTTTGCTTTGTACATCGAATTGGCGTTGTGCCAAACTGATATATTTCATTTGATTTCTAAAAAAACATGTTTTTGGTTTGTGCACAGTTACAAAAACCTTTCTCAAACACACGGTGTGTGTACACTTATTGTCAAATTGTAATAATAAGCAGGAGATTACTTAATATGTCAAAATGCACTTAGTATTGTAAAAAAATGTCGGCTTACCGCCTTAACTCAGTTTCGCCTATCGCATCATGCGTTGCATACATTCCCTCCCGACTACTTTTGCTTTCGAAATCTCAAATGGTAATAATAACCTATTATTGTTGTTCAATTCATAGTTTTATGTTGTTTATATCTCATAAATATAATTATCAGTACATTTTTAATAATTATATACGAATAATATCAAAAGTAACATTAATGTTATGTACTTCCAGCTCCTCCAGTGACTATCAGACTTTGCCAGCCGTCTCCGTGTGGACCTCACAGTGAGTGTCGCGAAGTCCGAGGCATGGCGATATGTTCATGTCTCAGTGGTTACGTGGGCGTCCCGCCGTCATGTCGGCCGGAGTGCTTAATAGATTCCGACTGCCCGAGTGTAAAAGCATGCTCTAACCAGAAGTGCACCGATCCTTGTCGAGGTTCTTGTGGAATAAACGCCGAATGTCGGGTAAACAACCATAAACCTATATGCTATTGTCGCAGTGGTTACACGGGAGATGCATTCTCTCTCTGCAAAGAAATTATATGTAAGTAATTTACTTATGCCGTTATAAATGCTTAGTTTGATAGGTAGGACGACCATCATAAAATGTTGACAAATTCGCAGATGAACCGCCCAGATCGCCGTGCGAGCCATCACACTGCGGTCCGAACTCGATCTGCAGAGTCGTGAACGATGTACCGTCCTGCACTTGCAAAGACGGCTACTTTGGCGCACCGCCTTACTGCAAACCCGAATGTATCTCGAACAGCGAGTGCGGTTACAGTCACGCCTGCGTTAACAGCAAGTGCATCGACCCCTGTCTCAGTGCATGCGGAGATAACGCGCAATGTAAGGTCGTCAGCCACTCGCCGATATGCCTATGTCTCGACGGTTACAACGGTGATCCGTTTATTGGTTGCATTCAAATGGTGTCACGACCACCCGAAAATATTACGAAGCCTTGTGTACCGAACCCGTGCGGAGCGAATGCCGTGTGCCAAGAACGCGGTTCCGCTGCCACTTGCACATGCTTAATCGATTACTTTGGCAATCCGTATGAAGGCTGTAGACCGGAATGTTTATTAAACTCAGACTGCGATCAAAATAGAGCCTGTGTTCATAACAAATGCCAAGATCCTTGTAGGGGTGTGTGCGGCATCAATGCTAATTGTATAGTTATAAACCATCTACCTAACTGCGCTTGTCTAGATGGTTATATAGGCGATCCTTATGAAATATGTAACCCGAAAATAGAAACACCAAGAGATCCTTGCCATCCTTCACCTTGTGGTCCTTACAGTGATTGCAGGAACGTAAATAACAATGCGCTGTGTACGTGTTTGCCGACATACGTTGGAAGTCCACCGAATTGTCGTCCGGAATGCATCATTAGTTCTGAATGCTCCTTAGATAAAGCCTGCGTGCGAAACAAGTGCGTGGACCCTTGTGTGAATACATGCGGTGTTAACGCTCAGTGCCGAGTGCATCATCACAGTCCATATTGTACCTGCGTGGCCGGTTACGAGGGAGATCCTTTCGAAAGATGTTTTGAAAAACCGAAACTCCCACTCAGTGTACCGTCTCCTTGTCATCCGAACCCTTGCGGGCCGTATTCCATTTGCAAAGACATCGAAAACACGGCAGTTTGCAGTTGCCAAACCGGATATATAGGTGCACCGCCGCTATGCAGTCCCGAATGCACGATTAACGAGGATTGTCCCAGCGACAAAGCCTGTGTCAGAGAAAAATGCATCGATCCCTGTCTCGGTTCTTGCGGCCAGAACGCCGAATGCAGAGCGATTAACCACCTGGCTGTGTGCACGTGTTACAAGGGATACACGGGAGACTCTTTCTCGGGATGTTACTTATATAATGAGCCAACGCCTCCTCTGGATCTATGCGCTCCGTCCCCTTGCGGCACGAACGCCGTGTGTGACAACGGAACTTGTTCTTGCCTTCCCGAATACCGAGGCAACCCTTACCTACAATGTCGCCCGGAGTGCACCAGTGACGACGAATGTCCCAGACAAATGGCCTGCATTAAATACAAATGCGTCAACCCTTGTAATAATAACGCGTGTGCTGCAAATGCCGTTTGTAATGTATTCAACCATATAGCGGTGTGTGAGTGTCCTGCGCCATTGACAGGCGACGCGTTTATAGCCTGTAGACTTGCAGAGCCAGTCGAGACCGACCCGTGTACACCCAGCCCATGCGGGCCGGACAGTGTGTGTCGTGTAGTTGGAACCGCAGCCTTTTGTTCCTGTCGGCCGGCGATGTCTCGTGAACCGCCGACTTGCCGTCCCGAATGCCGAACCGATAGTGACTGTTCTCACGATCGCGCGTGTCGCAACGACAAATGTCGCGACCCATGCCCGGGCGCATGCGGCTCTGACGCTTTATGCAAAGTCCATCTGCATGTGCCCATATGTAGTTGCCCACAAAAATTCACGGGAGATCCTTTCATCCGTTGTAGACTAGATACTTCGTCAAATATTTACTCCGAACAAAAAAACGTTATAAACTGCCCCTATTGCGGTATAAATGGAGAATGTGTCGATGGTCAATGTCGGTGTCGATCGAACTATCTTGGGATCCCTCCATTCTGCCGACCGGAGTGCACAAGTTCATCGGAGTGCGAGTGGAACATGATGTGCGTGAACAGACGCTGCGTGGACCCCTGCCCGGGCTCATGCGGCCAGGGAGCGCACTGCACGCCCGTCGCGCACGAGCCTCGTTGCGAATGTCCGCCGCCCACTACCGGAAACCCGCTTATTCTTTGTCGGGAAATCATTAAACCGCCTTCTCCGAAAGATCCATGTAGCCCTTCGCCTTGCGGTCCGGGAGCGATATGCCGGACGCGCGGTCTGACCGCCGTCTGCGAGTGCGAGTCCGGCCTGCGCGGCGACCCATACTCCGGCTGCCGGCCCGAGTGCCTCTCCAACTCCGACTGCCCGCAGTCGCTCGCGTGCACCCGCTCGCACTGCCGCGATCCCTGCCCGGGCGCCTGCGGCATCGGCGCCGACTGCGAAACCGTCAACCACTTACCTCTGTGTTCGTGCCCGGCCGGCACGCAGGGGAACGCTTTTGAAAAATGCGAAACTGTAAAGATAGCGCCCGCCTGCGTCCCTTCGCCGTGCGGGCCGGGGGCCGTGTGCACCGTGTCGCAAGACAGCGCGGTGTGTTCGTGCCCACCCGGGACCAGTGGCGATGCGGTCTCCAGTGGGTGTCGTCCGGAGTGCATAGTTAGCTCCGAGTGCAGTCGAGACCGCGCCTGCGTCCGCAATCGCTGCGTGGACCCTTGTCCCGGTGTGTGCGGCACGGGAGCTATGTGCCGAGTGTTCTACCACGCGCCCATCTGTTCTTGTCCGCCGTCCACTACCGGTGACCCGTTCATAGATTGTGAACCACAACGTAAGTATAACTTTAACTTGTTCGTAACCATTTTGAGATTATTAAAAATGTGTGAAACGAAGGAAAATATACAGTTTAGATACAGTCAAATTCATATGAGTTTCATAATGATTGGGAATATAAATATTATTGACCTTAAATGTCACTTATAAATAAAATAGGTTCGTGAGGTCTGGTTTTAATAGCTAAATAAATAAACAAACAAAGTCCATCGAAAAGGAAATTAATAGAGTCAATGGATTAAGACAATTTTTTTAAAAAAGAAAAACAATGACTATTACTCGCATATCTAGTAAAGGTAAACTGCAGGAAAGTCGACGCTTTGGTGTTATGAGCTGAGACTATTCCGTGATGTCTGGAGATATGTTTTCAAGACTACGCAAACTATTTTTAAATATTTTTGAATTCCACTTGTTGTAGACAACAAATCACAAAAGCAAGGTCATAATTTTGTTTTTTTTTAATAGCCTTCCAAACCCAATCAAATTCACAATGCTTATAAAATATAACATTGCTAAGCAAATCCTTCTTGCGAATTACTTATATGCTGTTTGCAGTAGACTTGAATTCGAATCTGGATTAAGGAGTCTTCGTTGGAATCTAACACCTCATCGTCCGGTCGGTCGGCATACCCGTCCCTAGTCCCGGTATGCCACCAGGAGACTCAAATTCTCGGCAGCTTGTCTAAAAAAAATATGACGTGTCTCAGTATTTGTCTTGGTATTCTAAGTGAATTCCATTGCCTTGCAGGAGAACCTCCGCCCCCGTCCGACCCCTGTGACCCTAACCCGTGCAGACCTCATGGAACTTGTAGAAACGGCGAGTGCACCTACCCCGAATGCGTCGTCAACGACGAATGTTCCGGCAACCGCGCTTGCGTCAATCGTAAGTGCGTCGACCCGTGCGTGGACGCGTGCGGCCTGAACGCCGTGTGCGCGGTGGTCCGGCACGGCGCCGTGTGCTCCTGCCCGGAAGGATACACCGGTTCCCCGTTCGTGCGGTGCGAGCGCGTCCCGCTGCCGGGCCCCACACCCACCCCACATCAATGCGAACGCGACGACCAGTGCGCTGATGATGCGGCTTGCGTCGCCTACGCCTGCAAGCCAATGTGCTCCCTCACCGTGTGCGGCATGAACGCGCAGTGCGTGGCGCGCCAACATCGAGCTCGATGCGCCTGCCTCCCTGGTTTCGAAGGCGACGCCTACACCGGCTGCTATTCAGGTACTGAATACATGGCGATATTTACAATAAAAATGTGTAGAAACTCTCTTAAGTTGTGTTTGAGACTAACTTGGGAAACGTCGTTAATATCATACTCCGGAAATATCGATACAATCACGATAGAGCCGCGCTAATTATTGAAAAACAATGGTGGGTTTAGTATCTTATAAATTGCTTGAAATAAACACTCACCCTACATCACCCCGATTCCTCCTCCATCAAATATCCTGTTCCTACCCAAGGGGCCGGCAACGTGCTGGTGATTCCTACGGGGTTAAAGTGACGTCCATGAGCAGCAATTACCACCTGCTCTCTGGTGGTTCGCTAGCTCATTTGCCTCTCGAAATCCGATAAAAGTAAAGAAATAAAAAAAAAACAGAACGCTCACATAGATATAACTAAATCCAATTTATTTTATAATAAAAAAAATCTTTAATATTAATGAACATTATTAAAAGGTAAAAGACTTCGTTATTCTGAAATGAAACAGTTAATTTCAAAATAATAAAAAAAAAACAATAACTAAATATTACGAATAATTAGCCATATGCCGACTTTTTCTTATAATTCCGATTTCCGCCTAGATTACATCACAGTACACTTAAACAATATAATGTAGAAAACGTCACGGTAAATTATTTTAAATGTTATAATAATATACACAAGATATCTTTCCGGAACCAAATGTCATGTATAATTGACCTATTGGTAGAAGTTTTCAAATAAAACGTTGAGTAAATCGAGTACGACAGTCGATGAGTGACGGGATAAAATATACAGCACAACGTACGAAACTCTGCCGCTCTGAATTACCTGCAAATCTTGCAATGCGCAGGTTGAACGCTCCCCGACTCTTCCTTCTTCTCCCCCGCTTGACTGTTTTACGCCATTGCGACACATTCGTAACGAATTTCACAGCGGCAGAGTTTCGTACGTTGTAGTTTTCTCATCGTCGCGAAAATACGAACTTAAGGATTGGCATTCATTTGAGGAAATGCCACCTTATTATAAATGTTACGCCAAATAGCAATAAAATTTTCCCGAGATCCATTTACGTACAAGATTAAGTAATAAGTTAATAAATTCAGAGAAAGTTTAGTTATTTTTACCACTACTAACTAATAGAAAATAATATGTGTAAACATGGCGAATGTTTGCAAACACGCACTCGCGCATACGCGCGCACGTATGCATTTACGATTGCTCAAGCCCATGCGCGCACACACATATATGACTTTGTATGTGTGCGTGCATGCGTGCGTGTGTAATATTTTTTTCAAGTGATATTCTTCCTTATCGTTCACAAGTGCCAACAGGACTTCCGTACGAAGCAAGCTACTTAAACTTCAGCGATATCTCTTGGATTATTGTTAACGAAGTACCTAGTACGGAATTCGGATTTACTAGTAAAGACATCAACTTTCGTGGAATTAAATTCAATTCTGAATTTCTTGAGCCCCTTCAACCATCCTTATAAGGATACGTTACCGTCACTGAAATTGGTGTCAGAAGTGATTGCCGTAACAGTGGTTCGGCAGAACGGATCCTTTTAATGTAGGTATCGAACCCGCCGGACTCCGTCATTGTAAGTTATTTTCAGTCTAACTGTAAAATTTTAAATGAAAAAACTTCTTATACACGTATAATTAAATTAAATTATTTTAATTTCTTAAACCTTATGTAGAAAAAATAATTTACTTAAAAAAATAAAGTTCTGTGAGTTATGTATACTTTAAATCCAAGCATACAAAACTGAGAACAAAAGCTTTTGAATAATAAGTGCCATTAATTTCAATTTCTAAAATATATTTTAAATGAGTTTTACTGTAACTTAAAACAAGTAGTGCTTAATTTTATTTAACCTAAAATAATAAAAGAAAATAGTCAGAGGCGTAATATTAAGCTAAATAAATATTGACATATTACTTTAAATTAGGAAATAAATGAGGGCCTAAAAATCAAATATTAATCTTTCGGAAAGTCTCTTATGACTAATTCCAATATGGGATTTTACTCGATTTAATTACAACACAATTTTACTATGATTAAAAACTTTCAAAATAGCGAAGGTTTATATGTAGATTTCTCATTGAATTCTCTCTTTTAATTGATTCAGGATACTTACTTTGTTTTATTGCTTACAGTACAATGTCATGCGGATCAGGAGTGTCCGGACGACGAGAAGTGTGAAAGCGGTGCGTGCGTAAAGGTGTGCTCGCGCATCCGGTGCGGCCCGGAGGCGCAGTGCGCGGCGCGGGGGCACAGGGCCACGTGCGAGTGCGCGCCGGGCGCCCGCGGCGACCCCCTGACCGGCTGCAAGCGTGCCGAATGCCTCGCCGACGAGGACTGCCCGGCCTGGCTGGCGTGCCGGGACAGCACCTGCCGCGATCCCTGCCCCGGCGCCTGTGCACCCGCCGCCGTATGCACCACCGTTCGCCACCGGCCGACCTGCGAGTGCCCTCGCGGCACGGAAGGAAATCCCAAAATTGAATGCCGACCAGGTTTGAGTTTTAGTACTTTTGGACACCTCATTTAGCATAGTAGCAGTCACATTATCACCATCATTTTTAGAGGTAATTTTATTTGAATGCTGAAACTTTTGTATCGATTGCAAAAAAATAGTTTCGGATGGAGGGTCAATTACTACATTTTCATTAAGTAATTAAAGTAATTAAAATGTTAAGTGTTTCTAATTAAAAAAAAAATAGAAATGTGATTCTCTTTGTGATATACATGACATATAAAAATTCGAATTCGGAATTTCGGAATAAGCAATACCTTTTTTCAATTATGTGTGCTTGTAGAAAAGAAATTGATTTAAAGTAAAACTCAAAAATTAAATAAAAATATATTTAAACAAAAATATTTTTAAGTATTTGCTCATCTTACTCTTTCATATGACGACTCCATAAGATTTATTTGTATAAAAAATATTATATTTTACTTTTTGACCTCTCTGTAATCTACTCCTAATTATTTTCGAAAAATTTCAAGTCTGTGTTTTTAACAAGTTCCGAAATAAACGCCTGTGACACACGATGGACACATCCGTGAATGATCTTGTAAAGGTTTCGTTTTTTTCTAATTAAATATGGAACTTCAAGAACTAATGCACCATCAGCACGTCTGGCAAATGTGAAACATCGAAACTATTTTATATGGGAAATATACATGAAGATTTATGCAAAAAAGAGGCATAATAAAAAAAAATATATTCACATTTTTTTAAGAAAAAATATTTTTTATTAAACAAAACTGTTATCTATTTTTCATTTTATAGGGCATATTGATGGATATGTGGTATTGAAAATCAAAAGATTTAAATTTTTTATCATAATATTTAATCTTATATCTCATCAGTTACTTCCGTCATAGTAGCAGTCCATTCGTTCTTAGATTTTAAAAACGGGCGTAAACGACTCGTGCGCAGAGTCGAGTGGAGGGCGGCGTAGCCTGAATCGAGACGATGTCTCGGTCTCTACGATTTTACTCCCATAACGAGCAATGAGATATTTCACATCAAAAACAGGGTATCGTTGCATTTAACATGATCAATATGGTATGCACGTTGCAGTGTTGTCGACGCCGGGCTGCGAGAGCGATGTCGAGTGCGGGCCGGGGCTGGCCTGCCTCGGCGGCCGCTGCCAGAACCCGTGCGACGCGGCGTCGTGCGGCGAGCGCGCATCGTGCCGCGTCGCCGACACGCTGCCCTTCCGCACCCTGGTGTGCGAGTGCCCCTGGCCTCTCGTCGGCGACGCTTCCGTAAAGTGTACACCCAGTAAGTCTTTTTCGGTTTGTTCGTCATGTGAAATTCTACAAATTATATATTTGGCTTAATTTACCTTTTTAGTGCAGAGAGAAGAGTCCATTTCTACGTCACGTCCGTTAGGGTACTCCGGCAGTATACAGTGTATATTGCAGGAAATATATTATCTTAAAATAATTTGAAAACAATTCTCGTAAGTTGAACGATAATAAATTTGTAGCGTGAGACACCTGTATTTTGTACATACACTCCACTGTGTAAATAAGCACATTCAAATCTTATAACAAGTACATATAACTTATTGTCAAATCTTCATTTCGTCAATATGTTTTTTAATTGTTAAACATAAATGATATTTATGGATTAATTTCAGTTCAAATTAATCAAAATTTATTAATTGCAACACGAATAAAATACATTAATGAATCTTGTATATTAGTTTCGTTACTACAATTAAAAGAATAAATTCAAATAACATCGTTTGTTTGTTTGCAGAAGAAGGTTGTGAGGACGACAACTCGTGTGCAAACCACGAACGCTGTGTCGACGGCCGGTGCCAAGCGGCGTGCGCCGCGGGCGTGTGCGGCCTGGGCGCGACGTGTCGAGCTTCGAATCATCGAGCGAGCTGCTCGTGCGAGCCACCCCTACAAGGCGATCCAAACACTGCATGCTCACCAGGTAACTTCATATTTTTGATGTACTTTAACAATTGTACTTCACGATACACTCTCAATGAAATGACTTTAAAAATCACTTACGATTTTGTTATTGTTTCTCAGGGCCCGTCGGCGTAAAATGTACTTCAGACATGGACTGCGGCAGTGCAGAAGCATGCGTGTCCCGCCGTTGCGCGTCTGCGTGCGCGGGCGCGTGCGGCGAGGGTGCGCTGTGCGAAGCAACCGGTCATCGCGCTCGCTGCTCTTGTCCGCCCGGAACCGCCGGAGACCCTTCGCGTTCATGCTATACACGTATGTCTATGTTGAAAGCTTCACAGAATTCACTACAATTTTCTAAATGATTTTAAAAATAATGGATAAATTACACATTTTTTTCAGCGGAATGTACGAAGAACGATAACTGCCCATTCGATAGAAGCTGTATAAACGGATACTGTGTGGATCCTTGTCTGTTAAGCGAACCGTGCGGCCGTGGCGCGACATGCGAGACCGTAGCTCACTCGGCCGTGTGCCGATGTCCGTCCGGGTCGCAGGGCGATCCGAGACGTGCTTGCATCTCCGTCGTCTGTCAATATAATGAAGATTGCGATGACAATCAAGCTTGCGACAGGCTTAACAGGGTGTGTCGGCCCGTCTGCACGGACAACGCGTGCGCACCCGGGGCGCTGTGCTCGTCGCGAAGTCACCGCGTCATCTGCTCGTGCTTGCCGGGTCACACCGGGGATCCTTACTCGCGATGTGTAGCATCTTCGCTCACGCCCGAATGTACGACTGATGCTGACTGTACCGCACCTCTGGGATGTATAGATTCACACTGTGTCGATCTTTGCGCGAGTAGACCTTGCGAAGCCGGGTTAGAATGTCGACCCGTGAACGTTTTGCCTCTGCGCGGAGTGGCATGCGCGTGTCCGGAGAGTGGACGTGTCGCTCCCGACGGTGGGTGTCGCAATCTGCCCGTTGCACAATGTTCGTTAGATTCTCAATGTGCCGATACGGAGTCCTGTCGTGGCCGTTGCGTCGACGCATGCCGAGCTGACCCGTGCGGCATAAACGCAATTTGTGAAGCACGCGACCATACATCTAAATGCTCATGCCCACCAGAGTATACGGGTAATCCAAGAATAGAATGTAATGCAGGTTTGTAAAATATTCTTATTTAATTTGATATTTTAAAATTATCCTTCTTTCCATAATAAATGTGAAACACAATGTTTTTGATAGAACCGAGACAAACGGTGATAAAAGAATGCTACAGTGACACAGATTGTGCAACCGAACGAGCCTGTATAAAACACACATGTTTGAATCCATGTACTGACGCATGCGCTTCGGGTGCTTTATGCCGTGTGTTGGATCACAAAGCTGTGTGTTCCTGTCCTTTGGGTTACACAGGCGACGCAAGAAGAAGATGTATGCCACGTAAGTAGATCAAAGATTACTGAAAAAGCTTACAATTCATTTTAAGACATTTTTTTAAAATCTTGGTGTTATTTTTCTTTGTATTGTTAGAGACAACAGTGTTACGCTATTTTTAAACTATACCTAAAAAATTTTCAGCACCTGACACATCAATTATAGTTGTTGGATGCAAAAGTAATTCTGATTGCGCGCTATCACAAGCGTGTGTAAACGGCGCTTGTGCAAGTCCTTGCGCGTGCGGTTCGCATGCTCAATGTAACGTTGTACGACACCATCCTGTCTGTTACTGTGAATCTGGTTATTCTGGAAATCCTTACGTCAGTTGTACTAAAGTTGGCTGCACTTCAAGTTCTGAGTGTTCTGATCAAGACACTTGTTATAATGGCGTTTGTATTAATCCTTGTCTTGTTGAAGCATCTTGTGCCATAAGTGCTGAATGTTATGGAAAATCGCATAGAGCCAATTGCCGTTGTCCATATGGCACCGAAGGAAATCCTTTTGTAAAATGCCAAGCACTCGAATGCGAAATCGATGCCCATTGTAACGACGATAGTGTTTGTATAAAAGGCAGTTGTAGAAATGCTTGTACACTTGAGGGACAAAACCCTTGCGCCACCAATGCCGAATGTTTCGCCAGAAATCACGCTGCGTCTTGCAGGTGTCCTATCGCACTACCACTTGGAGACCCTTTGACTTATTGTCACAAAGCTGCGGTCATTGAAGGGCCAGAATGTCGAACAGATAGTGAGTGCCCTAGCGCACAAGCTTGTTTAAGAGATCAATGCCGTGACGCTTGTATAGAATTGAAACCATGTGCAGCAAATGCACGTTGTTCCGTGTCTGATAGTGTACCTTTCCGAACTTTAATTTGTCGCTGCCCCGAGGGATTTTTACCTGATGAAGCAGGTTCTTGTAAATTGGCCCAATTACCATCAATTGGTTGCTCAACCGACCAAGATTGTGGCGAAAAAGAGTCATGTGTCAATAGAATGTGCCGAAATCCATGTAACTGTGGAGAAAATGCAGAATGCTTTATACGAGACCACAGACCAGTTTGTACTTGCCCTGAAGGTTTCAACGGAGATCCTTACAAAGCGTGTCGAGTTTTAGGCTGCCGTTCTGATTCAGAATGCGACTCAGGCCAAGCTTGCGTTAATGGAAACTGCATGAACCCTTGTTTATTAAATAATTTCTGTGGACCTAATTCAGACTGCTACGTAGAAAGAAATCGAGCGATGTGCCGATGTCGGTCTGGTTTTGAGGGAGACTCTTATGTCGGCTGTAGCCCGGTGGAGTGTAGATCTAACAAAGATTGCCCTCAGGAAAAGCAATGTCGTGCTCATCGATGTGTTAATCCTTGTTTGTCAGAGAACACTTGTGGGACGAACGCGGTTTGTTTAGTACGTGACCATCTTGCAGCATGTAAATGCGAAAGAGGAATGAAGGGCAATCCTTATGTGGAATGTAGACCTGAAGTTTATGCAGAATGTTATGTAGATGCTGACTGTCCACCGACTTCTGCTTGTCTTTCATCCAAATGTGTTAATCCATGTACAGAACTTAAACCTTGCGTTAAACCTGCTAATTGCGAAGTTTCACCTACACTACCCATACGTACCATGATTTGCACATGCCCTCCAGGATACGTAAGCAACGGTGGCGGACTATGTCGACCAAATATTCCTATTGAGGTTGCTACTTGTGAGGTTGACGACAATTGTACAACAAATCATGCATGTATAACATCTCTTTGTAAGAATCCCTGCGAGTGTGGGCTGAATGCTGATTGCCAAATACGAAATCATAAACCAGTGTGCGCTTGTCGAGCCGGTTTCTTTGGTGATGCCTACACTGGATGTTTCGAAACACGTTGTCAGTCTGATTCTCAATGTTCTGATGATAATACTTGTATGAACAATAGATGCGTACCAGTCTGCTCAATTGAACGTTCACCTTGTGGAGAATTGGCCGAATGTTATGGAAACAATCATAGAGCTTCCTGTAGATGCAAAATTGGTACACACGGAAACCCATTCGTAGCATGCAGTGCAGTCGGTTGTCGTGCTAGCACTGAATGTCCATTAAATCAAGCCTGCATAAACAATAAGTGCAGCGATCCTTGTACTGGGCTGTGTCAACCTCCAGCTGAATGTCGTGTGCACAAACATGAAGGCCATTGCTTCTGTCCGCCGGGCTATAATCCTACGAACACCGGCTGCCAGGAAAGAAGAATACCCATATGCACATCAGATATCGATTGTCCAACAGGAACAGCTTGTTTAGCTGCGAAATGTGTCAATCCATGCTTAGAGACGACGCCTTGTGGTGAAAATGCCAAATGTACTGTTGTCGACACATTCCCGGTGAGAACAATGACTTGTGAATGTCTTCCAGGATTCCAAGGCAGCGCTATAATGGGTTGCACTCCTTATGAAAGTAAGTACATTTATAAGATAAAAATATACAATAGATTAAATAATAGAATTAAATAGTCATCGTGACTGATAACATATTTTGTTCAGAATACTATTAAAAAAAAGTAATTTGATAATCACACTTTTCCTCGTTAACAACTCACCATAATAAAGTCCTATAATGAAACCTATTTAACTATGAAATAAAAAAAATCATACAACTCATATTAAATATTTTCCTGTATAATACGAAATGCTTATGCGTCTTTTACAATTTCTTGCTTTTGTCAATCTTCTTAAAACATCCAATGCAACTTCCTTAATGACTTTTATACACTTATGAAAAAATATTTTCATTGCAAATACCTTTAACATAATTAATAATTTATATTTTTCAGCAATTGAATGCGTGGAAGGGCAAGCGCTAAATGCGTTAGGCGTTTGTGTTCCGTGCCCGCCGGCGGAAGGCCGCGTCGTGGACGCCCGCGGCCGCTGCGTCTGCGACATCGGACGCGGTTACACGCCACGAGACGACCGCTGCGTGCCCGCCGGCTGTCTTTCCGACGACCAGTGCGACGACCGGTCCCTTTGCATCAACGACATCTGTGTCAACGCGTGCGAAGCCCATCCTTGCGGTATTTACGCCATCTGCACAGCCATTAGACATCGATCTCAATGCACGTGTCCGAAAGACTACACGGGAGATCCGAATAATAAATGCGAACCGCCCGGCTACCGCACCGATTTCCCCCGCCCGACCATACAGGTGCAGTGTCAAGCCGACGGAGTTAATGTCGTCCTGGACATCAAGGATTTCAAGGGCGTAATTTACGTGAAGGGGTACAGCAAAGACGAAAGGTGTCACCAAGTACTGGAACTACCTAAAGAGCGAAACCAAACGATCGACTTCAAAGTGCACTTTGGTGACTGTGGCTTGGTGCATGTCAATGTAAGTATACTTTCGTTTCTGTCACAATTGTAACAAAAATGCACTAGCTTTACAATACTGGAGTTTTTTTTTTATTTCAACAGGGATTAGCGAGTTTCGTTCTGGTGATACAACAGCATCCGAAGCTGATGACCAACTATACTCAAGCATATCACATCAAATGTATTTACAAAACGGGCGAACAAAATGTGACTTTGGCATTCAACGTATCCATGCTAACGACAGCTGGTACTATCGCAAACACGGGTCCACCGCCGACTTGCTCCATGCGCATAGTCACGCGCACCGGAGAGGATGTCCGCTCTGCTGAAATTGGCGAAAATCTAGTCTTACAAGTGGATGTTGAACCTTCCAGTGAGTCCTTTCATAGCATTTTAAATCTTTTGTTAAGTATAAGAGTAAAGTTTCATTAAAAACACTTGCCTATCGTACATAAAACAATAATTTCTTTTGGTATGATATAAAATGAAATGTATTTATTGACTATTGATTTATCAGAAACAAATTACAAAATTACGCACGACACTAAATAGGTACATCTACTACATTTGCATTGTTTTAATGATTGTAGACGGTTTTTTGAATTTTTGGATTTGCATTCTCATGAAATCAATTTTTCTTTTCATAGATATATACAGTGGCCTCGCACGCAACTGTATCGCCAAAACAACAGAAAAGGCTTCAAAGACAGAAAACGAATACGTGGTAACCGACGAGAACGGATGTGCCACCGACGTCAACATCTTCGGCGAGTGGGAACGCAGCGAGGACGGCTCGAGGTTACGCGTCTCCTTCAACGCGTTCAAATTCCCCAGTAGCGACAACATCCGGTTCCAGTGCAATATACGCGTTTGCTTCGGCAAATGTCAGCCGGTCAGTAGCGATAATCGTTTCTTTGAAAAAAATTTTCTTCAGTTTTGTACATTATATTTTTATTTTTAGAAAAAGTACAGTTAGTTAATAACATTGCCGGTTAACTTTTTTGCCCTACAAACAGTGAGACGACAGACGGTTCTCATTTACTCTGAATGAAAAGTTAATACTCATCAAATTCTATATCGAATCTAAGAAAATTGTGTAATTTCATTGAAATAATGGTTTTGAATAGAATTGTTACAAATAAAATTTCAAATTATACCTCCTTAAGAACTGTACTTAACTAAATTTTAACTATTTTGAAGCCCTTCCATTGTTTTCAAACCGATATTTTATAAGTTTATTATTAATTTGCGCAGTAGTCAATTATTATGGGGAGTATAAATGCTAACTAAATTCTTAATTATAACAGGTTAACTGTGGCGGTTTTGATGCATATGGAAAGCGAAGAAAGCGAGAAGTTATCGAAAACGATTCCCGATTATTGGGTAACGAAGGACAGCTCCGCGAGGAGGTGACCGTCGAGTCGAATCCGATCGTAACTCTGCAACAACGTAACCCGTCACGGGTGCAGAGGCAACGGGACGGGTCGGACGCAGGCGGTGCGGGAGGAGCCGGCGAGGTATGCGTATCGGCAGCGGGCCTGGCGGTGGCCTTGGCGCTGACGGCGCTGTTGGCCCTGGTGGCGGTGGCGGCCGCGGTGGCGTGCTGGCTGGTCGCGTGGCGTCGCGCACGGCCCCCGCCCGCGCCCCTGCCGCATCCGCCGGACTTCCCCAACCCGCTGTTCGAGCGCTCCCCGGCGCCGTCCCACTCGCACTCGCCCTCGCACTAGTCGCGCCCCGCTCCTCCGCCGGCGCCGCCTGCGGGCGTACGCGGTGTCGGCTCTTCTTCTATTCACTCTAGCTTTAATGTGTGCGCGCCGCCGGAGGACCACGGGCTAGGGCGCCGCGAGCGCCTCGCGGCCCGCACTGCCATATACTCACCGGGCCGCGTCCCTCGCTCGCGCTCGTAGCGCCCTATTTATTCTAGTTATTTTAGTTTTATACGCATCTCTTTTGTATCTATATTAATATCGTATCGTCACCTCCTTCAAATCTTGTGATATTCATAATGTTAATATACGAATAAATAATAGATCCTTTGTAAAAACAAATAAAATTATAAGTTAATAATAATATTGCTTGTGTTTATTTTCATCACACCTATCGGTCTGATATTTTTTATCATATAATATATGAAAGCAAATTAAAATATGTGTAAAAACAATTACCAAAACTTGAAATTAACTTTAATTAACGTAAAAGGTTTCCTTCTAGAAGTAATGAAGTGAAATTTCTGGTATTTTTAAAGAAGTATAATGTTAGTATTGTGACTTGGCAAACTTAAAAACACATAAAACCAAGCAGCTACTTGCTTAATCAAGTATGAATATCAAAATATTTTTTAAAAAATAAAAAAAATAGCATTTATAATTTAATATTCACATACAAAAACACACTATGTTAATTCCTTTATTTGATCCACAAACGGACAGTGGTGTCTGACGCTAATTATATTTTAGTCGATTAAGGTACATTTGAATTGAGACTGAATAATAAATTCGAAACCTATTTAGAAATATTTTATTGCATATAAAAAAATATTGGCGAACAATTTGAGAGACAATTGAAAGAATTTCAAAGCTTAGCAAGCAAATTGAAAAATCGATAGTGAGGACCGGGATCGAAATTGAGCATGGGATCGGGATCGAAATACAAGATATGAAAGGATTATTTGCCCCCAGCTTCGTCCAAATCGGAACTATGACTGATAGCGAAATCAGAATTGAAAACGGGACAGAATGAGAATCGAAAACGCTACCAGGACCGAAACTGAGAACGCGGTCGGGGGATCGAAAACGATTGTGAAGAAAGTGTAACAGGGGTCGGAATCGACAGCGACACTAAAATGAGATTGACATCGATGGATATAATAGATAAAAGAATTCGTTTTATGTTCATGTAGTCAGAGCTGCGGGTATCAACTAAATGGGCAAGCTATCCACAAGAAAGGGCAAAACGATCCCTGCCAGGCTAACTAGTGTATATATATATATACTAGCTAGCCTGTATACATATTATAGGATAAACTTTGGAAAGATTGGTGTATTTTCTAAACATACTTGGCTACTGGGAACTTACTATAGCAACACTTTTGAAAAGTTCCTTCATGGGACAAAACATAATAATTGCATGCGTATAGAAATATACTAACAGCAGGCAAGACTAAAACAGCAAATAACGTTCCATGTTTTTGTGTGAAAATAGTCTGCTTCATGTTGGTCGTGATTTATCATTTCAAATATTGATGAATGATATTATTTACAACATATATACAAATAAGTATATTAACAACGATCACATTGTTAACAATATTTGAAACCTTACTCAACTCAACTCCTGTCGCGAATTAAACCCATGTCTTTAACCTGTTCCAACGCGGAAAGTTCAGTTTATTCAATTTTTTTTAAAATTTCTTCAAAGGTGCCAGTCAACACATGACGATCATTACATACTCTTCTTCTAACAAAAAAATGAATCTAGCAAGAGATTAATTTTTGGCACTTCCACCACAAGCTACATTTTATTTTGCTGATGGGTCATTAGTAGAATATATACTTTTATAATTTGTGGAACTTCCCAAGCCAATCCTAATGACTTCCGTATTTATATTCACTAAGCCCAGTTAGCATTAAACTTGATTCATGAAAACCGAAACATATATTTCAACACTTTTTATTACATATTGGCTTTAGTGTTGGCGCACGCGATGTAAAAAACCATCACCAAATAACGCCACAGCCGACACACTGTCTCCATCAACTTGAACTGCACAGAGTTTCGTGGATTCATCAACCAAATGTCAATAATTATAATCTTAGTAAATCAAAATAGCGAAATAACACATGTTTAAATATCAATCACGTTCTCAGACAACATCTCATCACCTCACGTTATTCTCATGAGACTCAGCAGAGTTTCACAAGATGTGAGTCTAAAAATTAACATGGATAGCCAAAAAATGATATCAAACACTCGTATAGTAATCACATCATTGTTGCTTGAGAATTACCTGATTGATTTTTTGACGATATTATCAGTTTGCGATAGACAAATCGATTAGGTAAATGCAAGTTAAAAAGAAAAGTTTACACAAAGTATTCAGATCAGCTGGGCATCGTTCGATAAGCTATGCGGAATCTAATACAACTTATATAATGATTGAAGGCGAAAGTTTTGCACATTGTATGTTACTAGTGATAACATGCCAATGTCAAACATGGTTTGTAACTGAAGGTCTCGTGAAAAACATCAAGGGCACTCAACATGTAATGGAAAAAAACTATGATCGGGATTCCTCTGTAACATGAAATCAGATACAAGGAAATCAACAAAAGACAAGAGCTACTGACATAGTTTACTGAATCTGATAGAAACAAAATTAAAACGAGGCGATGGATAGGCCACGTTGCTCGTAAAACAATGACAGCTGGCAAATAATGCCTCTCAAGTGACGATCACAAACTGGAACATCACAATAAGATGGCCCTCTACTGGTTGAAGTGGTAATATGGTGCAGGTAACGATATAGACACGACACCATCGTTAATTACAAGTAGACATCGGGAAACTCTAGCGAGGGGTAATCCAGCAATGAACGTTCAAAAGCTGAGAAGATGCTGAAGAGAATAGCCTATTCAGAAATTGGCAATAAAAGAATGCTAAATATAAACTTTACATCAAAATTATGCTACACAGATCATTATCGTAAAATCATAATAATGATTCATTTATCTAAAATGAAGAAGTAACTGTCCGATTCCGGTTTGACATAATCATTTTTTCGGAAACATGTTTACGATATTCTTTTTTTTGTGGCTCTTCTACTTTGAGGAAAAAGCATTAGTTTCGACTAAAAGAATATTTTGTCAAGTTATAATTCGCATTCTGCCACTTTCTTCATCATTATATTTACGGCATAATTTAGGAAATATTCAATACAGTACAGGCCAAGCATTTCGACGTGGGTGATTCACATGACACTGCAGTGGTGGTCATAGACGATGGCAAGCTAGGCGATCGCCCGGGGCGTCTCCTCCATAAAAGCGACCACTTGAGTAGAAATTTTGGTCTGCTCACAACGAAGTACACATATCAGTAGTAAGTAATGAGTTCTTAGACAGTTTTTCACTATTTTCACATTCGTATGAAAAATTACATTGACGGTATCAAAATAAATAATCACAGAATAACAATATTTTATTCACTGATTCATTTTTAAAGGTGTATTTGAAAAATTAATTGTCTTTAGTGCGAAGAATTGCCGCTGGTTGGAAAAATTCCGTATTACAATAATGAGATACTCAAAAAGGGTAGAAAATAGAAAAGACTCACCTGTAGTACTTGATACCCTTCGAGTGGCCACCACATTTTCCTCTTACTCGTTTTAATTATTGTGTTGCGGCGTGGGCGCGAAGTTCGCCAAAGCCCATTGCGAATTGCGGTTAGGTTGGTACTAGTGTATGAAAGGTTTGGGGGAGCACAATGTTGATTAGATATAAGTAATGATAACAACAAAGATGGAATCTGAGTCATTATTGCAACACGAAGTACCAATCAATAATATCGCGCAACCAGTCTTTATTGTTTCGTTCTGGAAAAGTGCTTTAAAGTGCTTACGACATTTTTCTTAAGTGTTTCTTAGATTTGATTCAATTTTTAAATGTCATAAATTTGATTTAAAAGACATTTTTTAGGCTGGTTTAGTTTAGTTATAAAACTTGGCTTGTTTTTTTTTTTATTTTTTCTTTACTTGATGTTCCGTCTGCTTCTATTCTATAACAATGAGGTTGTCATATGTTATGATAGCGAAGTTGCCTTTCTTTCATTCTTATATAAGTTTTGTCTTTCCTTCTTTTTCATTAATACATCCTTAGAGTAGTCTTCGTAAATAGATGCATCTTTGAATTTATTTTTATTTAAATTTATTTCATTTTTGTTCCAGCCACTAATGAATAATATTAGAATTAGTCTTGCTTCTTTCTAATTCAATGTATCATGTCAGTATGTCAATTTTCAACTGAAATATTTTAGATTACTTTTTATTTTCGCTCTCATTCTCAATAATAACATGAAAAATAAGAATGAAGTTATTCTTTTTTTTATATATTTCAACACTTGCGATTTTTTTCTCTCTCATTGTAATTTACTACCTTTAGTGCCTTTATTTTAGTTATCAAGAGTAGTACTTTTTCATCCATCTTCTATATTATATCTCTTATATGATTAGCCTTTTCGATTTAAATTTTTTCGAAAGAGTCTTAAATGACTTGTGCAGTCTTCATGCTTATATTACTCTACGTGACACGTAAAGTAAATGCTTAGACAACGGGGTTAAGTTGATAGCACTTGTTGACTGTCAGTCATCAAAATTATATTCCAAACTTTTTTAATAAATAATTAACTATCGATCTTGAAGTTCACTGCTACTAACACTCATTTACTCGGTTTTAATGTTATGTGAGTACTTTATTATTTCATTCTCGTGATGTGAGGAGTATTACATAAAAGTTATAAATATTTTTATTGATTTTATAACTAAGCCCAAGAGCAATAATAATTATGTATCATTCGGACGCACTGCAAACTCTCACTCCACGCCTGTTTAAAAGCCAGTCAAATTTAATTCGTTGTTTTAAAATGTACCTTTATTTTAGAGTAAGTTTAAAAAAAAATAGAATAAAAAATTAACTCCTTTAGTTGGCAAGGGGGGCGTAGGTGCTACTCGTTCCCCGTCGCTCAATATAGTTATATGACGACCGTTTTGTATGGAGACCTATGGAACACATAACTACAAAGGCTTCTTAAATTTTCAATATTAGGAAAAGCCGTAAATATAATTTTAAAATTTCCATGTATCTATATCTATTAAGGTACTCGTGAATCTATATTTTATAATCACTTATAAATAAATTTTGTAGTGTTTATGTTTGTTAACTTTCATAAACTACTTATAGTATTACATGATTTAAGATAAATTTATTTGTAACTTTTGCATTTCTCATCAATCAACACATATATATTATTTGAAATTGCATACTTAGCATAAAAGACAAGGGCGTCGCAAACATCTACTTCGCCCAGAGCCTTTCGGCTATTGTTATGGGCGCCGTTAAGGGCGCGTCTTTATGAAGAATCCCTTTTATTTCGGCCGTTTTTCTGAGTTATCTACTATTGTTTTCATTTCAAAGCTGATATGAGACTACATTAATCATGAACATGAATTTCTTTTGATACGTTGAGTTATATCATATTACCGAAGATAATATGATAACCATAGATAAAAATATCAAGATTTAAAAAAAAATTATATTATTCTACTGTCTTTTTTGTTCGATTTATGTGCCAAAATGTTTTCAAAAATACCTTGCCTTTTTTATTCGAAGGATTTGAATCGATAAATGAAGAATTCGTACTGATGAAATCTGATACATAGATATCACAAGAGTTTCTACTAAATCTGAAATACTGACACACACAGTTTTCTAAAAAAATAACTAAATAACACTATGTAGCATACTATGTATGTTTATGGCAATATAATGTATTACTATGATATATTTATAATAGAACCATTTTCAACATTAATAATGGGATAATTTTATTAAAATAATTATTAAGAGTAAGATACGCTAAAGAGTATTTTGTTATCAATACTTTTGATAAAAATATTGATAACATAACATAATCAATACTTTTGATTGTACGAACCAGCATTTTGCTTATATTGTTAAGAGTATATAAAAAAACATTTAGATTTTTCTCTAACTTATCAAAAAATGGTTTTAATATTTAACGACGCGGATAATTGATTGAGGACAAGTGACACCAACATCGAGCCACGTTAGGTGATACCGGCGCGGGAGGTGAAGTGCGCGGGCGCAATACAACGTGACGCGATCACTGCTACGCATGCGCACTCCCTTCTTGTGGTCGCCCCGCCGCCCTACCACTATAATTTCATTTTATTTATCAATTAGTGTTATCAACGAAATAGTCGTTCAGCCGCGGCTCAATCGGCTTACGCGTCCGGAGTATACGCCGGTGCGCGACGCGCTCTACACACGCGATAAACCGGTACGTCATGATCGCGTAACGAGACATGAACAGAGAAGAGAGCTCCGCCGACGGGGCTACGGGCGCGCGCCGCGCCGGGCCCCCGCACGACGACCACGAGCGCCTGCTGGGCTCGATCGCTCCCGCTTCCGTGCTCACGCCAGCCAGCAGTATGCGCAAAGTGAAAAGTTTCGGTGACACCAACAAAATACGAGACGCCAGCACCGCGTCAGGCGCGGCGTCTGCTCGCTGTTTACGCCCCTACGAGCAGCCGCTGCCACCTGAAACTTCAGAGTACGGTACCTCACAGTACGGAGCACCATCCATACGCTCGCTTGCTTCCATCGGAATTGGTAGTACAGACGGCCGAAAAATCTACATCGGACGCGTGCCCACTTCGGCCACAGAGTTCTTCCATCTAGTACGACCTTCCACGTAAGTAAAAGAAGGAACTCTACTCCCCTCGTCTTTTGTATCTGACGCAGCTCTCTCACTACCAATGTCCAATTGAAGTTATTTTAGCGACCACCTACTATTTCATTTTACTTCACAGTTTGCAACACTGAACCGAAAAAGAACAGTTACGGTTATGAATCAAGGCTGTCTTTACTAGGGGCGACGGATTCTAAGAACTCGTGCATAATTCATAAATAAATAAATTATTGCTTTTTAGTATACAGACACTTAAAATTATTTTTAATTTTCAATAATTATTGTAAATAATATCCAGCCTTCTTACGTTAGTAACGTAAGCCCTATAAAAAACACTTCAAATAACTCGAAAGCAACCGAGTTATTTAGACGACCAAATTCAGAATGTTCGCAATCGTCGTAATCAATGTGAAATGTTGAGTCTTCCATATTCAGTTGTATTATAGCGTTATGGCGGCGCCTCAGCCCGCGAGCCTGCCGGTCGCAAGCCGCGGGCGAGCGGGGGAATAAATCGGTTGATCGCGAGTTTCGTTTCGACAACGAAATGACGCAATTGTAATTCGTGTAACATAATTTCACCTTTAACGTGAACTCTTAGGTGTTATATTCGGTTGCGTATTCTTGTGTTATACATCATTATGTAAATAATAATGCGTTTCGATCAGCGGAGATTTCCGATTATACCCGAATAAAAAACGGTTTGCATATAGCATCATTCCCGTGTCGAAATTAAGTATAGAAGTATAGGGCGGCGTACAAACAAAAATTAAATTACAATGTCCAATGGCTGTCTTTATTCCTTGCTATGCTCACGTACTTAACTTAGTGTTATCTCGATCTTTAGAAAATATTCCAGAGTTAAAACATTTTTCGGCCACATCAATTGCATAATAAAATTTTTAATAAATCTACTAAACGTTCGGGTCTTTTAAAATTAACGTCAGATCGTCGTTTGCCTGGTGTCGCAGAAACTCGATGGCAGTATCATTCTCGTATTATTAATGTCATTTGTAACTGTAGATCCGACATAATACAAACATTTAATATAATTATAGAAAATCCGATGGATTGGGATTCTGAATCAATTGCCATATCAGAAAGTTTGTTAATGACATTAGAAGATGGGGAATTTTGCTTTTTTTTGCATACTTTAGCTGAATTATTTGCAAGAACAGATATTACTTTCGCTTTACTACAAAATAAACAGAGTGATATAGACGTCGTTATTCGCGAAGTTCGATCGCTATTAAATTGGTTTGAGAGTAATTTCATTAATAAGTTTGACGAAATTTACGACAGTGTCACTGATATAAGTGAGCCTCCACGAAGACGCCGACGTCTATTTAGCTCAGAATCAGACTTAAAACGCGAGTATAAACGTATTTTCATCGAAATTGTAGATAATGTTAAAAATCAAATTCAAACCAGATATAGTTCACTAAGCAATTTGTCGTTTTTAGATTTACTAAGTCGAAATATGATTTATTCGAACGTACATTTCCTGAGGATAAACTAAATAATTTAAATTTATTATTTCCTCGAATTTTTGACATAAATGCATTAAAAAATGAGTTAAAAGTATTATATTCGTCTCCCTCGCTTAAAGGATTAGATATGTACGAGTTATTTTTACATTTACAAAAAGATATTTTAAAAGATACATTTCCTCAAATTTTAAGCTTAAGTAATATCTGTTTAATCCTTTCGATAACAATTGCGGCCGCGGAACGATCTTTTTCAGCTCTCAAACGCATTCATACGTACCTCAGGAATAGCCAGACAGAACAAAGGCTTTCAGATCTCGCGTTGTTATCTATAGAAAAACATTTACTGTTGCAAATCAAAAGTAAGCCAAATTTTTATGACTTGGTATTAGCTCATTTTCTCAAGAAAAATCGTAGATTACCCCTAGAATTTAAATAGCTTTTTTATCTCATTTAATTCATTTATCCACTGCGCTGCTATAAATTCGACTAAAGGAAACTACTTCATTAGCTTTTTCAAAGCTGCTTTTATGCATGCTCGAAGTCTTCCGTTTGTATTCTATCGTTGACTTCAAGTATGCCAAAAGTGGCGAATGAAATATCTCCGCGTTATACCAGAGGGCGTTACAGAGCTCGGTAAGTAATAGTTATATTTTTATTAATAATGTTTAATGTTGACAATTTTTTAAGGTTCGGCTTCCCTTATATTTTTCTCACCTCTCGCCACTGGTCTTTACCCAGGGGTGCAAGGGGGGCGTGGCTCTTGGATACAAAAACCAAGAAGGTACAAACCAATCGCCTTGTATTCATACCATACATAATGCTCTACTTTTCAAAAGTACTTAACAAACATTCATCATACCTATACAATATAGGCACCAGAGCTTATAACTACGACACCAGCAGGTTTAGGCATATTCAGCATATTCAATTGCGATGTACATCAACTCCAAATTCAGATGTTGTTATGAACCAGATACTTAGTTTGACATTAAAACTTTCTTTCAAATAAGCGATAGGAAAGCACAGTTGATTTCACAAAACTTTTCACTTTAATACGGAACAAATTTACGACGTATTATACTCTATTTTATCAATGGCAAGTATGATATTGACTCAAGAAACAGGGCGAGTTCATTAATGTCAACACTAAAAAGTTCCTAAATCAGTTGTATGGCATAAAGTTTTGTCAAAAATTATTACTGTAATCAAAACTTTACAAAAGTCTGACGTTATTTCTTCAGAGGCGGTAAAGAGATCGATTTTGTCGAAAAAGGTTTAAGCGTATAATACCTCACAGACAGTGTATTTGAGCAGTTGCTACTTGATTCAAATTATGCTCAACTTTTAGGAATTAAACCTGAATTCGCCGAAACTGATCGCATACGTCTCTGAAATAGATATTTTAATTACGATACTGCAAATGAGCCCATATTAAACCCAAAAAAATATTAAATTTCTATTTCTCATTACCTCATATGGTGATAATAATTATGTGGAAGACGTATTTGATAAGATGGAATTGATGCTCTTATTTTATATTAACAAACACTTCACCAGATACATTATATGATATTTATTCCAATAAATAAATATCCTAGCTTCCTGATGTTTCAACATTTTTATGTATATTTTCAACACTTCTTGTGACGGTAGCAGGAGAAAGATCTTGTAAAATAGAAAATAATAAAAAATGTATACGATCAACCATAGCTCAAGATACATTGACAAATTTGACTATAATAAGTATCTAATTCAAAAAGCCAGTAAAACTGATTCCGTTGTTTGAGTCTATCTAACTTTTTTTTAAGAGTAAGTATTAAATAAAGAAAAATAGAGTAAAAAAATTAACTCCTTTTGTTGGCAAGGGGGGCGCAGGTGGATACTCGTTCCCCGGCGCTCAATATAGTTATGACGACCATTTTGTACAGAGAGCAGTTTGACATTGACCTGTAGACCATGTAACTACGTGGTTACTAAAAGGCCCTAATATTAAAAATTTAAGGGGCCTATGTAGTTACAAAGGCGCCTTAAATTTTTATTGTTAGGGAAGGCTATAAATATAATTTTAAAATTTTAAATCTATATCTATTAAACAACTCGAGACCCTATATTGTATAATCACTTATAATTAAATTTTGTCCTCTTTACGTTTTTTAATTTTTATACTTAAACCTACTTAAAGTATTTCAAAATAATTAATTTGCAACTATTACATTTCTCGTCAATCAGCACAAATATCTAATTTGGAATCACACACTTGCCACGAAAGACAAGAGCCTCGCAAACGTCTACTTCATCCAGGCCTTCAGCCCGTTGGAAGAATGTCTGAAAATCATCTATCATTGCTTTCATTTTAAGCTGATACGAGTCTACATTAATCACGAACATGAATTTCTTTTGCTACGCTGGGATATCATATTACCGAAGGTCTTGTAGAGAGGTTCGAAATCTTTATTAATTCTACTGCCTATTTTGTTTGATTCATGTACCAAAATGTTTACAAAAATATTTTCTGTCTCTTATTCAGAGAATTTGAGTCGATTAATAAACCATTCTAATGAGTGTCTGATACATAGGTATCACTGGAGTTTCTACTTAATCTGCACTACTGAAGTATATAGTTTTCGAAAAAAATAAGTAAATGGCACTATGTAGTACATTATGTATATATAGTATATGACAGTACAATATATTCCTACGACATATTTATAATACAACCATTTTGAACATTAATAATGGATCAATTCGATTAAAAAAACTATTAGAAAATAAAAAAACTAATACGTATTTTACCATTAAAACAAAATCCAGCACTGTGTTTATATAATTATGAGTATAAAAGAAAATTGTTAAGGAACAAATGGTTATAATATTTAACGACGCGGACAAGTGATTGAGGACAAATGACGCCAACGTCGAGCCATGGCCGCGGGGAGGCGTATGGGCGCGGGAGGTGAAGTGCGCGAGCGCAACACAACGTGACGCGATCACTGCTGCGCATGCGCGCTCCCTTCCTGTGGTCGCTCACCTCCCCACCAAAAGATTCGCATTTTGTTTACCAATTGCTGCGATCGACGGAACAGTCGTTCGGCCGCGGCTCAACCGGCTTCTTTTGCGTCCGGAGAGTATACGCCGGTGCGCGACGCGCTATACACACGCGATAAACCGGTACGTCATGATCGCGTAACAACGAGACATGAACAGAGAAGAGAGCCCCGTCGACGGGGCCGCGGGCGCGCGCCGCGCCGGGCCCCCGCACGACGACCACGAGCGCCTGCTGGGCTCGACCGCACCCGTTTCCGTGCTCACTCCGGCCGGCAGTATGCGCAAAGTGAAAAGTTTCAGCGACACCCACAGAATACGAGACGCCAGCACCGCGTCAGGCGCGACGTCGGCCCGCTGCCTACGCCCCTACGAGCACCCGCTGCCGCCCGACGGCTCGGAGTGCGGCACCGCGCAATACGGCGCGCCGTCCGTGCGCTCGCTCGCTTCCATCGGCATGGGTTGCACGGACGGCCGAAAAATGGTCATCCGGCGCGTGCCCACCTCGCCCACGGAGCTGTTCCACCTAGTGCGGCCGCCCACGTAAGTAGCGGCCGGGGCCTGCTCCCCTCGTCTCCCCTATCCGACGCGGCTCGCTCCGTGCCATTATTCAATTGAAGTTATTTTAGCGACCGCCTACTATTGCACTCTGCTTAACGGTTTGCGACACCGGACCGAGAAACGACGGGCCCCTGTTAGAGTTACGGTTCTTAATTTTACTCTTAGCTACGATTCAATTATGATTTCGAGGCGTCCTAAATCAACTTAAATCATCTCAATCGTATGACATTTGTGACATTAATGTCACAAATGTCAATATCTCTAAGTATGGAATAAGATTATTTATATTTTGACCTTTTTAGTTTTTAACTTTAACAGTTAACAGTTAACTATTGCAAATGAGAGTTTGAAGCACACCGGTTAGAATGGCGTAATGTCACTAATAAAAAATATTTAAAGGAAAAACATGAATGCTGCATTAGTATAGCCATTATCTATTTATACTATTTGTATAGTATTCATATGCATGAAATATAAAAATTTAGTTTGAAATGGTTCAGTATAGTAGGTAAATACTCACATCCCAGTATAGTGATATTAGAACAATAGTGAAAGAGTGACATTAAAAAAATCGTTTAATTGCAATCCTACTATGGAAAACATGACGGGAACATTTGACAAAATCGTTTTTTAAGTTCATCTTACGTTTGGCCAAGCGATTGACCGATTGATTGACATTAGTTTGTCTGTTTATCAGTTTTCAACAATCTACCGGATCTGCTTTCTGAAAAGATATCCTTTTATAGTATTCCCAGAAAGTAATAGCAACTACTTTTTATTGTTAAAATGAAGGTAATATTGTAGGTTACAGGTTATTTACTGAGTGTAACTTAAAAACCTATCGTTGACGAAATATTTGACATACCTGTGCCATCCACACGTTTAATACCTATAGTTCTATTTAACTTTAATATTCAAATGAGAAAAAAATATTATTAGGGATTAATATTCATATTGTTGCGCTATAATTCATATTGGCGTTTTCACATGGATTGAAAATTGATTTTTTATTACCACTTTAATACAATAACTATTTGAAATAAAAATGAATTGAGCTCATTTTATTTTTATTTTATATAATCAAAATATGTCCTACATTTGGTTATAGGTTATGATATATGTTTGCCTCATTTATTTATGATCCTTATAATATAATAACCTTTAAAGTAAAAGGAATGCCTTTACTCTTCCAATATATTTCATAGAATCAAAGGTGCTTTGCGTTATTTAATTAGAAATCTTCATTTAATATAAAAACGAACTTATTTAATTAACTGAAGTGCAAGAATTCATATTACCTATTTAAGATATTTAACTGTATTCCATGTAAAAAAAAATATAACAATCAACAGCCATTAATATTTTATACAAATAATTAAATCCTGTTTTATTTGCTTATGACAGATTTGGTAATGTAGGTACTACTATTTTGATAACAGTGAATAAAGTCTTCTATCTAATGCATGTACATATTTCGTAACACAGAGGTAATCAAAACTAGGCATATAATAATTTTTAATCTTAATAAATCGTCAAACTAAAATAAATTGGAAGATATTTATCATAAAAAAAAAAATAGATTAAAACAACACAAGGAATTAACAAAATACATATTCACAAGTAGGTATTAACTAGTAGACATGAAATTTATTTTTTATTTTATTTTTAAATTTACCTCCATTCACTCTCTATTACTATTATTTTGTCTTTTGTATGAGGTTCTCTGATCACCCCACTGCTGAGGCACGCCCTTCCACAATCTTTTTATTTTATGGAGGGGTTTAGACCTTAAGCCCCCCACGCCGCTCTAGTGCGTGTCGGGGGTTGCCAACGCCCGTCGTCACCAGCGCGGCGGCTTGACGGTAGCTGAGGCAAGCAGCGAGTGATTTAATTGACTCAAGTTAAAAAAAAACTCACCGGTCAATTGCCCGTCGTTAGGCTCGAACCTGGTACCTCCTGGTTCGAAGGCGACCCACTTAATCGCTGAACCACTATCGTTCGTTTATTTTACGTCCGCTATTAATTTATTTATAAACTCGAATTAAAAAGATTTGATCGTCACGGAACGCCCGGAAGATGTAAAGAATTTAAGTTAATATTAGAGTGGATAAATACCAACAAAATAAATATGTAAAATAATAAAAAGGATAAAGTTTGATAATAAAAGCAATATATTTTCCTTATTATTTTAAATATAATAATAATTAGAGAACATTTATAAATAGAAAATATTTTTTTGATTCAATAACATATCACTGATTGGAATTCTTTTCGGAATCCTATCAATTAGATAGTAATAAAAGTAAATATTTTAAAGTGAAATTTAATAATAATAAATTATAATAGAGTGACATCAAAGCAAATAAAGGAATTATAATAAATTTTCTTAAAATATTCAAATTTATATGTCAAATAAATCAATGAAATAACGAATTAGTGTCAAATTTTATTTTGGAGCAACAAATTCAAAGTATAATAATAAATTTTAAAAATGGTGAATTTAAGTAATAAAACAAACATTTACAGACAATCCACAACTATCATTTCTAATTTTTGTATATAGTATAATGGATTATATTTGCGAACCTATTTTGATCAATATAATATCAATCTTTATGAAAATGAAATATGTTAGTTACATTAGGCATTTGATGTAATTTGAAATTACCCTTTACGTTTACCACATCTAAAACATGCAAATGGATGTCCCCGTGTTCCTTCCCTATGCTTTCGTATATCGCTCATCCTATTGAATTGGAACTTTGCTGGTGTGTTGTACGCGCGATAGGGAAGATTTCTAAATAAAAATGCCTTTGTTTCCGACTTCTTCCGAGCATTCGTCCTAGGTGCTGAACGGATTGGAACGACTCTTTCACTAACAGAAAGCTACACCATCCCTAAATAAAATAGGCTACTAACATTTTCCGCAGCCTCATTCATATTGGGACCGCAATCGGTAGTAAAATAAATATAAATTGAAAGCGAGACAAGGAGTAAAATCGAAATCGGGATCACGATCAAAATCGTACATAGAATCGAAAGTATCGCGAGGAACAGAATAAGCAGAAATGCGATCGGCATCGACAGCGAGACCGATCGATATAATAAACGAGGGAATTCCTTCTATGTCTATGCGGGCGGAGCCGCGATCGGAAAGCTAATAACAATATATGTATAACGTCTCCTCGAATTTCTCATATGTTATCTATGCGCTATCCGCGTGCAGATAGTGAGGTTCGGTGGTGTCGCTTTGAGGCCACGGCCGCCGCCGGCCGGCGCGGCGGCACCACCTGAACACACCTGAAACCGACGCCGGCCGTCACGTCATTCGCGCGCGGTGTCGGGCGATAAATGACACACAGACCGACTATTGTATCGCACGGGCGCGGGGTTACACTAACGAACAGCAAATGAAGGACCGATGCTGATTTTATCATTCTATGAATTTTCGATGGTGATACATAGTACCTACGCAACGGGACAAAAGTATATGATTAGTTGTACTAAGCGATCGATATAGGTATTATTAATTGCGAAATCAAAAAATAGAATACGTTCCAATGATAAATCTTGTATTTTTGTATGTGAATATCTTGATTACCTGAATTAATAAATTAATTTTGTATGTAGGGCGCACTGAAAATTTGTGGAATTAATGAGGAAAAATTACTATGAATGATCAAAAATGAATTTATTGTTTCTCAGTATATTCTCCGTTAGCATAAATGTACTTTATCATACGAATAAATCAATTTTGAAAGCATTGCTACTTACTCCTCTACATCCTACATTGACCTCGGAAACATGTTTTTCATACTCTTCGACAACCTCTTCTGGTGATGAAAATTGTTGATTGCGTAGTTTTTGCAAACAAAAAAAGTCACAAGGTGCCAGATCGAGACTGTATGCAGGATTGCTCATAAGGTCTATGTTTTTCTCCTTCAAAAATTTATTTGTCTGTTTGACCGTATGAGAACTGGCATTATCGTGGTACAAGATGATACAAGGTTTACGGTTATTTTTACGGAGTTCCTCAATAACTTCCGGCAGACAAATGGTCGTGTAACAATCATTATTCCCGGTACTACAATTTTCCAAAAGAACGGCTAACCACGTGTCCAGTTTTATTAAAAAGTAGCTATGGTCTACTTGGAGGCACTTCACTCGCACGCCACTTTATTTGGTTTCGGCTCATCTTGATAGACCCATTCAGTCGATTGCTGCTTTGTTTTGGAGGCGTAGCAATAAATCAATGTTTCGTCATCTGTCACTATGTTCTACACCAACTTGACGCCCTTCCCTCGAACCTGATAAGTATGGCATTACACTAAGTTACGCGGCTGTTTTTTGAGCCTCAGTCAAATTGTGTGGAATCCACGGCGAACACCGATTTTTCATACCCAAATGTTTGTCTAGGATTGATTCTAGCATTGATGTTTTTGTTGTTCACACCAGTGGACTGGCGACCACCACGAAATTCGTTACTGAGGTTGACACGACCGCGCTTTAATTCTCAAACCAGTTCTAAATAGTCGTCTTGCATGGTACTTCATAGCCAAAAGCATTTCGAAACCGAGTGAGACTCCGCTGAGCTGTCCAGTTACACTTAAAATCGTAGAAAATCATACTACGAAAATTGTTATGACTTAAACCCATAGTAATGAAGACACTCATTTTTAAAATTACGCCACAATGTAAAAACAAATGACAGTTTGATGAAAAAAACTGCATTCTACAACAAAATAACTCAATTTTCAAATATATTAACTACTTTTTAAATATCGTTTATGTAACTGGCCAATTCCAGAAACTTATAGTGCACCCCACATTTTTTCTATTAAGGCGTTTGTTTACATTTTGTATTTTTCATGTCTACGTTTTTATATATTAGATCCCTGCCACCCAAACATATTTCAAACGCTTAATTCGTATTGATATACAACGGTACCTCCAATAGTTATACGTCAAGCAACAGCATAACAATGTGTCTCTATAGGCCTTCTCCACGCTCAGGCCGTTTGCGGGAGGATATAATGTAAACTTTATGCCTTTTTAAACCAACAAAGAACACCGATCTCCACAGTTTCTAAGGAGGTCTGTTGTCAGTTGTGAAATAAATGAAAAGCACGTTTACTCACTATGTCGTCGGCTGCGCCATAGACAAGCGCCCAGACGCCAACAAAAGCCATGTAATTGCATTCATACATTTTTTCTTAGCAAAACCTCATATCCGTAAAATTGAAAAGTCTGTATATTATTTTCAAAATAAATATTGATGTCGAGTCAACTCAATTCCACCGTTTACATGACAACTAAACGGAACCAATTGGGTTGTTTTGTGTCTACGAGTTTTGGCTACCATAAGACATTATTAATTATGTTAATGTCTTTATTAATTTTAAGTTCATTTGAATTCATCTAACAAGTATACGAAAACTTCCTTACCATTATAGTTACACCTCGATATATAATGTACCTGTATTCAATAAAACTTAAATCACGAAACACATGCAGGAAGATTTTATTGCAACGAAAAGTAGGAGAACGATCTTATAATCGAATAATATTTATTATTCACAGAGTAATAAATGACAAGATATTTTAAATGCAAGAACGGGGGAGATTAAAAATAATTATTCACGTAAACAATGAAACATGAAATGCAATAATTAAAAAAAATATTTATTAGTAGATTTTCTATACGTTTCTTATATTGTCATTATAGTTTTTATATATTATATGACTAGAAGATTACCTCACCGTTATTACAAAAAAGTTTTGTATTATTTGATCGTGAAATACAGCATTAATGAGCAGTGATAGCTGTTAAGAATGCATCTGAACCAGCTACTTGTCTTCGAACTAGAAGGCATCGGTAAGAACGTTCTTTCGTAGCGACCCAGGATTCGCTATGAGCCAGCACCGAGGCCCAAGGTTCAAACACTTCAGACTGAAATGAAAACATCGAGGGCGTGCTCGGTGACGACGGTCGAAACTGATGCCGCGAGCGTAGCCTACTCTAAAGTACCAAATACAACCATCGTCGACGTGGATCGTCCACCGGCGACGACAGGACACGGGCGTTGTTATCACCTAGCTGGCGCGGCGTGGGCCTACGTCGCGTCGCCGAGCGGCCGCTGCTGATCGCTTCTAATTATGAACGATCGTGAAGCTTGTTCACGACAAACGGTTCCTAAATTGACTTATCTATACGTTTACAGCAAACGAGTGTCGTATTCGCCTTACAGGTGAACAGTCAAACGGGAACCGGATCGTCGCACTGCGCGTCCCGTACGTCATCGTATATTAAAAACAGAAACAGAGGTCGTAATATGAATGATTAATACATTCAGTATCACGCAGTACGTCCCCGGACCACGCAAACCGCTAAGAAATACGTATTCGAAATTGTTTTGAATATTGCTGTCATCCGTCTCTGTGTTCAACGTTGAATAGCCGAGTCTAATTTTTACGAAACGAGTCTAAAGGTATGAAAGACTTTTGTGCGTTATAGATCGCCATTCCAAAATTAAGCGGTCGCTATAACAATATATAATATGTTCAAAAAGTTATTATTGTGTTCAAAAAAGTAATAATCGTAATTTAAAATGTGAGTATTTGCATTTCATTATCAAATCTCTGCCAGAGGTTAAATCATCAGTAGTGACGCTCATATTCGTCTAACTCCACCATTGGTGTCCTGAGTGATCGATATGACACCGCAATTGTTTTATTTTAGTTTCAACCATCAAAATTTATTACATTTGTGTCACGTAGAGAAAGATTCGTCAATCAAGGTTCAAAACTAGGTTCTTATGAACTTTTGTTTTCTAATTCCTTATTTCTTGATGTGAAACATCTATACACGCGTCAGCGTGGGGAGTTTGAGTGGCCGATGCGTGGTGATCGCGAAGCGTGACTTTACACAAGCGATATTGATATACATTGACATATAAGTATGTTGTACAGGAGAGACGGGCGGATCAGAGAGCCAAAGGAATCGAATATGCATATATTTATAAATGTTTATGTACTTTTTTTTAAATAAATTAATTACATTTTTAAATAAATGTTTGCTTTGTTACTTAAATTTTCCACTATTTCTGATTTATTGTTATACTTTGAATTTGTTGTCCCCAAAATAGTCTGACATTAATTCGTTATTTAATTAATTTCGTTGATTTATTTGACATATAATTTGAAATATTTTAAATGAATTTATTATTGTTGTTTTATTTACTGTGATGTCATCCTATTATAATATATTATTATTAAAATTAATAAAATTGACTTGAAATTATCAGCTTTTTAATAAAAGCATCTCTTAGGAATTCTGTCAATTAGATTACTAATTATAAAAATAGTTACTAATTATAAAATAAAATAAAAAAAGAGAATTCCAATCAGTGAAATGTTATTAAATCGAAATATATTTTGTATTTATATTTAATATAATAGAAAATATAAATATTTTCTAATTATTATTATATTTAAAATAATAAAAAAAAATATCGATTTTATTAACCAACTTTATTCTTTTTTACTGTTTTACTATATATTTACTTTATTGGTGTTCATTAATTATAAATTCTAATATTAACTTAAATGTTTCGCATCTTCCGGGCGTCCCGTGACGGCCGAAAGTTTTTTTTTGTTAAAAGTCCGTTTACAAGGCGATCGTGAAGGTGGCTTACATCTTTTAAGTGAATGAACACTTTAATAACGTGAACTGCCCTATAAAAGGACGTCAGTCGGATTCGTGTAGTTAATGTCGATACTAGTATTTAAGATAAAAATATATTACTCGCATATAATGAGAGACTTACTAGTAAAAAAAGATTGTATGTATGGGCGTGACTTATAGTGTTGAATGAAAATATCGTTGGAAATGCAAGCGACGGGAGGCGATCGTGTGTTGATATTATTTTTAGACATTGAACCGCTTATCAATCGTCACCTCTTCCACGTCCACAGTAACATGAAATAGTTACCAACTTGACAACCCTATCAGTGTCGTAACGGACTACCAATTGAGTTAAATTACAATATGATTGATTAAACTCTATATCTCTTATCATGTGAACAATTTTGAATCGCTATGCAGATGATGGTCTCTTTAACTATTACTATTTCGTTTGCGTTTATTATCATTTTTTTATAAATTTTTTCGCGTCCGTAGAGGTTATTCTATGTGAATTACTAATTTATACACGAATGATAGTAATCCAAACGTGGCAATAGTCAGTAAAATGATAGCCGACCTTTTGAGCAAACGAATCAGTGAAAATCACTATATGTATTATATATCTTTATATTGTAGACTTTTTAGTAGCTCGTTCTTTATAGTCCATTTTACTTCTGTGTTCACTGATCATTGTATAGTAGAAATAAATGAAATTCCTTGCAAAGGGTTCTAAATAGACTAAAAACGTCTACTAACGTCCGATATCGAATGGCCAAAGTTCCATAACGATACGTTCAGCAGTTTTTGACTGATGTCTGATATATAAAAATCACTTTAATTATCTTTTAATAGACCACCTCAAGGTTCATTATATACAAGCTCTTAGAATGTGCAACCGCAAAGCTTGTGGTTCTAAAAAGGGGTATCAGGGTATCATTTAATTAGAAAAAAAAAGACAAATAGAGGTTCATAGTATAATTCCTTGCCTGTTATCGAGTTTTATTACGACAGAAAAACTGTTACGAGTAATAACGTGATTAGGATTTTCCCAATATTGTTATATGAGTAATGGTGCTATAGACATAGTTTTTTACAGGATATATACATTGTCTATAATTGGTATAAAATAATATCGGAACATATATCTCATTTTATTGCATTTTCAGAAGAAAATTAAATAATAATACTTTCATACCATTTTAATGATTAATTTACAAATAATATTTCCACGCATGTTTTTTTTTGTACATGATAAAAAAGACAAGTGCAATTGGATTCAGCCGCATCATATTTTCAAGTTAAGCATCAATATTTCCATTTGCGCATAAAAAAATGACAAATTTAATATAATTTTTATTTAGATACCATCCATATCTTTTATGTTATTCTACGACTTTCTAATACCAATGTACACTAAAATAAAATCAAATATTGATAATTAGGATTCTGAGCCAAAATGGCAAGCACGGAACCCTTATAGTTTCGTCATGTCTATCCGTCCGTCCATCCGTCATTATGTCAAAGGCATTTCATTTAAAAACTACAAGACGTATCATGATGAAATTTATAGTGTAGGTGTCTTGTAGAAGCCGCTACTTATTGTGATAGCTAATTAACAAAAATAAATATTTCTAAGGGGCACTTCCTACATGTAACAGAAGTAGAAAAAAAAAATTTTTTGGCAAATACCAACGTGTGGTACATATTCGACAGTTATTTTATAAACTTTTTAAGGTTTCTAAGCAATTTTTTTAATTAAGTGAATATTTTCGGAAATAATCGCTCCGAAAATAGCATAAATTGTGTCCTTCCCCTTTATTTTTTAAACCTTGAGTTCAAAAATATGAAAAAAATTGCAAAGTTAACCTTTAATAAGTACTTTCAACGACAATTATTTTGAACTTGATCGGATATACTATTATTGAATTATTGCCTAAAAACTGCGCTGCTCAATAAAAGGACATAAGTGTTATGAAGATACGCCTTTTTACTGGAACTTTTTAGTAAACACTATTTTAAGAGTATTAGTCGACATACCTACTTGTTTCTCTAATTATAAGACAGTGAAAAGTGTAACAACGTAGTTTTTTCATTTGTAGTGCATATCTTTGTTGTGACGACTTCGGAACCCTACATCAAGCATACTCCGACATCATTTTGGCCGCTTTTTTAGGGTTCCGAACCAAAATGATAAAAACGGAACCCTTAGAGTTTCGTTATGTCCGTTCGTTCGTGCTTCCGTATGTCACAGGCATTTTATTCAAAAACTGCAACTGTGTATGGATAAAATTTATGGCATAGGTGTCTTGTATAAGCCACTATAGTTTAGTAGTTAAATAACAAAAAACAAATATTTCTAGGGGCAGGGGGGTACTCCATACATGTAACAGAAGATGAAAAAATTTTTTTACGACAAACATCTACGTGTGGCACATATTTCAACATTTTTCTTCAAAAACATTTTAAGGTTTCAACGCAATTTTTCCGATTACGCGAGTAATTTCGGAAGTAATCGCTCTGAAAGTAGCAGAAATTGTATCCACTCCCCTTTATTTTCTGAACCGTATATACAAAAAATATGAAAAAATAAGGAAGGTAACTCTTAATAAATACGTTCAAACGAAAATTGTTTTCAACATGATCGGATCTATTGTTTTTGAGGTATTTCCGTAAAACTGCGCCTCGCAACAAAAGGACGTTAGTGCCATGAAGTCAGTCTTTTGCTGGTGCACTTTAATTGTTTGTCGCTTGTATATGTTACTACTTTCAAGATATAGCAAAAACACAAATAATAAATTGATGCACGGTCTTGCAATTTTTTTCCAAAATTATAGGCGCAGTAGTTTCAGAGGTGAAGGAGGAATGATCATTTTTCATCTATTTTTTCAAATAACTTTAATACTATTTACTGTAAAACATTTGTTACCAATACAAAATACAACAAGCACTTTCGTGGTACTGTTTGCAGAACTTCTTTTATTTTTCTTATTTATAACCAAAGAGGGTCACCTCTTGTTAAAATTCATTTATTTATAGTTCTCGTGCCCGTTTGTCCACAGACATACATATGTGTACAATATGACATACGTAACTTTGCCCCTGTGAAATTCGTCAGGAAAACGTCGCAAAGGCATAAAATAGGAACGCGGAGGAGAAGAATGTAGGGTCGGGGAGATTAATACCTGCGTAGTATATCATTCGCAGCCAATTCAGAGTAGCAAAGTTTCGTGCGTTGTACTGTACCAAATGTCAATTTATTGATTCGGCACATTCAGAGAAAATTATCTGTTACAGAGAGATAAATAGATAAAGACGCGAGTGATTCTATGAGCGTTCCAATTTTATATTTTGATATACGGAATCCTAAAAAAGAAAAACATGTTCAAGTCGTATTTATTTTTGTTAATATTGTTACCTCAGAACTCCGTTGTTTATCAGCCGATTTTATTCATTTTTTTTTTATTTAATAATTTGTATTCCCGGGTTGGTTTCTGTTGCCCCAATTTTTCAGAAAAATCCGCAAATATTATATAAGTATTTCTCAGATTGTGATGAGATTTCGTTGGAAGCTATTAAGCAAATTATTTTTATCAAAATGCAGGCACTGATGATTTATTATCAGCTAAACCGTGAAGATGGGATTCATGAGAAATTGAAATTTTTCATATATAATAAAGGCTCACATATAGCATTTTCTTTATTTTCTATAGAAAGTTTAATTACATAACTAAAAATGTAAAATAAAATAAATTTTCTTAAGAATATCAAAAGCACCTTTAGTAACCTATTAAAATAATTAGCGTTTTTTTTAGAATTAATGCCACCTTGGGCTAGGCAACAAATAAAACTCACCTAATGAAAGCAATGATCACAAAATTAAATAAGAAATAACTCCACACCGACATCTATGGTATACACGAATGTAAGACATGAAATATTGAGTCAGGATGATGTCAAAAATGATTCTAAATACTTTCATCCACACTCATAAAACGTACTAATAGTAGCACATTTATGAAGATCACTGTTTACTCAAGATCTATTCTTGAGGAAATAACTTTTTAGAATTATTGCAACACTCTGAATAGATTATTTAATCATATAATCGTAAAATAACAGATTTCACGAAACAATAACTTTATAGTAATAAAAGACTTATTTTTATTTCTACATTATATGTACATCTTTATTTTTTAAATATGTCCAGTAGGAAATATCTTCAAATGTGAGTCATAAACAGGCTTTGTTTCAAAGAAACGGTATCAATGAATAAATTATCAGCTTTATAGAACTGTTTTTATCTAAATCTGTGTACGATATGTGTTGTAACAAAACAAGAACTCGGTGCTTGTATTGTTACAAAAATATAATATATAGTGAACTTTTGTTATTGATATGGATAATCTGTTGTCTATGAAGTAAAGCTCCACGCCGCTATGAAAGAACAGAATCCTGCTATTTACTAACGAATCATCAAGTTTTTCAGGTCCTTCAAAATAAAACACAATATCTCTAATGTTTGATTTTTTATCATTTTTGCTACGATCCATATCATACAAAAAGCACAAGGTGACAATCGATGGTTGTGTTAAACGTGTAGAAGAGGTTTGAATAGGGCACTAAGAACTAAGAACAGAAGGTATCATAATGGGAACTGTATCGTAAATGAACGTAAAAAAAACCATTATAATTAATAACGTACAATTTTTTATTTCCGATTAAACAGAGAAGGTACTATGTCAAAACACGTATGTCAAATTTCACCAGTTGTGTGAAACTACTTTAACACAAGCAAAAAATAGCAAAAAAAACTTATATGACTGAAAAAAACTTAATTATAATATTTATGACTTATAATTTTGTTTTCATGTTTTGTTATCGTCCTTTGTTGTTCATTTTATTTTTTATGAGGCATTTTTTTTCTGTATCAGTCAATAGCCATGAGGTTACTGATTGATACTGTCAGTAATGCATATGGTGCATGTACTAACATCCTCTGACTATGTGTTGGTACAGGATAAAGAGTATGCGGTGTCAACATGAAGATATGTAATCAAAACCGAGGTCGCCGAGTCGTTTTCGCTTTGCATTTACATCGAAAGGCAACGTGTTCGATGCCTGACCATAGGTGAATTTATCGAATAATTTTACCTAACACAACAAGCCATTTGCTTCGTGGTTTGCTAAGTTGTCGGTCCTGAGCGATTTCAATAAACTATAATCTGTTCAAACACTCGTGGCACGCGGAAACATAAATCACGTCAGTGACATTAGTCACTGGGGTTGCGCGTACACATCCAGATGAGTCATCGATATATTATCAATAGATGCATATTGCGCGCGGAATTTATGAAGTGATTCGTCTGCCCTTATAACATTACCAATACAATGCGATTGATTTAATATGAACTTAAGTCAAAGGAGAAGTACCTGCTAAAAATACGACTTCGAAATCGCTGATGTTGAAAGGTTAGTGCACGAGCCTGTAGCGGATGCGACCGCAAAATATTGAACAAACTATGTTTGTCATTCGTAAAATCTTCAAGACGAAGGTTATCGATGGGCACATTTATAACATCACTTAATAACAAATGTCGAGAACAGCAATTCCGACAACGATAATAGTGACGATTAGGTGGACCTGGATTAAATTGTAATTAATTAATTATAATGTCTAGTGCGTGTTTAATAATCTGTTTGTAATTTCATTTTATTATAGTTATTTTATTCGTGTTTAACAAGTCATAATTATACAAATTTTAAATGTGAATATTTAAAAAAATTCATTGCTTATGTCGAAGGCGTACGTAGGTATTACAAGTTTCTCTTGTCAAAAACAGATGGTTATATCAATCGTTTGTTGTGGTGTTTTTATTTAGGCTGACTTTGGTTATTCAAATTTTATTTGAACAGTCATTTAATTTGTTGCGTTTTCAGATATTTCACTCATTTGAAGGCTTTAAAACCCACCTTCCCAATCAGTTTCACATTGCGTCCTGCCGTCTCCGCGCATGCCAATGTGCACTTTATCGCCGCGCTCGAGAGTAGGTATTACTCTGCGGCATTACATGATTTTTTTTTTTTTTATTTCTTGCTATACTCGCCATAAGGCCTGCAAGTGCTAGCGTGTTCATAGTATTTGCTTTTCTATTGCCACATTTTAAGGGTCCGAGTATCACGAGTGTTTGGACGGAGTATAGTGACGATGTCGGTCAATAACCTCCGATCCGTATAACATTACACCATTTGCAAATGTACAGATCGTATTTGATCTGATAAAAAGTTCAATAATTAAATCTGTGGTGAGGATTTTTCTATGTTTTAGGCACTTTTAGGTACAAGTTTTAATTTTTTACTTTGATTGAATAGCTTGAACCATCACAAAGAATGAGCTTATAATTTAAAATGGATTGTCCAACTTTCTGTGAAAATTTTCGAGTCTTGACAAAAAAGTTATGATTAAAAAAAAGTTAAATTAAGTATATCAGTAACTTGGTAAAAATGACAGTACATTACACAGATATTAATCCGCATACAGGCGGTTAATATTTTAAACATAGATTACATTGTGTTGCTCTAAAGCTTCGACGCATTTGTGAAAAAAAAAGCTACGTCTTAATACCTACTTCTTAGCTCTATGTGTTTTGAATACTGAAAGTGGTATATTTGTATAACTGTAACGCACAATGAAAATAATTAAATGTAACATAAAACGGCTTTTATCGCTTATGTACTCAAAACTCTATTTTCGAAAACAATTTTCTCTAAGCATCACGATCACAACCATAACAGCTGCCACTATAACTGCGGCACCACATCGACGGTCGTGCCGGTCGCGCCTAGCCGATTGTCTCAATTTCGCTCCCTCGCGTGTCGCACTCGTCCAGATACAACAATAATCTGGGAAATGTTTATCACGGCGCGGGCGACGGTTGTCGTTTTGATTACAAACACGTATATAAAAATATTTTCGTCCGCTGTAAATGCGATATACATGATAAATCACTGCTTATTGCAATAAATCAGATCGATATCGGTACACGTTCGGTGACGGCGACGCACTCTCGCTATTTTGTCCGCAATGTGTATGTTTTGTTCGGGTTACATAATTACAGAGAAATGTGCTTATGTTTGAAACGACTTATACGATATTAAATTACATCCATCTAATTTTAGGAAAATTTGGCGTGGTATGCTAAACTTTCCCAAACGCTCTAGCGTCGTCAATAGGTAACAAAACAAGACATTAGGCAATAGAGCATCGAAGCGTCGCTCCATTAATGATAACATTATTTTTTTATTGGACAGTCGACTAACAAAGGTCACGGCCCGCCATCTATCAGCATACGTTAACAACTTTTGTAACGATCAAACCTATTGCGGGTACGTTATCAAATTACTAAACGGACGGTCGCTCGACGAAACGCGACCGTTGTGTGCGAACGCTATACTTGCGCCCGTATTAGTAAACGTCGCTAGAACGTTGCGCCATCTCAAGAAGCAACGTGCGAGCGAGACTTATATTCTATAGCGAATTGCTCTTTTCACTGTTCATAATGGAACGCCGCACTTGAGAGCGCTCTATTAATACGACCCCGAGACTCTGGACGAAGGAAAATGGTACGTCCGCGATGCCGTTTCTCCGTAACGCTTATGAGAGCGATTCGAATGCGCCACGACTCACGCGCGACTGCAGCGACAAGTACGACGACTCGTTTGATATTCACACGAGGTGAGACACCCGCGTCCGTCCGCCGGACGCGCGCCCGCGGCGTGCGGGTCCGGCTACCGAGCGTCGTCTCCGAGAATCGGCCGATGAGATGGGGAACGGCATCGTCAGATCGATGACCTATTTATTTATAAAAAAGTCATCGTACATCGATATCTTTTGAGAATTTACATTAATAGCGAAACAAAAAAAATTGAGATAAATATCACTTCTTTTTTCTCGTTCTCGAGTAGGGACTCTCGGTAGCAAGCTTGGCGCAAATTTAAAGCCGTAAACTTTCATGGACATCTTAATAGACGTTGTAATTTAAAGTCTGCTCGTACGGCTGCTTGCCGCTTGTCGACAGGTAGCATTAAAGCTATCTGTTGACAAGCGGTATGCATTAATGTATGCGTATTAAAGACTATCATCAACTTTTATTGTATTTTCTTCTTCGATTTCTTTACAAGCAGGAAATATTTATACGTAAACAATAAGATTTTAATTTCTTTTTAAGGCTATCGCTTTTTCTTTCTTTTTTTTTTGTTATTTCTGGGATTACCAATTGAATAAATCTCATTAAAAGGTAAAAACTTAATGTGAAAAGTAGGTTTTTCGAAACAAATGGTCGTATTTTAATCTTCACTACTTGTCCAATGTAAAGATGATTTCTAAAATAAAAAATTATGACCTTTGACATTTCTTAAAATCGACGATGCGTTAAGTTTTGTGAACTTAAGCCATAGGTCATGAATCATAGACCACAGGCTACAAGCTGTGAATTATATGTTCGCTTTATATACAATATCGCAAGGGCTCTGCTACACGAAAAAAAGGCTTACTTAAGATGCGAAATTATGTATTTTGAAAGACTCTCAATAAAGCAGATAAATTCTTAACTTAAGCAAAATCTTTTTAAATCAAAAAAGTCTTACACGCTTTAAGATTTGTGCTTAATCGAAAAATCATGGTCTTACACAGTTTTCTTTTGGCTAAGTATATTATCTTTAATTCTTCTTCTACCGTGTAATAACCAAAGAGAACAAGTAAAGACGACATCCGCTAGTAGTCGTAGACGGACGGCGCCGGCGCAGCGCACACGTCACGTCAGTCGGATGTGACAGTGAACTTCTCGGGCGATGACGCGGGGCGCGCGGGCGGGCGGCGCGCTCGGCCTTCGCGGCGCGGTATCGCCGCAAAGACGCGCGTATCTGCGACACGATTGATCGTGCGCTACGCTCTTATCGCCGTCTGCTGATAGTGATTAAAACACGCTTACGTACTCACACGTCGACAGCTGGGATTACGCGCGCGCGCCGGCCGCGCCGGTGCGCCTTTTATCTAGGAAACGACGAAGGATCCCTTGAATTTTTCAAGACGATCGCCATTAAACTGTTCCAGTTGAGCGGGGCGGCGTCGCGCTCGTTACAAATCGATATTTCTTGCGATGGCTCCGCCCGTTTCGCGATCGGCATACGGTAAAAGATGACGTTGCCGCCAATATTTCTATGGTTGATTTTTCTGAGATATGTATGAAAATTAAGTATCATCATTACAAAAATACCTATTCGCTGATAGATCCTTGGAAAATAAAAACATGTTTCGGAACTTAAAAGTAAAAGCTCCGGAATTTGTTTTTATTTGCCAAGAACCCGTTGTTTAAATTGGAAATTAATAGCTACAAAAATCTGGAGCCACATACTTGACCACGCAAGACATTTTTTGACTAAGTACAGGTAGGATTCCCATGGAAAAATTTACATACTATAAAGTATCCCATTACCTATTTCTTAATTAGATTATTTTTTTGTAATAAAAGTAAACCATCCTATTACTTATTACTTTTTATTGAAATATGAACCAAAATTTGTGTTAAGCAAAATAAAAAAAGTTTGCAAAAAGAAAAAAAAGCAGTTATTGTAGGATAGAACTTAAACATAATAACTTTTTATAAGTAGCCAATGTACTACATAATTGGCTAGGCCAATTCATCTTTACTCTTCAATAATATTTTCCGTTTTTATAGCAATTTATTGAATTGCCACTTTATTCATCTATCAGAATACTATATTTTCATGAAATCGATAATCCCATTGAGTTATTAAAAATTATACAAAAAATAAAATAGAAAAACACAGACAGTAACTCATATTTTATATGACAGTATATTTTATAAGTATATTAAGTTTCATTTTTATTGGTTTAACCATTTTTGATTTATTAAAAGATAAACGCACAAACGAAAAGCAGGTGGACATACTTGTCCAGAGATCAAACTATCTCCATTCCAAGAATCAAAATTGGTTCAACGGTCTTGAAAATGTAATAGAGAAACAGACAGAGTTATTTTTGCATTCACAATACCTTGTAGGGATCGGTGAAATAGTAATGTGTTATATGTTGAATTTATTTTTGATTAATAAAAATCAAGACAAAATGAAAGCAATAAGTACATTTCTTGAAAATATTGCCATAAATTTTTGCGATGTTTTGTTGTAACAAATGTTAGAGATCTCTCGAAACGTACTTTTAAAATTTCGTTAATTTCTTACCATGGCCATTGAATTCGATAATTTTTAATTTGTTTTTTAATTACCTTGTAATGTAACTGACCCACCACAGACGCCGTGTTAGAGTATTGAAATAAATTTAACGCATTACACGCGGAAGTTTCACACTTGCAGTACTAAAATCGTAACTATGTAGAATCCAAAACTAGTAGTTGGGAGAAAATTAAAAGGCAACTTTAATGTTGACGTACAGATAGGACTAAATTACGATACCATGATGTAAATCCATTGATGTATAAAATGTATATCAATGTGTAAATCTCAGAATGATGAACAACATCAATATTAGAATGCAAGTTTATGAAAACTATGGGATTTTATGTAATGAATAATTTGAGTGAATGTTAACAATTTTTTTTGGAAATATTCATTCCAATTGATTATTAAATGTAATTTGAAATTCGCGTGACAGTTTCAAAAGAGAAAGAAAATTATCGCCTAGAACCGGATGATGCTGTGAAGGCGTGTGCATGTACACGTATACAGTTCACTTGCTCATTGTACTGAAATTTATATTTGTACGAAATGCCGAGTATTTCATCAAATTGGTTTCTTTGAAAAGAGTCAGGTTCTCCTTTTTAATCCTTTAGGATGTGTTTTGGTCATTGATTTGCAATAATTTAATATTCCATTTATATGTTTTACTTCATCTTTTATTCGTTGACTAAGGTCATCGTGGCTGCAGGGCGATGACGGTCCGATAGAGATTACCGAGATTAAGTTATAAACGTAAAGGTAGATGGTTGAATTGGTGACCCAGTTTAAGGACGTATAATATAGCCTCCGCGCATCTGAAGGCTGAGTTCGTGACACCCTTTTAGCCTGGTCAAAGGGCTCAGGACGGCTTGATAATATCTAAGACGAGAATTCCTCACTTTCCCTACACGTATCCGTCCACCAATATAACCTACAACACATTTGAAGTACCTTTTTCTCTGTGATGGTACGTTTGTAAACTCGCGTGACTCGATAACAGCGAAGAGTAGCAACGGAAAAAATGAAAACTTAAGAAGAGAATGAAACAAATTAATTTTTTTTGCGAATCGTATTAGTAAACCATTGTAAACGTATTAGTAAACAATTATGTAGGGTTGCGTAGTTGCTCGTCACTATATTCGGACTTGAACGGGAGGTTTCTTATTTAATACTGTGAACTTATGAATTGAGTTCAAGGTTTAACGGCAAATAACGTCTAGGAACAGACCCACGTCTAGGAACAGTTAATGGTTGATGGCACGATTTTATATTTCCATAATTTTACATAGTTCATAAGTTTATATTTACCAGTCATCTAAGTACTTGTCAAATAAATTTCTATGGAATTTTGGTTTTTACTTCTCAAGTATATTTATAAGTTGGTCGACTATTACTTGCTCTTGTAAAGCCTAATAAGCTGTTATGGTTTTGTTTTTTACTTTTTGATATATATACTATTGCCTTGAATTTTTTCACATATCCATGAATTACCACTTACCTGGGAGGCAAACACGTTTATTTCTAAAAAAATAGCACTTAACCTTATGGGTTTCATGAATCCGTATTGTTTTTGAATGAACTATCCAACAACGTCCCACATTAGAGGATAAACCAGAAACAAAATTCATCCCCACTTTACGTGTAGGGGAGGTAGTACCCGAAAAGAAAATTTTAGAAGATATTTTTCTACAACTTTGTCGACGTAATCAAACTTACCTGGGCCAAATTATAACTTTCTGGTACTAAGAGTTTTTGAGTTAAGCAGCTGACACACAGACGGATATACGGACATGGCGAAACTATAAGGGTGCCTTGTTGACTATGGAACCTTAACAACGGGGAATGTTGTATGGCAGAGGCCTTGATAAGAATAAAATTTATGTTTTCAAATAACGAAACAAAACACCGAATACTTCAAATATATAAAAGTATATTTAAATAAAAAATATTTCTTTGATCTCATAATTAACATACTTAAGTAAAATTTAATTTATTTATATAAAAAAAATAATGTAAATAATTTTGTAGTCGACACGAGCGGAGCCGCGGGCACGGTTAGTAATTTAATATAACATAAAATTTTTCATTCTTAAAGACAGTTTTATGAAAACAATATTAAAGAAAAATTTATAGACAGGCTTGTATTTAAAAGGTACTATAGTGAAAAACAATGTTCATTAAAATTGAAAATGAAAAAGTCGACTACAACAAAGTCTTGTCCTGGATCGCTCATTAGAGACACAGCTGCTTGAATGGTACATAAACGTAACTATAGATCCTTAAGACTATAAAATACAAATTTTAAAAGCCTGAAGCGTCAAACATCATACGTAAATCATACATCAATCTAAAAGTCCTTAGAAATCAAGAACTGAGCAAACTAGCAAGTTATTTTTATTAGTATTGTTTTTTAAAATATTGTCCGTTGTGATCCATAGATCGCTGGATTCGATGTAACCACCGCGAAAAACACTTTGTCCATTCGCACTAAGAGGTCGCTTGGACGACCTTTCTTATTCAATTCAAGCCTCGAAATCTATTCTCTCCCAAAATCCAAGTGTTAAACAAAAATCAGTACGTATCTGAAAACATTAGGTTATGCCCAAACAGAGGATCTTCTTATCACAGGCTTTTGGCTTTTATTTATTTCTGTCACACATCCTCGCTCTGTCTCTCGCTCATTTGCCCCACTCTTTCACACATTCGTTCCCATTCAAACACCCTTCACACGCCCACACACCTATGCACCCTCCCACATAGACTGACTTTCAACAACTACTTGCTCTCTTACGCTCTACGAAAACTAATATCAATATTAACTAATATATGTATGTGTGTGTGTGCGCGTGCGTGTGTATGCCCGTGTATATGTATAATATATACATATGTGTGATAACTTCGTATTAATAATTGAAATTAAATTTACTTATGCAATACTTGCATTACTAAATGACTATTTATGTTTTAAACTTCTTAAAATATTACTGTGAAGCATTATAATATATGAAATATGGATAATATTTAATATATTATTAATAAATAATAATTCTGAAATACTGCTGCAATCCTATATTTTGCCTTGTTAAGTAAATGCCTAACAACTGATCTCATAATGTTTATCAAGTACACATACAGCGGGATGGGGCCCTGGTGACCTTATAATACAGGTACTCTGTACCCAACTTAGGCACTAGTCTCTCATAATCCTAGGATAATCATTTCATTGTAAAATGTTCTCTTAGAGACATGCTGCCTGATTGTGATGAGAAATAAATTATTATTATGTGCAGACACTGCTTCCTTTGCATCTAAACCACTTTCTTAAAGGAGAATCCTACTGCGAGGTCTTTTTTCTCGAAAACAAGAGGCAAACAATCGTTAGTGCACCAATCTATAGTGACTTTTTTTATCTTCTAAAACAATTGTTGCATAATGACCTGTCATTTCGAAGAAAGAGGCCACCATCCTTTTTCCGACGCTCGACCTCGTTTTACTTTAATAAGCAACTCCTCGAAAGCAAACACCCACTGAGCAGACTGTCTTTTGGTTTCAGGATCGTAACAATAAATTCAGCTTTTGTCACCAGTAAACATGTCGTATACGGCATTTGACTCCGGACAATATTTGTATCATTTCGCTGCACCGATCAATACGACAGAGTCTTTTAACGTTTATCAAATTGTAAGTTATCCATCTAGTACAAAGCTTCCTGACCACTAAATATTAATAAATGTTTTTGTGTACTTGTCTCATACCAATGATTAACCTTCTCCGATTCTGCTGATAGGTCACTCTTTTGTCAGTCTCTATCATGAGCCGCACAGCACTGATGCTATTTTCAGTCGTCGCTGTAGAAGACGTCCCTCAGCAGATCTTCAGTCAGATTAGTGCCGTTACGTTTGAACTCGTTAAATCAGTTATAAACAGTGACAAGGGATGGAGTGTCATTGTGATAGGCCAATCGAAGTCTGTTATCATTTTCTTCTTCTTGTTCCAAATGATAACGAAATTCATTGAAAATCATTGCACGAAAATTTTCTCTCGTTAAATTCGTGTTAAAGTTAGATAAATAATTTCCTTTTAGCCCCCAGTTTGTAAAAATAAATACATGAATGCAATATACATAATACGGTTGGCACAAGTTTATCATTTTTAAAATTTTGATATGTTTTTTATTTTACACTTTATTTAGGGGCTAGTTCTAAAAATTTCAAGTGTTATCTACGTAAATATTAAGACTGTGAAATGTTTTTAATATTATAAAAAAATAATTAAAGCTTTTAAAATTTATATTTCAAATATTGAAAATTTCTTCAAGAAATGGAAAGTATTGAAAAAACATGTCATTCTTTTGAAAAAATTAGTAATCATATAACTGTTATCATATAACTGAATAGACGCATAACACAAAATAATTGCGACGAAATCGCGTATGCAAATCCATAAACCGTTTGGTAAATTTTGGCTTGCAATTTCTATATACAAAACAAATGTTCTTTATTACTATAGACTACATTTTCGTGTTATTACAGCTATCAACTTATAGTAAAATAAACAATTTTATAAGCTCTGCAATTGACTCTAACCTACCGATCTGTTATAAAATTGATCGATTATGTTAACTCAGAAATATAAGTTCCGATAAATTGATTTAAATTAAATTTTGTTTTAAAATATTATTTCATTTGGTCTATTCAATGTATTGTATTTAATTACGATACTTCCCACCAACAACAAACCACTTGGCCTGTTTTCTTTTTCTAAATCAAGCCAAAGTAAAAGTTTTGCGCGTCTGCCGCGTCGCTTGCGTCGCGCCGGCGGACCGACGAGCAAACACGTCAACGTCGACGCTTAATCTGCAGACGCGGCGGACTAATCCGCGACTAGATCAAACACTGGATCATTGGAGAGGTGTTAAGATGGACGAATACCTTTTTGAAGGTCATGGAGATAACTCGATTCGTTATCTGCATCGACGAATCATGAATTAATAACGGAGGGGTCACAGCCTACTTGCGATGCATCAAAAATTTGTTAGTTTGTTTTGTATCGACAGTGATATTGCACCGGTCGATTGTTGACGAATTAGTCTACTTTTATCGATAAACGATAACGGGATTTCGATTGATAAATGTTGCATTTGCAACACGAAATAATGAAAATACCGGTTGGAGCTCTTTTTCATTCATTTCTAAAGTAGTTAATTAAAATATTAAATTGAAGAAGGAATAAAGATCTATTTTCTATAATAAAAAAATAAAGGAGGTATTATTGCGTAACGTTCCCGAGAATCTAAAACCCGTCTCCCATGGACGCCGGCACAATTATTTTTAGAGGGGGTGCATATTAATAATATATGTTTTATTTAATTTCTTTTTCCGGGCCCCTCGCGGCGCCCATGTCGTTTCCTATGGCAGAACGCCTTTATGCAAGCAAATATCGTTCGTAAGGAGGTATTTTTAGAAAAATACAACAAAAGCTCTTCAGTAATTTGTAATCAATGTCACGTTCATAACGTGGAATATCAATATGGCTCGGCAACCCGCTCTCGGCCGTCTCGAGTTCCGTGTAACAGTTAAACAAAAGTGGGCAACATCGAGTATCGGTTCACTATAAATTTTCCGAGGAGTCGCGGAGTACCCACGACCTCGGCTGCGGCCGGGCCCGGCGTCGGCGCTACCGCCGTTATCGCCGGCTCCTTATTTAATTTAGCACGTAAACAGGTCTCGTCGCTCAAACAGAACTCGACGAGACGTATTTCACACACGGCGACGTTCAAATCGTTATCAGATTCCGCACGACGTCCGCGCCGGCGCCGGCGCGCAGCTGCGGTGCGTTGAAACGGGGCCTCGTTACCGTTAAAAGACGAAAATGTGCGATGGCCGTTTTACCAAAATCCCCTCGAAGAAAACTTGAAATAGATGGTCATGTTTCAAAAATTTCTCTTAAATTATCCGCATTTTACAGTTGTAATTTAGATGATTTGAAAATAATTAATAGATCCTACGTCACAAATTAAAGAATATGAGCGGGTATGACTGCACCCGTCGATATATATTTCGTATTGTAATTTCAAAAAGTATTAAAACTACTTCGGCAGACTTCGATGTCACACTTGGCTTTGACTGCCGTCATTCGACGGAATACTTTTTTTTTTAATTATCAAACCTATTCATGTAAGCCTCTTGATCATTCCGAATGTATTAAAAAATATATATGTCATAATAATACGTTAGTTTAAGCATTTCGGAAAAATTATGTTAATTTAAGCGATCGAGTTTGCATCGTTGTGCAGTCGAAATACCGTCAGTCGAGGGCGCGCGGTGGAGAGCTTCTCACCCTGACGAAAACTTTGACGTCAAAACGTTCGGGCTTACATTGCTTTGAGCTAACATAATTGATCGCCGATTGCCTGCACCACTGGAGTGTTTCTTTAATCGATACAATGTCAGTTCTTATCGTCTCGATGCTAAGGCATGCCCTCCAATACTTTTTATTGAAAATCTAAGTTAGGGGGCAAAGATCGTGAGAGGCTACTAATAACCACTGCCGTTATCACAATACTGTCCGAGACCGACGGCTTAACGTGCCCCCCAGTGTGTGCAAATCAAATTAACCCACTCAGTCCGTGAAACGCATTTTCTGAGTGGTTTAACATGGTTTAAGTTAAACTCATTAATCAATTCGTCCGTGGTCAAGATTCGAACCTGGTCATTTCTGGTTTGTAAGAGACGATGCTCTTATGCGTTGATCCACCCACCATCACTCTTATTTGTTGGTATTCATTACCTAATTGCAGAAGCGGAATTTCCCATTTGTCTACCTGAAACAGACGTTTTTCCAGAAAAGGATTCGTGTAAACGTCTAAAATTAGGGTTTTTTGAGTAGTGTTATGGTGACTTTCAGATATGTTATTTAATCTCAAACCTTTTCTGACTTGATAACGTCTTATAAATCGATGAACGCCGGCTGCACGCACGAAAAAGCATGACTCATTGTCGCGTTTCGTCTGAGCCGAGCGAGCGATCGAGAGCGCGGAACAAGCAATAGAGAGGCACGATCGGCCTAAGCGTTCGATTTGTGAGGCATAATTTAAATAGAATGATATTTGAATTAACGAGTGCAGATAAATGTTAATTTATCGAAAACGTTGTCATTTTCAATTAACTCCTTCTTTGTATTATACAATATAATGATAATTCAGTGATGATAATTCAATTCAATTCATAAAAGTATGCCATTTTTCATCAATGTTTTCTTATGACATTATCACGTAAAATTATCGTCCGTAAACCGACTTTACAGACAACCAATTTTTTTTTGTTATTTATTAATCGATTTTAAAGCACTCAATGGGCTTTTTGAGGAATGAAGCTGATTGAATTCCAAAAATTATTCATTTAAGTAAACCACTTTCAAAGAAATGAAAAAGGTTTACTTTTAAGATTAGTCAAAATTTACACAATCTATGGAACTCGAATTATCATTAAACCCAAAGTGAACGAAATTTTCTTTTTGGTTGCAATAAGCCCATCGATTCCATTAGAGCTAAATACAACACTTTATTGAAAATATTTCTCTGACAGAATCTTTGATCAATCTAATGGATATCGATGGTGTTTACTGCATCCGACGTATTTTTATGTCGATTGTAATATTCAAAAGTTATAGAGGACTTATTTGCACAAACAAGCACACACACAACACACATACACTCGCGCAAATTTAATTTTCGAAAAACGGAGAAAGAACCTCTGAACTTTTCCTGAACTTGTTGAACATTTGCAATTTTTGGCTAATATTAAAAACTTGTTTAACGCAATCGAAGCAATCAATTGTGAACTTTACATCTAACAAATACTTGGAATCATGGATAAATGATTTACAATCTACTGTCAAATCGAAATACTATATAATATTAAAATTGTAATCATATCATATAAAAATATGCCTCGTGTTAACCTTTTATCAATATAAATAAGAAAAATAAAAAACAAACATATCATTTCTTATTTTTACAGATTGCTCACAGATATCTCGCTTCTACAAAAGAAAAGAAAATCTTTAAAAATATTTAACTTAACACCCGGACAGTAACAAGTTAGATCTGGTTCTGTCGTATTTTAACATATTTTTCTTGTAATCTAACATTAAATAAGAAACTTATAGAAAATCTTATTTATTTAGAAGTAATTTTGTACTATCTATTTAAACTCAAATTAAATAGAGGACGAGATAAGTGTTACATACATCCATCACACACTATCGGCACACGGACAATATATTCAGAAATATGTATTTTATTCAAACATGTTAAGTATTAAGTAAATATAGGAAACAGCCTATATATGTATCTCCCATAGTCGCCAAGTCAGGATATCTGTCAATCCTCTCGAATCATTCAACTCTTTGGATAGGAATTCGTAGTTGAAAAACAGATTTGAGGGTCAGTGATGGGTCGCACGCTGGACGTCACTACACGTCGCAGGCAAACGTGTAAGTTCTTCCAACTGAAATAAAAAGTTCGTGAAAAGGTGTACATCTGCAGGAAGGTGCTAAAACCTGAAAGAATCACAAATATTTCCTGCCTAGTACTTGCGACGACTTGCGTCACAGAGTTAAAGTAAATGTTTAATAATAATTAGATAAAAATGGCTATTCACACAAGCCGTTTACATAAATTTCATGCCATTGTTTAGATAAGACTGATGTTAATGTTTGTTCAATATATTGACTCCATTTTTATACGTTGTAAATTAAAGAATTTAAACAACATTATCTAGTATTTGTACAACATTATTCAACAAATCCTGACATACTTAACATCAGTAAAACATTAATTAATTTAGTCACGTTAACAAATACCGATTTGATAGTTAAGAACCCTAAGATAAGAACCATAGAGTTGTTCGGGTTATTGCAATTCATGATTTACCTAAGGGTATGGTTGATGAAAGTACATAAGTATAAAGTCGATCGGACTTCCATATGCTTGTTATTCGACTTGATGAAAATCCGCCTTCTCTCCTTTTATTAACCGATTTCAAAAAGAAGAAGGTTCTTTCTTCGTCTGTAAGTATTTTTTTATATATTTTCAATGATAATTTCGTCAATTGTAGACCGATTTAAAATTTTTTTTTTTGATTGAAAAGGTTATACTCTCGAGATGGTCACATAGTCACCAAGTCACTATCCAACGATTTGATTCCAGGGAAATTGAGGGAAACCCTAAAATATTATAGGGACATATAGTGTTTGAGCTCTTTTTTAGATATTCAAGGTTTTTATACTATTCTCAACTGATGATACTTTTTATTTCAACTCTTGAAATATGAATCTGGAAATTGAAAATAAGATATTTGTCATAAAAATATTTATTTCTTAATTAAAATTATTGCCCCATACTATCGAAAGCGGTATATTTTCTTGAGACTTTATCGACACTCCTATATAAAAAAAAATGAGATATCGACGAGCAAATGAAGATCGAACCTTATCCTTGAAAATGTTTGATTAAACATTGGAGGAAAATGAGCTGTAAGCAACTGATGCAGGATCGAACGAATAAAGAGCAGCCGAGTGAAGAATAATTCAAATTCCAATCCATGCAACTGTTGGCCGTGCGGACTGGTCAGTAATATTCGACTGTTCCTTTGATTGACACTGATTGATTTGAATTCTCCACGCCTGGCGTCTTCCCCACCCCCCGATTCTGCACTGATGAGGCAGCTTCTGAAGACCTGTAATTAATAACACTCGCATATGATCCCTGAAACAAACAGCAAAAGTTTATTTCGAGTTTACATTACGGGCATATTGTTTCGTTCCGATATTTAGATTCAAGCCCTTTCCGACTGTCGCATAAGATTTATATTTAGTTATCAATTTATATTTTCAAAACAAATGACAGAAAATGAATCTTAGCATGTATGCCAGCATGGCGGCGACGAAACTGACATAAACTTTGCCAATTTCGTTTATATTAGTTTATGGGTGTTTACGTCCGATCATAAAACTTGCTGACATCCCTATGCGAGACGCCATTATGCCTCATTTACAGACTGGCCAAATAAATATTAGCGCTCGGTGTAGTTAACGCGCCGACACAGTTGATGTGTCAAATAGAAATCTGTATCTGTATGTCCAGTTACTTGTATAAATATAATAATAATGAGACGTATTACGACGTCTATTTTCTTGATAACTACTTAATTGTCGATCGCGTTGATTGCTGAAAATAATTTCGGCATGCAAAATTAGCTCGAAACATAGGCTTCGAAAGTTGTGAAATTTGACGATTAATTTCGCTTTTAATTTAAAAGAACAGCGTATCACACAATAACTTGATCTGATTAACCATAAATTAAATAATTCATTTATGTAGGACCCAAAATCAAAACTACGTGTATAATATGAGAATTCCTTAAGCAACATGCTTAACTTTCCGTCATTGTTATTATTGAAACCGTCGGCTGTTTTTAATTTAATCGACGGTCGCGTCTGCTCGTTATCGCGCGTTGCTCGCTAATTAAGGCGACACATTTAAACCGGCTGTGGACAATACGTGTGGAAATAATTATTATCACTTAAACATTACTCAGTTACATCTCAGATATTGCGATATATTACTTACAAGTCAATCTATAGAGATATTTCTAGATATATTTAATTATATTCTCAATATTATCCGGAAATTAGTCTTGCTCTTCGAGATTTTTAATGAGGAATTTTATAATATACTCTTAATACCGAAGGCATCAAGAATTAGTACGCAAATTTGAGGAGCTGAATCGAGTGTTAACATAAAGTGAAGTACTTGTTTTGCTCCTCCGCGCGACGTATTCGCGCACCTTGTGCTGAACGCGTTTATTTTTAACATGCTTTTATAAGCTTGGGCTGTATGTATGTATGTAACTATGTAACGGAATCTTTGAGCTTAATTTTCACCGGTTTATAGAAGTCTGATCAACTTGAAACTTTGCACACATCTCAAGGACCGATGACAATACAATAATTTGATAACAGTTTCCCATATCCTTATTAGGACCGCCAGGATTAATATAATCTTGGGTTGTATGTATCTATGTATGTAACGGAATTTTTGAGCTTAATTTTCACAAATTTTAAGAAGTCTGATTAATTTGAAACTTTGCATACTTATCAGGGAGCAATGACGATACAATAATTTGATAAGTTTATCCCCTTATCCTGATCAGGATCGCCAGGATCGAATAATTTCGTCACGTATCATCTGCGTGAGAGTAGTGGTTATTATTGTTACTAAATTCTATTAATTTGTAATAGAATTTAGTAACAGTCATAAGCATTATTAATAATTCAAATATTGTTGTATTGTTAAAAATTACAAATTTTTACCAATCAACCGAACTAAAAAGTGAAAAATAAATTTAGTTTAAAAAAAACTAAAAAACACGCTTTTAAAGTACATTGAACTAAAAAGTGAAAAATAATCCTTAATATGAACTCAAAAAAATAATGAACAATGACGAAACATTTTTCGTACATAGAGCAACCCACGCTTTTTCCACAATAATACTAGTATTTTTCGTCATTGTTCATTATTTTTTTGAGTTCATATTAAGGATTATTTTTCACTTTTTAGTTTAATGTACTTTAAAAGCTTGTTTTTTAGTTTTTTTTAATTCCCCTATTACTTATTTATAGATCATTCATCAATCGAAATAGTATATAGTTGCTATGGTTACCTTTCTTTTAATGCAGTCTCCAAAATTTTATTATTTATTACGATTTATGTAAAATATTTTATCAAATCAAAATAAATTAAACGCTTTCAGTACTATAAGATATGCGTTAATTTATCACCTTTGCCCGTTGTATACATTCCTAAAAAATCGTTCTCAAGATGTAAACTCTAGGCGCGCAGCAGAGTTAAATTTTTTTTTCATACATCATTACCTTTCATAATATTTAGAGAAATTAATGAAAGAAAGATAATTGTAACTTTAACAAACCACCGTGCTAAAGTAAGCTAAAGTTAATTCTATATCACAATGTAAAATTTCTTTACTTATAACGAAGGGGATCCCTTCTTAAATTCGAACTCGGCGCTCGGTCGCGCCGCGGCGGGGGCGCCGGGCGCGCTGTTCCGGAACAGACCGCATTTGCATCGACGATAATTCAGCCGAAACAGTCCGGACGGCTCGCCGGCCACCCGGACCGTCACACTTGGTTTTCGTGGAATTTTCCAAGTGGGAGCCGACGAAATAAAACCGACGGTGACCGTCGTGGGTGGCCGAAGAGAGCTACGGAACTGGCGGTGCGCTAAGAACAATCCGCCGTGCCCTCGCCGCGTCGCAACAAATCGTTATGATTTTAGTGCTTTGGATTCAATAACATGGTAATTGTAAACAAATAGTGGAGATTGTAGTTAAACGATTTATTTTAAAATTTATCAACTTATACAAGAAGATACCAATATATATATATATCGGTATCTTCTTGTATATTAGTTTTGATAATTATACTAACCCTGTTTCTATTTTAATTTACCAAATAATTCAGTTCTAATTTCGCACTGACAGATTAGTCATTTATTATTGTGGTCTGTATTTCAAATATGATTCAATTGCGATCTTTTTCTATGTGATGTATTGATATTTAATTTACTAGTTTTAACTGCCATAACGCTAAACAAAAACTTTCAGTTCGATCGTACGCAAAGATTACACGCGCTTTTATTATATTTATATGTATATATATATATATATATATAAATTCAGCCTGATTGTATTAAAGATTACACGCTTATTATATTTATATATGTATATACATATGTATATATATACATATATACATATATACATATATAATATAATAAAAGCGCGTGTAATCTTTGCGTACGATCGAACTGAAAGTTTTTTGTTTAGCGTTATGGCAGTTAAAACTAGTAAATTAAATATCAATACATCACATTAGAATAGTATAAGATCGCAATTGAGATCATATTTGAAATACAGACCTCTCGATATGAAAAATAAAGGACTTTTAATGTCATGCTTGAATCTGTCAGTGCGGGTAAAGACTAGAACTGGATTATTTTAATTAAATTAAAATAGAGAACCGAGGGTTGAAACCTTAGTATGAATTATCGACAGAAATAATTATGAAATTGGCATCATTTAATTTTAATAATCACGCATTTCTGTAAACGATTTGCTTATGCGAATACGCATGCTTAATTCTAAACCATGGATACAACAAACGTCTCGCGGGTAACCCCACTGACGTTTTTAAAAAATTCGAAAAACTGCTTTCTCAACGATAGTTTAGTTTACGAACAGGGGCCGTCTCTCTATCTGCATCGGCGCTTAGGGTGTGGGCGCAGACGGTGCACGTTACGAGGCGACTGTCTCGACATCTAGCGGCGACGTGGTGATATTCTGGTGAAATATTAAAAGCTTGTTTCACCGTCACATTTTATACTGACATTTGACAAAAAGTCACTTTTAAAATAAAATTTGTATTCCGTGTGGTTTTTTTTAACCGTCGTTAGGGCTAAAACCCTTTAAAAGAAAGACATGTGTTGCAAATTTTATCTTAAATGTGAATTTTTATTAAATGTCAGTTTAAAGGGAGACGTCGGAAGCGGCTCTACTTCATATCAGAAAATATTCTGGTGAGAATTAATATAAACATTTGTGATGACGATACTAAAATTTGGTTAATAAATTATAAGATAATGAAAACTTTTATTACATTTAAGAGAAAAATTTAATAACTATTAGGAAACATTATAATACATGGCCCCATAAAATATCGAGGCGCACAAATACGACACATGCTGAAAACTTATTTTCTTTATATATAAAAAATGAAAATTATCTTTTCTTAGTCCGAGCATCGATTAAAAAATTCAACTGAACGTATCGCTGCGAGACTTTGATCACTCGATGCGGAATCGCTTGTAAATTTAATGCATTTAGGCTATATTTATTTTGAATTCCAATTCGCCATTTTTTCCTCAGTTATTGCAATATAAAAGAAAATAAAAAGTCCCGGCAAGTGCATCTCAGGTCACGCGCTATGTAGGGTTACGTAATTGACCTCACGACATGCGGACTTAGAAGGGGGCTTTGGTTTGATACTATGAACATATGGAGTTGAAGGTGTAACGGCTAATAGTATTTAAAAACATACATAGGACGGGTGTTAAGGATGTTACGATTTTATATTTCCATAAGTTTAAATAGTTCATAAATTTATGTTTACTAAGTATTTTACCCAACGAATAACGTAATATAAGCAATTTTCAATGGAATTCGTATTAAATTTTCTTTTGTTTCCAATTTATATCTTAGTCAACGATCAATTATTACTCGTTAAGTTGTAAAGCTTATTTAGTTGTGAAAGTTTTCATTTTAACTTCGTTTTATATATACATATATATATGTATATACCATGATTTTTTTCACATATCCAAAAATAACCATTTACCTGGGGGGTCGAAGAATCCCCAAAATCGCCTCACGTAATTAATGGATGCTCGCTTTCTAGTACAAAGAGTATAGACGGACGAACGGACATGGCGAAGCTATAAAGGTTGCTTGTTGACTAAGGCACCCTAAAATTGTTTAAAACGTTCAGTTTATAGCGACAGTGATGTATTTCGAACACACGCCACATGCTCATTCGCACACCGGCCCAAATTCGAAGTGGGTACAATGATCCCGCCTTGTCCTCGTCACGACGGATATGCGTCGCGGGCCGTTCGCGGGCCTCTGCGACCTCCCGTTTCATGTGTCCTTTGACGTCAGAGCAAAAAAAAAAAACTGTTAAAGTCAATTAGGTACCGGTAGTTGTAAGACTTTCCATATAAAGTGTTCTTGGTCAACTCAATGGAAAATATCTTCAACTGATCTTCCATTTGTGTATATTTAAATGTCTATTTGATAACGACGCTAATGATGACCATTAATAATTGAATACTTTAATAAAGTTTAAAACATTTACTACGAAAGCTTTTATTAAATGTTTCTATATGAATAAAGTTATTTGGTAAAAAATAAAATATTTAAAAAAATATTTATAATTAGTTGGTATGGGAAAAATGTTGTTTATTATAAGAACTAGAACAATATTGATCGATAGTTCGAAATTTCTAAGACAAGTAACATCCGAGTTACTTGCCTAGTGGAAATTATCAAAGGATTTCGTCTGTCCATAGTGTCTACTATCTTCACTTGCATATAAATTTTATTTATTCTAAAGAATTTTATACGATATGTTTGATTAACCAAAATTATATTAATTTTGGATTGGTGTAATAATAATACACAATTTGTTCTCTTTAACCTATTTTATGTTTAATTACTTTTAATAGATTGTAAACTAATGTACCAATCGACAAAACTAAATATGTACTTATTTTTTTTTATTAAAATGAATAAATATTAACTAAAACGAATTGCGCAATAATTTTTTGTCAAATATTTGTTCAAACGATTTTTGTATTTATCTAAACGACAGTACCTATATGGAACGACCGTTTATGTATCGACTTATTCTACTTAATCGATTAAGTGTCTACGATTGTCAAATATCTCTTACTAAGAAATGATACATACCGTAAATATGTTCAAATATCAAAATAGACCTTTCGCTTTGGCCAATAAGAGCTATTTTAATATGCGAAATAAACTTCTAGTATCGGTTTGTGATATGACTAATACTTCTCGATAGTGTTGTGCCTACGGCTATTAGTACGTCAGCTTCGTCACCGCGCGGCGCGGCGGCGACCGGTCGCTTACCGAGAACCGCAGCGCCGCTGGTAGGGAGACGGTCGCTATACAAAACGAGTACCTACAATATAACACGACGGCGCGAAGGGCGCTCCGCCGGAACCGCGTCGCGTCGCCTTCTCAGTCTTAGTACCTTTAAAGCTTACAAACTATTAACCTTAATTAAATATGTTTCCTTAAAATCTTTCAACTTTTTGTTTCTATGCGAATGAGAGCCAAAATTTTTATCACGATAGGTATGCAAATTGTAAGAAAATGGTGTGATTTCAAAAGACAAAACCGATGACGTTACTAATTTAAAAATGTTTAATACTTGCATAGACATACTATTATATATTTACTACTCGTATTTTTTTTTATTAAACATTGTCTAAATAAGTGACATTTTAAAAAGTCTATGAATAGACAATATAGCCGTTTTATCAAACTACAGTAAAGTTATAGTGTCATTTATATTCATTACCATCTTTTGTCTTTAACCAGTAGTTACAATCACGTTCACTATATACATAGACATTCAAAATAGTGAAACAAAATTAGTAGTATTAGCAAAACTCGGTTTAAATATTTGATGGCCAGTACTCAGGGTTTGCTGTATCAGATCAAAACCGTAGCTTATCATCAGCCTGAATTTGGTGTAAATCACGAGACTTTTAAATACCAAAAAATTGTAACAAAAATCGTAAATAGTTTTTGACCTCCTCATAATGTTGAAACTTTTAATAACGAAAAGTAACTCCGCTTCGATTGTTATTATTTCTTACGACCTTTTAAGTTTATTAAAATTTTATTTGTTCCGATACACGATATGCGAAACTCACGATTCGAATAATCGAAGCGATTAATGATATTACTTTAGAATAGTACTTAAAGAAAACCATCTTGCTATTTAACTTTAGGTTTAAGAGCTCTAATAGTTTATATAACTGGTCTAAAGCTGTTTCTTGGTGCTCCACCAGGCCCCCGGACGCGGACACCGGCTCCCACGACAGCGCGTGCGACGAGGACGAGGAGGACGCGGAGACGGTGCACCTGAAGCCGCGGCGCCCCTTCTGGGCCAACAAGATCCAGTTCGTGCTGGCCTGCGTCGGCTACTCCGTGGGGCTCGGCAACGTGTGGCGGTTCCCTTACCTCTGTTACAAGAGCGGCGGCGGTGAGCATCGTCATTTCATCATCAGGATCATCATCATTACTGTCATGGTTCTAATGATGTTGTTTTATATTATTTATACATACAACCAATGATTGCCCTCCGTCATTTTTTTTTATAATTTAAAAAAATCACGGTATACGCCGTCGTTCTGGTCATCCGTTATATCGTACTAATTAGAGAGTACTAATTTAAACACTCTAACTTTGTATGAAACATAAAACTTATACGTTAATGTTGCGTGTCGAAAGTGCATGTGGTGCAGCAAGATCTGGCATATCACACAATGCTGCTTATGAGAAATTAGATATGAGATATTAGTTTAAAACAGCAAAATGTGTGTTTGCTTCGCACAATGAGATATCCATTAAATTATCATCATCTGTAAAAATGGTACCTAAATACTGCGAACACAAAGCTACGCGTCTATACAAAATTTTAAATGTCAAAATTGCTGTACATGGATCTATATATAATATTTGAGGGTAACCCTCAATTTTCTTAGGTTTCCATCACCAAATTCTGACAGTGATAATGGAAACGCTTCGAAAGTGTTTTTTCAAAGGAAAAAAAATATTCAAAATCGGTTCACAGTTAACGAAGATATCGCATAACATACAACAAAAATACAGTCGAATTAAGAATCTCTTTTTTTGTTTGAAGTTAAATAAAAATAATTGTTATACATTTCTAAAAAAAAGCTTTTCTTGTATTATGTTCATTAAATGTACTAAAAATAGAAAATGGCAGTAAATTCGTTTAGACATACGGTTTTTATTCAATTACATTCTTGTTATATCTTCTCTTTGCCTGTTTCGAATATTTTTCGTCACACAAACACTATGTTAATTTTATGTAAAAAAAATCCGCTGGTTCGTTCAAGAGCCGCAGCTCCCTAATGCAAGTAAAACACATTATATTGAGTGCGCAAACGCAGTTATTTATAGTGAAGTATTTATACTAAAAGACAATTTAGCAGTCATGGTAGTCTGCTGCAAACCAAATAGTTTATGCTCTCGCTACGCGCCAATGAAGCGGTCGTCGCGGCCACCAGTTACATTATTAAACAAATAACAATATTTCAGTGTTTTACATATTATTATTTACCCTATAATCAGTCACAACTAATTACGTGTCTGTCTATTTTTAATATGGATTTTACTTTGATTTGCTTGGCTTAACTTGTTTTGTTAAATAAAGTAGAACGTTTATTTCAATTTCTTTGCCACATATACTTCTAGAGGTCTCGCTAACTTAAAGGGTTTAGAGGTCTATTCAAGAACTGATCACAATGAATATACTGTAATTAAAAATAAATAATCGTATATAAGATGTAAGAAAAAAACAAACAAGAAATTGAAAACCAAAATTTACAGAAAAATAGTTAAGGATCTGAAAACTCAAATGGCCAAATGTTACACTTTTTCAATAACCATGACCGACATACCAATAAACAGACATATCTTTACATAAAACCATGTATTTTTATCACTACACATGTTAGTCCACTCGAAGTTACAACTTCAAAAGCGACGACACCAGCACGACACGACATCCAATGATCTTTTTGGAGTGAAAACTTCCCGCCGTTGTGATTTGGAACTTGATGAAACGAAAAAGCGACAGTAAACAAATATATACATCTATTGAATTTAGCCTGCGAGAGAATGAGATAGAATACAAGATGAGATACAATGCGAGCTAAAGAGATATATGTGTGCTTGTATGCGCCTGTGTATTTTCATTTGTCGAAATTGAAAACAGCAAGTCTAAATAATAAAGCCTAAAATAACTCTTAAACTCGATACCGATATTCAAATGAACACACCCTACAATCGTCTCACGCCTGCTACCGCATTCGTCTCATTTTCTCACAGTTTAATTCTCTGAAGGTTTCACTCCTATCGCGTGTGAACCGCACACATGTTTTTTTTTAATAATAATCATAATTACATATACAGTTACTAATTTATTGTTTTATGTTATTAATTTTTCATTATTAGTTTTGTTAGTTGGTAAAAATGAAAATATTCATTAAAAAAATTCTTTCGTATACCTGGCAAATACATAATATGTTCTTCGCCCATCTTCCTTGATAGGATAAATTTTTATACATTAAAAAATCTATATCGGGCCAGTACTGTATACGGCATCGTTTAACGGGCTAGAGTTTCTAGAGGAATAGTAGAAGTTGTGTTCCTACTTATATTTGACAGCTGTCAACAACGAAGCTAAGCCTTCACAATCTGACAATTTGACGTAATGACGCTTCAAAAACTCACTTTGTACAAAAACGTCCCAGTGTATTCACGCAACTTTTATCTGAGAGCAGCCAGTTTAATATCTGCCCTCCATTAAACTCTTACGGGATGAGTTTTATATCGGACTAGGTAGTAGTAATATGAAAGGTGGTCGGCTGAAATTGAGAAAGAACGTTAATGAACTTGTAACTGTATCTGTTGTTACATCTTCAGTATATTAATATTATATTCTTTTATTATGAAAATAGCTGAATTGCATTAGAGACGGTTTAATTTTAGTATAATACTAGAGCAGACAACGTGGACAAGTCGCTCCATCTAGGTCGAAGTTTTGTATAGAAATATCGCCAATGTATGTTTAATAACTATATTAGTTGAGACCCTTTAGATTACACTGACATTAATGAAATAATTTTGCGTTTGTGAAAAGCTAACTTATGATGTTGTCATATAATTCGATTTAAGACTAAAAACAAAATTAGAGTTTCAGAAAACTAGAAAAAAAAAAGCTTTTTGAGATATGAAGTAAATTGTGCAAAGTAATCTTTGATTTTGTTCAACGACGATAGTATGTACCACAATTCTGTATAATTTCAATTTTTAAAATCAGCTTTGAATAAGATTAATTATTAACAAAAAAAATCACCGTAATGAAAAATAAACGTCTATTTTTTTTATCTAAGGGTTCTTTGTAAAATTAAACCAAGAAAATCCAAATAGAATAGTACTTACCCTTTATTTACTTAATTTTATAAAGCATATTTCGGTGTCCGTCTTAGCTACAATGAACTCTCATTTTTCATCAATAACCTTCATCAACCAAAGATTAGATTAAAACGGTATTTCATCATAAAAATCTACCAGTAAATATAAATTATAAAAGTTATAAATGTCATCTTTGAAATATATGCCTATTTCATCTTTTTAGTTTGGTATATAAAAACATAAGTATACGATTTATGTTTAGATCTACGTGAACGATGTTGGTCTGGCATAATATTTTATATTATTCTATAGTATTTCACTCATGAAGCTATATTACTTTTTAAAGATTTATATATGTGTTTCAAGTGGGAGTTGTTCAAAAGCTAATGGAATTTGTCAGCTACCTCTTTAACTAATTATTATCGCTTCATGCACTAGATACCATATCGTGTCGACACACATGTCACGTCCAGTCGTGGATAAGGTAATTCGAGTCAAAACTCGTAAGAGCATGCACTTTGGGCTGTCAAGCTGCACGAAGGCGCACGGTAGCGGCTACACGACTCTGAATTGATAAGTTGTCTGTAGATATATGTCGGCATACTTCAAGTGCATCGCGATTTAAAACTAGCTCTTTGATCGCGATATCATTTCACAAACGAAGCTACGTCATTGTGATTGATAACTTACGATAGTTAACTAATTCGTCAACTAGTAGAGTAAAGTTTTTGGAGCGTTATAAAACTGAGAGTTTCTCGTACACTCTTTATCCTTCCAATTATCCAATTACCAATATCTTTAACTATTTAATAGCAAATGATAAAACAACTCATATTGAAAATATTACAATTTTCGCAGAAGAGTAGGTAGAGACTATAAATTTTCACACGATGCGAATTTTGAATATCTCTCTTGCTTCACTGACATGTATCAATATTTTCATGCTTTCGCAGTGGTTAAAATTTGACCTTTTTTTTTAATAATGCCACCAATTTGGTCTCCATAGGATAGTCTAGGATAACCCTTATCGAGCTTTCCATCACACATATTGTATTTAATTTACACAGCGAATGTGTGGCAGACGTTACGGAGGCTTCCCCAATAGCTCTAATATATATATATAGAATATATATATTAGTTTCTCACATACGGGCTATAATTCAGTCAGATAGCATTGTCATCGTAAAATCAAACATCAGAAATACAAGACTGCCAACAGAGAAGTACCGGTAGCCAAACAGAGTAGACAAATAAAGACATATTTTTTGTTATCTTTATCTTTGTATTTGTAAAAAAAAAAAACCTGACACGATATATGTAATATACGGATATTTTGTCACAAATGAGTTGCATTTTTTTCGTTCTACGAAAATTGAAATATCGAAACTATTCGAAGCACCGAAAATTCGACTAAATATTCTAATATAAACATTTCAAACAAACGTTTTTAGTTTCTAAAATATACTTAATTCCAAAACAATACTTAAATATATTTGACTTGTAACTATATATATCCTATCGAAATATATATCCTATTGGACTTCTATATAGTACTACTCAACAGCGCCACCGGTCGGTATGCCTCGTTAAGTTATATCGCTAAACCAAACGCAAACGAAGACTCAAGGTTGTGATGTTATTGGTTTAAATAACGAGTTAATTAAACAAAGAACGACTAACAAGAAAGTAAGTAGTGTATAAGTACTTTATGATTATATTTTTTTTTAATTATTCATATCGCACCACGTCCTTGTAATAAATCCAAGAATTATTTATAGCGAAAGTAATGAATGAATCATACCTCCATTACGTTATTTGCTCTTTGTCACATCCTCATTATTGTACATAATTAATGGTCATACACATTTGTATCAACAATCGGTTTACCGTTTTGAAGTTTTTACTTTCGTTTTCTATGTTGTCCGGATGCGTAAACCCTGATAATTTAAACGACATGAGAAAACTTTTTTTTTAATTAGAATATTTCATGTTACACAAGTATGATTTAATATACACAACACTGGAATGTGTCTAATAAAAATTACTTCTGTAAAGTATTGCATGAGTAATTAATAATAAATTCGAGAAATTATATAAAATTAATTTGATTGATTGTTCCTAAAGTTGAGAAAATTACGTTTTATGGCAACGGTCATAAAGCAAACAACAAAATCAAAGTATTGTAAATGCACGATGTATGCACTTAGTTCATATATTTTATAAATGGGGAACTCAAAAAATTTTGCGATGCTACTAGAAACGGAAAGTTATTATAAAAACAATATTAACTAACGAGTATAAACGAAGAGTAGGCAAAGACTATAGATTTCCGCACGGTACAATCTCTGCATATCTCTATTGCTTCGCTGACATCTATCAGTCAAATCAAATCAAATTAAAAATATCCTTAATTCGTAGGTAATAGAAATTACACTTGAAATGTGTAGAAAAAACCCGTCGATTGTTTAACATGCATGCGTTTACTACGCCACCAATTTGAGCTGCATGAAATTTTCTAGAGCGACCCTTACCGACCTTTCGTCTACAGGTTATTATTTTTTGTTCTATCTTTTCTAAGAATCCATCGGATTCCAGTTCGCATCAGAGACTTCTTCGACCGCTTTCTTTAATGCAATCAGTGATATTTTTGATCATGAAAGCTGTTTTCCCTCGATTTAATTTTTTTTTTTAATTTTAAAACAAAAAAGTCAGATAGTGCCAAACTGGGGACTGTAAAGAAAGTAATGTATAAACTTGACCGATATACAGTATATAATAAACTGCCTTATTTTGAGCGCCGAGTGCACAGATGCGTTGTGGTACAGCAATAGCATACAAGGCCAGTGTTTGGTCGCCTGTCACAGTAGTAAAAATTTCTTGCAAAAATTTAGTAAATGTATCATTCAGCTTTGTTAATCTTTCGATCTCGTAATGGTACCAACAGATACGTCAAAGAAAAACTTACTTCAACATTTTGGCTGCACTTTTCGCTCGTTTCTCTTTAATTGGCGTTGATTCATTTTAAATCAGCCACACGGTCAACTGACTCTCCGTTTCTGAATCGTGCTAATAAATCCATGATTCATCGCCCGTAGCGATATCGTAAATGCGACGAGACGAGCCTGTTTTAAATTTTGCTACCACGTCACGGCACCATTGTACCTGAACCCGCTAATCGTGCATGCGTTAGAGTATCCAGTGTAAAAACTTTGTTCGTTACTCGAAGGGCCCTTGTAGAATTTTATGCACACTTGTCGATCCATTCTGCAGTATGTGTTTTAATCTTTTCGTATGTAGTTCGCCTATTCTCTTGAATAAAATTTTTCTTCTCCTACTACGTTCTCTTCTTAGAGCCGTCGAAGGCGCCCACGTTCTTCTTCGTCCGCCGTAGTTACTCGACCGAGCTTAAATTCGTTGAACCAACGGCAAAGGCGCTTTAGAACGACTTTTGTCTTTGAATATCATTTCAAATCTTATAAAAATTTTTTCTAGTTTCACATAGAGCATACTGAAAGTTCTGCACTCCTGGCCGTTCATAAATGTTTGAATTTTGAATGTTATATTTTTTAAAACACAATAAACTCATTCATTGGTTAAAATAGTTTTTGAGGGGAAGTCACCTGTCAATTGTTTTTAACACAAGTTTGAAGTTCATCGTCCGTAGCAAAAACGGAATTAACGTGAAAAGATTTTAAAACTATGATTTTTTATGATTTAAAAAGTTCACTATCTCCACACGACTACACTGCTCGTCTTGAAAATGCTTTTGGGAGGTAAGTACCTCATTTAAGCACTGCAAGGTGATGGTATACAGAATTTGATCATAGCCCTGTTTCTCTCCATGATGAAATTCGTGAAGGTCGGCCCTCAACTGCAATCGCTGAGGAAAATGTGGCTACTAACAGACAATTAATTAATGAAAACAGGCGTATCACCTACAAAGAAATTCGAGGACATTTGGGGATTGGTATGTGCCACATTAAAAAATACTTACATCGACATTTGAAATTTAGAAAACTTTGTTGACGTTGGATGCCTCTTGAACTCATAACCGAGCATAAAGGGACCCGAGTTGGTTGGTGTATAAAAATGTTGTTAAATTATGATCAAGGACATTCAAATGCCGATTATAACATTGTGCCAGGAGATGGAACATAGATATATTGATACATGCCGAAAAAAAAGCAACGGTTTTCTGTATAGGTGTTCGAAGGCAACAGCAAACCAACATAATTGAGGGAGGCGAAAAGTGTAGGCAAAAACTTGATTGCGTTTTTTCTCCGAGATAGGTCCTGTCTGTACGATAGCATTTGAAGAACAAAAGATAGTTAATGCTGAGTGGTACATCACCATTTATTTGCTCAGTGTCTTAGAAAAAGTTAGAGAAAAACGACCAAGAAGTCGTATCCTATTGCACCATGACAATGCTTCGCCGCACACCGCGAACGAGACGATGACATCTTTGACTTCTAAAAAGCTAAAGCTTGTGACTCATCCCGCATTCAGTCCAGACCTAGCACCATGCGATTTCTTTATTTTCTCAAAAATCAAAGATTTTTATGAGAGGTATCACATTTACGGGGCCAGAAGAGATCGTGATAGCTTTCAACCAGCACATGCAAAACATGCTCTCGGACCAATGGTCCTCATGTTTTCAAAAATGCTTCGAACGAATGAAAAAGTGTGTAAAATGTAATGGAGAATACTTCGAAAAGCAGTAAATATTTTACTTTACGTTATACGATAGTACGTTAGATCATTTTACGTTTGCCATTTAACAATTTTAAATTTATAGTGACGTAACTTTCGTCGCCTATAAAATCACAAAATTATGATATTCAAACTAAATTGTTCGTATTTATAGCGAATATGGGTGGCTATAAATACGACCGATGTTCGTTGCAAGTATGTACAGGCCTGCGGGGCTAGCATGAAGTTCTAGACAAGTCTCTGTATAGGACTGTCCCTTTCGCTCTTCACGTTGGCGCGACAAGGACAGCCCTATAGAGAGACTCTTGTCTACGGCGTCATGCTAGGCACACTGGACACATTTACATCAGATAGTGGACGTTATCCGTCTTCTAACAACATGACATTGCCAAGAAACGCCTTTGTAACAACCGTCTCGGTTAAAATTACGTGTACTCAACACGGTATTAAGGGGATGGAACTTATTTATGCCACTCAAAAGAGTTGTTTTACTTTCGTCTACTATTTGTAATTTTGAATCGACGTCCGCTGTTATTGCACGATAAATAGCATCCTATCGCTATCGCTGGTTTTAATATAAAAAAATCTGAGCAATGATTGATCTTTTAGACTAGTCCCAAAACTTCCCGGCCGAAATCGCCGAACTCGTAATCATTAAATGTTCACAATTTAAGATCTTCCAGCCCAAAAAAATAATATTGGTATTTTTGAGCTTTTCTAATTTTTGTGTTATCATTATTCCCTTTTAGAAGTGTTAGGAATGTAAAAAAAATATATAAAATTATTGTTATTCAAAGATTTCCGCAAAGATATATTTTGATTGGATCAGCCGATTTCAACAGGGCTTACGGCATTCGACGCATTCGATTGAGAAATGTAAAGTAATTGAAAAAAAAATTTAATCGTGATTTATGATCAAATAAACTGATTTATGTTTAAATCAGTTTATTTTGTTCAAAAGTTCCGTTGAGCTTCTAGCGACAATGACTTTGAATACCGTAAGACACACTCGTACAGTAACACCCTCGTGTACAAATACTTTTTACCGAAAGTTTTTACTTTTCTTAAGGGGAATTCAAAAAATGCATTTTATTCGTATTTTAAGTTAATAGCGTATGCAAGAGATAGACAAACGTTAAGTTAGTCAACGATTGTATCATAGTATAGTGGATACGGACGGTTTTCTTGGAGCGCGTCGAAGCGTAACGAATATGCGTGTCTGTGTGCGCGCGCAGGTTTTTCCACAGATTTTTTATTAGATACATCATTCGCTATCTTTTACGCTGTTCTCCGAAGACCGTTGCTGTCATTTTATAATATTCTATTATAGTCTTTTTTAGTTTCCCACATATTATGATCAATAAAAAATAGTTAATATTAATTAATGTAATTAATTATTTTAGAAGTTTAAAAGTTGTAAAGAAATAAATTTAAAGGTATGCACACGTATTAGCTGGCGTATTTATAGGTAGGTAATGTATGTACGTATGTACGATCATAACCTTCCTACTGGCCTTGTAGCTTATATCCATTACAATGTAAAAATTGTTTAGAACTTCCATACAATCATTTAGCTCGATTCATTTCAATCACGAGCAATATTTAAATAAACATTTTGCCGACTGAAGTATTACACACGATAAGAATATTTTCTTAAACACACGCAAGTTAAACCACACAATGAGCCAATCTAACAAGTAGTTTCCAATATAATTATCAAAAAGATTAAGGCAATCGCGTACAATTTCAAAATCCTCACTAAACTTAATCCACCGCTTTCGTAAACGAGTAAAATTTAACAACGTTTAACATCTTACATCGCCGACGATATATCTAAAACTTGTTGTTTGTTGTCTACGATCAAAAAAAAAATAGGCTGCAATACATGTAGTAGTCCCACGTGTCACTGCAAGACGGCAGCTCGGATTATCGTGAACGGCATAGCGTTCGCCTTGACCTTCCGCATGAGAGATATTATTCTCAAACGAGTGAGACAATACCGCCAGCCGAATATAGTCCGTTCCGTTATGACACGCATAGTAGCGGAGACGAGCGGACCGGTCGAGGTGTTTGGCGGTTGGGACGCGACCCGACAGTTACGTCATTGCGTTTCCAAAATTTATGTTTAGAAGTCGGCCGCTTTTTTTTCCTTCCTGTTTTTAAATTTGCACGGTTCCACAGAGCGTATGCACGGCGCACGGTGGACACGTATGAGAAAGTTTAAAAAATACGCGATTTCGAACGGTCGGTGTACATCGCTCGTGTTATGCAATAGGGTTAAAATAAACAGCAAATTTATCACTAATCAGATATAACGCCGATTGCATCATGCACCAGTCAAATTGTCTATCGCATTAAGCGGCCGCCGGCTCGTAATATTTATGTTAGTTACTAACCGACGAGTTGTTAACGGTGACCGAATTACAACTAATTAGTTATTTTAAGCTTAACAATGCATTGTGAAATTGACTCCTAGTTAACTCACAGTTAACATTGATTTATTACCTGCATAAAGTAGAAAAACAAAGTGATTTAAGCCGGAGGATATATTTATTATACAAAAGTGTAACTATAACTGTGTGTTTTATTCCGCTGTCAAATAGTTGTAATGTATTAGACAATCGGTTTTAACTTCAAACTTTCAAATGGAACAATTAGGACAGAAAGTTGTTCATAAAAACCCTGCTTACCTTTCGTCCCCGATCGTTGATAAGTTTCATTACAATCCGTACAAGATGTTCATCGTTCAATGCTAATAACACCATGTGGTCTACACATTCCAACACAGCTTTGTTATATTAGTGTGATGTGATGGATAATTAGACGTTTTGAGGTTATGAGATAAATACAAAAAAAAAAAAATAGGAAACACACATACATACACCACATACTTACGTAGACATTAGAATAATTATTGCAAATACGTGAGTGAAGAACGCAATAACCAACGCGACATTACAATACGAATAATATTCCAGGCGGGAAAATATATAAAAACGCGGGTGCGTATACAATTATTTTCTAAAAAAAAAATACGTCGTATATGATAAATATGTCCGTTACACAGTTAGTGCCTTGATAAAATAAGTATGCTTTTGACGAAAGGCCATAAAGTTTTCAATTTACTACCGGGTTATGTGTATGAACATCAACGCGGCCCATGAATATATCAGTCAGTCAACTCTGCGAAGGAGATTAGAAGATTGGCGTACCTACTGTGTATTCTGTGAAAAGTAAATATTATAACTATGGAATAATTTCGTCATATAAATGTACCAAAGCAAGTTAATTTTCGATGTATTATTTCGATATGACTTAATTTCCCGTAGAGCATATTTTTGAAAAAGTTTTACGTAGATATACCTATCTAAACCCACAATGGAATAGAGTTAACGTGGTGATTTCCATGTATACTTTCTTAAACAATATTAGTGCTTTTATTTGAGTAATAGCTCTCCGTAATAAACTTTTTCATCTATTATCCGTTACCAGTCATGATTTCAATTCGAACAGAGCCAGGGCAAATGTTAGTAGCTTCTTTGCTCAAGAATATTTTAACTTTTTATTAGTAAAAGATTTTTAAAATCGGTGTAGAGCTTTCGACTCAATAGTACAAACACGGCCGATGTCGGGGACAAATGCTAGTTGTTTTTTCAGAAACCTTTCTGTTTCCGCGTACAGCATGTCGCCACTGTTTCAACTCAGTCGGATGCACGGCATTAGGAACGAAGACACATCCATTTTTATTTCTTAGATTACCTTTAAAATCATAATGTACATTGTACTACATCACTAATATCTATAATATGTTATAAATAAACAAATCCATTCTTTTGGAAATTGGATACCGTGTTTTTAGGGTTCCGTAGACTTAGACAAAAAAGAACCTTCATAATTTCGACTTTTATATCGTTCGTCCATCTCTAAGTCACAGCCTTATAACTCTGGCATTTGTCTTTAGATTCTGATAAAATTGTTCAAGCGAGTGCATTATATGAACTGCCATATAATTATTTAAAAAAATATGGCAAAAAAAGATAAGCTTAGTTAGCTTTTCACACATAACGTCCCTCTTACTTTTGGACGATACATTTTAGAAATCTGAATAAAATCTTAAATTACAAATATTATTTTGAAGAAAATATATTTGAAGAAAATCAATATAATGTTTTTGAGATATTCACAATTTTCAGATAATATTTTCAGTCACAGGCTTTATGGATAGGCATATGGATTTAAATACATTAGGCACCTACCTTTCAAACGTATGTTTGGGTCAGCACTATTTCACACTACATCCTTTTAAATTTTACGACTGATACGATCCCTCTTTACATAAATTTAGTTAAATCGTAAATTTCATGTCATTTCATTCGTCGATACGGAACCTTAGGTGCCACAACCAGACTCCCACTTTGACCGGTTTTTCTTAACAAGTATAATAAAGTAAACTATTTATCGACATTTTCTCTTTGTACAATGTAATTTACTGATCACTACTTTTTTCAGAGCTCTTAATTTATATGGTGCACAATGTTATTTATTTATTTTTTTGTCGACCATACCTTTAATCTAATACGCAAACGACACAAGCAAACTGTACTGGATAATGTCCAAGTAACAATTTTGGTTCTATAATAATCCTAAGGCCGTTTATTTATTAATCCTATAACACTCTAATAAACTTTCACAAGACTGCGATCGACAACAATTCACAGAAATTCTTCCTGGATATTTTATCACACTTCGATAAAATGATATTCCGTTTCATAACGGTCTTATTGGGAGCACTTGCGAGACCAATTACTCTTACAAGAAACCGACAGGCGGGTTGAATGAGCGTGATCAGTCCGCTAACGATCTTGCTGGTATCATTACCGCTGTAATTTTATTACAGGCCCACTACAGGGTACGTCATAATTTGATCACCATTATAAAGTTCTGTGGCAATAATGTGCGGGTGTAAACTTTAAGTTACAATTTCAAAAAGGGCATGTTATTCTGTATTACACAGTTTTATCAGCTTAACGTAAGTAAATGTGTTTTACAAATGATATCCATTATGTATAATATGTAAAGTGTAGGCGCTCAGCTTGCAGAATAAAGATTGTATATTTATAAAGTACTTTATGTTAAGAAACATATTTTCAAATCTTATGTATTTTTTTTTTATTTAAATTTTAATTTTCATTATGGACTCATTGTCTACTTTGTTATTTACGTTTCCATGAGGTATTAGAGTTTCTGTAAGACCATTTTGTTAATATCAAAACTGTTACATCATAAAAAAGTACTTTGCCGCCATATTTAATAATTGGCTTTCCATGAAATTATTAAACATTTGGAATACAAAATTAACATACAGGGTTATTTGTTAATCAGTATCGATATCGCAGTGTACACTTATACTTATCAGAATTCCTTTCAAAATATATTAATTCAAAATATACAAAATATTAAGGAAAAGACAATATATTCTTCTTTCATTTCAACTTTTTCTGCCCTTTTTTTAACTTTCGATTTCAACTCTTATCGTTTTATGTATATATATCAATTCCTTATTCTAAAATTCCATAAATACATTAAAATTTTATAATCCAGAAGTACTTTTAAACTGAATATTATCAAAGTCTGTTTATCATTACCTTATGACTTTACTAAAAATTTACCAGATTAAGGACCATCAACTATAGTCAATTTATTATTCTTGTTCATTATTTTTTTTCTAATTGTAACTGTCACCAACTTTACAAACAGTAATTAGCTATATAAAATGCACAATACATGGTACATGTAAGTAAAATCTGAATGCCATTCTAACAACCTTCTGGTTTGATACCACTGATCTAACGGGAATCGCGACCATGGCAAATAATTGGTATAAAAATCTTAACATGTGACAGCTATCATTTTATCATAATTATAAAAATATGTTCTCAATACTTAAAGCTGAATAGTATAACTTGTGCGTATTACGACTGCATAAGCAGATAGTATCGTAAAAGTTATATTTCAAACTCTTAAAGGCTCGATAAGAGCACCAAGGCATATATTAGTTCGAACCTCGTAGTCAACGTTGATGATGGATCAAAGATCAAAATCAAAATAGAGTCTTCTCAGTGTTTTAAAAATTTATTGTTATAGGAGTATTTCGCTAAGTAGATAGACATCTTAAACGCTAAATCCTGTATAGTGTATAAGCTAATATACTGCACGTCGTCCAAATGGAAATATTAAAGTAGTCGGCTGAAATCGATCTCTCTGTTAAAGTCTCAATCATCATCACCTCCTCGCTTTCAACAACTCATGCTACTGAAAGTGATGAAACTCCGATAAATCGGAAGGGAAAGAGGGTAGATTGATTTGCATGTCGGAAGGCAAGTGACAAGACTACGCAGCTGATCGGTTTACACGCAACCTACGCCCCGAAATGGGTGACATAGAAACAGAGAGTGAATAAATATTGTATTGTGTAAATAAATATATTGAGGGTTAAGTTACGTTACGTCGACACTTTTCCTTTGATGGGTCGTTTAGTTGTCCGTTTGTGGAATTGCAAATATTTCGACTGCTGTTTCCTAAATGTTTCGCCCATTTTTTTACTAGCTTCATTCTTATTTTGTGACTACGTTCATCCCTACAATCCCTACAATTGAACGTAGGTCTGCTTGTTTCCTCTTGTTCTACCGCATGTCTGAGTGCTACATGTAGTATGTGGTTTATTTGTTATTGACACATCAATTGTCCATCGGTAGTACATTTTTCTAGCCTTAGATGTTTAGTTACAGTTTTGTCTCGTTATATTTGATGAGCTTTTCTGAAACGAATGCAACTTTGACGGTACGGTCACATCTTAAGAAAACCTGATTTGAAATCAGCGCCGAGGCAGTGTAAGCAATCTTGCCTTACATAGATTTTAGAAGTCTATAAAGACACGTAAAAAATTAACAAAGAGCCATCGACTACACAACAAAAAAATATTTTGGACACCGACTAGTAAAAGAGAATAAGAAAAAAAATACATACAACTATAGGAAAGGGCCGGGCGAAAAAGAAAAAAAAGAAGAAGAAGGTAGTTTTAAAAATGTTGTACGAGTGCTTAATTACCTCATGTAAAAGTAATTTAGGCGTTAATTCTTCTAGCTTCTGGTTCTGGCTAGTTAATAGCTGTACAAAAGTTATTTGAAGACTCATATCATAATCGATCAACTATAGTTTAGATCTGATAAACTTTCTTTTATATGTTTTTAAATCAATTCCATCTCTTGTTAAAGGCTTAAAAACGAATAACTGCAATGACTAAACACTAAAAAAAAACGAATCATAACAATTAGATCAAATAATTGGTAAATAGGTATTTAATAATGCAAGTGATATAAAATATACATGTTGAGTAACACTTGTAGTGCGATAAATATTTTTTATACTATCCTATGCGATATTTTAAGTTATATGAGATAGGTGTGAGGTCAATGAATACATTTGGTTGAAATTTTTTGCATGCGCCTCAAACTATAACTTATTCTGAAAATATACGTATATTATTATGTGTATTTCAATGACCTATGCATCACATATCTAGCTTAGCATTATAGGATCACTTTTGAATAATATTTTTAGAGCGAAAATTGATTATATTATTTCAAAATAATAGCAATGACATCCATTAGATAAGGAGTTTCAATCGAAGACAAGACACTTTTTAGCGGTATCTATCTCGCAATGTAAATTTACATTGTGGGAATATACATTTTTCATAGAAGAGCAACCTTTGATTTTTGCAAAATTTGTGCTTACATAATATAAGTCGTTATATTTAATACCAACATTAACATATAAAGCAAACATAGTTAAAAAAAAAACAAATTTACATTGGCAATTCACGCGTACACAAACTCACGGGTAGGCATGCACATCAACAGACACCATCGTGACAGCGAAATCCTAGGTAATTAGATACCGATTCAACAACGCGTCGTCGCGGGCGAGCCCGTCTATTCCGGCATCGGCGGCGACAATGGGAAGTCGTGATGTGCACGACATTGGCGCAAGAGGTCGTGTTTGTGTCGCCGGGCGCTAACCGCCTCCCGCTAAAACGGCCACAATGGACGCACAAATTGATCTTCACCAGTTGTGCAAACCACCGAACGCCTTAACGCAAACACAACGGACACGCCTCCCGCATCTACGATTCTTAGGTGTGAACGATCACGCCTTCGGTGTTTATGGCGAAAATTGCTTTTACGCGTGTAACGTTACCCAAGTACCTATTCGATGTCGGCGAACTCCACGGTTGCGTGTTCGTAGGCGAAAAAAAAATTGACGTTTTAAACTCCATCGGCCCCGTAATTTAATTCCTAACCTGTTCAATTTAAGACCCTCTCACATTCCGAGCCTCTCAATGTGGGTACGTTTTTCACTTGCGTGGGATGATTCAGGTTTTACGCTTGCAGCTGGATATACTAAAAAATAACAAAAAAGATTATTTAGACATCTGTCCCCTGTCATAAGCGTGGGTATACCGTTCTTCGAAATGTTATTTTAAGAAGCAAGATCATTATTACTTTGTAAAATAACATAAAATAACGTAGTTGGCATACTAAAATTTAATATCGAATTGGCTATAAATGTGACCGCAGAAGTATGTCCTGTCCCTAAATGCAGGACGCATTGCCATTAGGAGTCGCTCAGTTAGAAATGGGTATTGCATTACCTACTCGTATTCCAAACCCTTTTTCGGACAGAAGGAAGATTCAGGGTAGAGAGATAATTGTCATATAAATACGTGTGTTTATTTGAACAATTTTTTTTAATTTACATCACACTATATTTTCATCTCGCTATAATCGCCTGTCACTTAATCCTTAAATTATGGATCATAACCCCATAACTCGATTCAAAACAGTGGATTTGCTCCGAAAGTTTGTCTGGATGGTCATAGAAACCGGCCTCGATTTTTCTGAATAAACTTAAATTATGAATAGACTATTTAATTATTGCTACATCATTAATCAACTACATCAATGTACTCTATGACCACCTGAACATGTCAGTATGATGTGGTTTTGTATTGTGGTGTGAGTATACTTACAATAAAATCACTAATTTCAAATCTATGTGTTTATGGTTACTACACCAGTGTGTTTTTCCTATTTTTTACAGAAACTGTTGGACTACAACAAAATATAAATCTATTTACACGTTGTGACAAGGTCTCTTTGTTCCTTCATCGGAGTGTAGTACATAAACGTAATGATTCGTCACATAGAGTTATAGAGTAATATGCGTTTAGTCAGTGTTTCAACTCCGTACGAGTTCCACGCGTAGTTAAGTGCACCTCTCTAATAATAGTAAATATATAAAAGTGAACATAAACTTTATTTAGTTTTATTTAACAAAGCCCCCGAATAACCTACAGAAACGGAACACGTACCTCCTAACCAATTAATAATTGATAATATATGACAATTTACGCCTATATTAAAAAGTGCAATGCGATTAGTTAGAAATTAATCAAAGTTTTCTAACACCTGTATAAATTTTTTGCGCCCACAGAACCGATCTTCAATACTTGTAGTGTATCTAAAAATATCATCCAACCACTAGATATAACGTGAAAACGGTTGGAATATGGAGTGCCAACGCCGAAATCGCGTTCCGGGGATTATGGCGACATGCCTTCTTTGAAACTCAATGTGCTGTATGCAAATAAAACGATATTAGGCCAATACAGCGAACTACCAGAGATATTCATATTCATTTTTAAATTAACACTCGGTTCCATCGAGGAACAGGATCTAAAAGACAGGCGCTAAGATCTATCAAGTGTCATAAATATAAATAAAAGAGTCTTAATAAGTGTAAAGAAATGTCTTCTATTTACAACACGGTAACACAGATACTTACTCAGCTACGCGTATTCGTTTCGTTATAATTATTGCTTATATAGTATTTATATTTTTATAACGGGCCATTATGGGTTGTTAAACGTATTCACACAAAACGCTTTTGCCAGAAATACATTTTTGTCACGACTTGGCGTTGCACCAACACGTTTCCGGAAAAACATTTTAAAATGATGTAGGCTAATGTCCTACTGTAACAGAGCTGAGCGTGCCGCGTGGGTTTCCTTGTCCACGTTCATAAGTTACAGTAAAAATAGTTTAAAGGACTATAATTAGATATCATACGTATCACATATTTAACAGTGTTACCAGCAATTACTTAGTTACTTTATATATATCGTCGTTCACGCTACGATTGTAATGCGCAATGTAATCGTTGTTTGGTTATTTTTAAACAACGATATTTAATTATCTGAGCCCAGTGGTGATTATATAAGCATTGGTTTGCTGGCTCGTGTCTATTCATACAGTCTGGGTAATCATAAAATGCCTACGATATTAACTGATATTAAAATATTTGAATTATAAGGAAAAACTCTAGTCTAACTTTTTAGTAATATTCGCAGGAATAAACAAGCACACATATACACATTTATATGCATATATATGTGTGCGTGTTTAGTCATATATAGCCTTTGTCTTTGAAGTTATACAGTATGACAAGTGACATAATAATAACATTCATGCATTGACAAAATTATATCGAATGTATCACTTTATTTAAATAACTCTTGAACATTTAGAAATTTTATATTATTGTACAACTTCATAAATTCAACTTCCATAACATTCGGCGTACATTGGCATTCATTGGAATGAACATGTGAAATTAATGTGCCCGCCTGTACCTAACGCACCTCTACAATTTAGTGTGTATTTCGTATTAAATCGATTTATCTCGTGCCGAGTGAGCATTGCATATTTATCGCGCAGCGCGTCACATTACCAGCACGCGGATACAAGTCGCTCGGCAAGGCGGGGCGTGCTATCTAATCTCATGTATTCTAAAAACCCGACAAGTGTGCAGTGTCACGCGGGAATCGAAAACGAAATTTTAAGACGACGCAAAAATACTTACAAAAAATGGCGCCCTTTAACTCCGATGCGCGACCGGGGTTCATTCCTAGGGAACAGTTTTCTTGGAATATTTATAAAAGGCGAAGGGAGTAAATAAAAGCATCCCTTGTGACACTGAAAGCGTGTATTTACTTTTATACATATTTATTTATATTGATTTGGTAAAATGATGTTACGTAGTAAAACTTTGAAACTTCAAAACCCCATATTGAACGAAATGCAACAATGACAATAACGTTTCATGCCGTATACATCGAAAGTTTAGCTGACCTGCGTTAAGAATAAAACATCTATAAAATCAGCAATGGAAGAAAAAAACACGCGTTCAGTATAAAGTGCGCGAATATATTGCGCAGAGGAGCACTTCACTTTATGTTAACACTCAATTTTGTTCTCCATTTAATTTGCATACCAAGGATTGTACATAACAATCGATTTTCGAGGTGCTGTTTCCAAAAAAAATTACAAAATATAAAAAAATTAATATTTTTTATGTGCCTCTTTCAGAGTCTCCATTTCAATTCACATTCACAAAGAGTCACTTACATGAGTCAGTTCTAAGCTCATTTTAAAAGTAACTTTTTGTAGAGATAATTAAGAAGCCATAAGAAAAACCATGACTTCATGTCAAAAATGAATTTAAGAGGAGGCCCCTAGTGCCTCTTCGACGACTTTGTCACTTTTAAAATGAATTTCGACTTAAAATTAATCTGTTGAAGTTGATGTCTTTCTTGAAAGTGGATTTCAAAGGAAGTCACGAAAAAGCTGCTCAGTGTCATGATGAATCCTAACACAGAAATAAAGTGAGTCAGACTTGTACATCGCCCGTTTTATAATTTTCTTCCTAAATTCGGTTCCTCATATAGCAAATGAAATGGCTTTCGATGTGCTTGTAGTTTCGATATTGTGATTTCGATAGTTCCCGGCGGTTCTTTAATAAAAAATCTATCATTATAAGTGTCCCTGATGGAAACGATCTGCTATTTATCCGATCATCAAAGAAAAACTGTTGAACGCATCGATACGGTCTTTTGTCCATTTGACGCGCTATCGTTTGTAGATGGTTTTAGACTATTTTTTTTTTGGAACTTCATTCACCATTCATTGTTTTTACTTTATTTATTTTCTTAACCCGCAACCCCCAGCGATGCGAGCGAGTAACGGCTAGTATATTGTAAACCCGAACTGTGTTGATATTATAATTTTAATTTCAGAAATTTTTCACGCAATGTCGCTATTTAGCAATTATTTTTAATTTCAGACCAATATTTTCGAATTTTACTGATCGTGAATGAATGTATGGCTATAGTATTGTTTATTTATAAAACTGTAGGAAAGGATAGGCTAGCCCCAAAACTTATCGCAATATTTGAGCTCAAAAATATACGCACATATATATTTCAAGCTTCAAGATCAATAGAGTTTTACTTTTCTATTGATATTGGTATCGTACTCTAAATTTGAATTAATCACTTCGTTTTGAACATTTTTTACTCTTTTGATGTACACATATTATTCTACTTTTTCTCAAATTTGCTGATTTTCAGAAATATTATAAGTCCCAAATTTTTTTGAGGATTCAAACTAATTACAATTTACTAATTAAATTACAATAAAGCTACATTCAAAGTTATTGAAGTAAAATACATTTTTAGATCATTTTCGTAAAAAAAATATTTTTTGCATTCTTTGTTTTGCCAAGAATGTCTCTTGATAAAATCAATTAATTCATTTTAATGTTTTTCATTATTTGGCGTAATTAGGAGCCAATCAGTTTTTGGAATTAATCGGTTGATTAATCTAAAAGTAATGCGAAAATAATACGTTTTTATCAAAAATGTCATTTTGGAATCAATCAATCTAGCAGTCAAATGTATAATCTTTAGAAATTATTAATTGAGTAGAACGTTTTCGAAGCTAGTGCAATTGAATTCGATTGGTTAGTTCAAAATATGTGGAGATTTTATATACTACACACACTTACACACACATACAAACACATACGTCGACATCGAATAAACTTTTGGAATAATCTCGTAGGACTTTAAAACCTTGACACTTGATAAAATTTGATTACAGGGCGAAAAGGTTATTCCGAATTTATCGAAAATTTTCGTTTATCTTAATGAGAGATAAAAACATTGCAAATATTTACATAACTAATTCTGTTTTATATGGAAAATCATAAACAAATATATGGAATAAATATCTGTTTGTAAATGTTATATTTATATATAAAATAAATAGTCGCGCTGCAAGACCACGAGAGTTGAAGCCTTTGTGGCTTGCGCTGTCATTTTTCTAATTCGTTCGCAGATTTAAAGCCACAAAATATAATCTGCTTAACAGTACGATGAAACCACGGTACAGCGAAGGGTGTGGTGCGAACTGAGCTGTTATACCCTTTTCTTAGAACAGACCGGTGGTTAAACGTGAGACGTCAATCGCTTGTACTCGAAAAAAAATATTCCTTATCTTGTACTAGGAAGATGATTCGACAAAGTCTTCGAAGGTATCTTTTTACTGTTTTCTAGGAAAATTTTCACCTGTAGAAAGGTTGTTCAGATTGTAAAAAAAAAGGTGGTAGTCGGTAGGAGCTAAGGCCGATAAATACGAAGAATGACGGATGGCCTCTGACCGCAAATATTGGTGGTGTTCAAACGGTTTTATGGGTAGTACGAAGTTCCGCGTAATTGAATTAATAATGGTAAAGTTGGACTCGGAGTCGTTTGTCTGCCAATGTAGATATTTGGACGTTTATCAGCTCTTATTACCGAACTGAAGGAGAAATTACCAGTACGATTGCTTATTTTAAGGGCATTGTCGTGACATTTCACCTGGATTCAACCCCTGCATGAAGATCATGAAGAATCCATATTTCATAGTACGTGACAATCCGCCCGGAAACTGTTTAATCCTGCGTTGTTTAATAGACGCAATGCAAAGTTTTTCAGTTTCTCACTCTGCTCATCATTAAATTCATGGGGTACAGCTCTTTCTTGTTTTGTAATTTTAACAATTTTATGCAAATAGTAATATTGTATGCGGTCCAACGTCAAACATGTTGCTAAATTCATAGTGATTAGACGAGAACCGGCCTCCATCATTCCTCGCCATTCGCTGTCATTGCTTGATTGTTTGGTTTACTCTATGGCTCATTTTGCAAGTCTTACGTAAGTACTTATAAGTCAAAAACGAATAACGCGTTCATCGGTCGTATTCTTTTCAAAATTAGCTTTGATTGTACGATATGATTTGTATTGATCTACGTAGGAACTTCGTCCTATAGTGTTACCGGATTTATATACGTTAACATTCTACTTATGATGATTATAAAAAGAACCCAAAGGGACCAAGCATTGTCATGGTTTTTAATAAAATACCTACATAGAGTTTATTAGAAAATAAAGTATAACTTTTAATGTCACTTCGTCTTAAAATATTACTGGAATTGTGATGTCTAGTAATACTTTAAGGCAAAGTAATCGTTATTTTTAATTAAATCCCTAATATTAGACAAAGGGTTACGTAGAAGTTATGAATTCACGAATCTCGTACTTTTTGGTTTTTCAATTTACAACTCGGCCAATTTTTTTTTTATTGTTGTATGTGGATGGAGGTCCTAAATCTTTTAAGATCGTCATTGTTAAAAAATTACTTATTTCCTCATACAGATTACTGATCGTAATTGTTACTTTTTATATATCACAATTTTCAAAAACAGACAAAGCCAAACGGACCACTAAAGTCTTTCCATAGGTCCCGTTTAGTTCTTATAAACGTAACCAACAGCAAATTATCTGAAATAGCGCGGCAGCTATAGTGCGACGTCAGCTAATCCAACATGTGGACGTTCAAGTTCGATTGAAATAATTAAATACGACAATCTTTTCACACCCGATGTGCGGAGTCTTTGCCGTTGCAAAAATAAGCATTTATATAGGATGTCGCGTGGAAAGGTTGGAAGCTCAATGCCAATTTGTACTAAGCGGCGGCTCACGCCCGGCCAATTAGTCTGCTCCGAGACATGCCACGTGACCAGCTAAATATCCTGTCCCCAAGGGCAAATATTTAGATGCTCCATTAGCAGCAGCTGACGTCCCCTCGAGATTATCACGATAATGAAGTGATGGCTTACGATTTACACAAATCATTTGAAATCTTGCTACGATAATATTTATTTGAAGCATGGGGTTGGTATCGGACTTTTATATGTAAAGTGAACGACAAATAATTATAATGAGATTTTTTTTCAATTGTCTGCTGGGGCACAATCTCCTACAATTTTTTTTAGGATTCCGAGCCAAAATGGCTAAAACGAAACACTTATATTATAGTTTTGTCACGTCCGTCCTTCCATATGTCACGGGAATTTTATTCAAAAACTACAAGACTTATATTGATATAATTTATATTGTAGGTGTGAGCCGCTACTTGGTTTAATAGTTGAATAACAAATTTAAATATTTTTAGGGGGAACACTCCATACATGTAATAGAAGCTGAAAAAAGTGTTTTTCAGCAAACATCAACGTGTGGCACTTATTTCGACAGTTCTTTTAAAAGCACTCAAAGGTTTCAAACCAATTTTTCTGATCACGTGAATAATTTCGAAAATAATCGCTCCGAAAGCAAGAGAAATTGTGTGTTTTCCCCTCTATCTTCTAAACCATATATCCAGAAATATGAAAAAAAAATAGCTAAGATAACGCTTAATTAATAATTTAAAAAAAATAATAATTTTCAAGATCGTAGGATATTCCATTTTTGAGTTATTGCCGAAAAAATGCGCTTTTCAACAAAAGGACGTAAGTACCATGAAGATACGCCCTTTTGCTGGTGCTTTTTAGTTTACAATATTTTAAGATTAAAGGTCCACTTACCTACTTTCTCTGGTTATAGGTGACTAAAGTGCTTAAAGTTATTACGTGGGGGAAACATAAAAAAGTATAACATCGTAGTTTTTTCATCTTTAATGCATTTCTTTGTAGCTTTGTGGCTTCGGAACCCTACAGTGAGCATGGACCGACATACTTGTGGCCAGTTTCTTAATATTTCAGATCGAATCTCTTTGATACCCTATATAATAAGATAACATAAAAATATATTATATTATTAAATATAAAATAATATCATGATTTTATTTATTTTATCTTTATAATAATACTCTCTAATAATTATAAGTAGGTAATAAGAAGTTACGACATTCTGTTCCATACATACCACAATAATTTTTCTTATGACATATGTACTTACTAAATATGATAAATAGAAATGAACTTTAGCGTGATATCCTGCAGACCAATCAGTTTATAATTCTTTGTTCTCAAATTTTGATATGGCTTTAGATATTGATATTTCGTGTCTACTTTAACTAATAATATTAAGATGTACGGGGTTTCTGCCTCGGAAAGTCTTGAGTCCCTTTAGAGGCACTTGCAAAAAAAAAACTAATTTCAAAACAACAACGCAGGCAACAAATACATTATTTCATTGAAAATACCGATCGTAAACGTTACTATTATTTACCCTATCTATTATTTGTATACTTCACAAGCTTATTTGTTTTACGACTTAACCGAAATATTCAAAACATATTCAACGTATACTTAGGTTTACAACAACAATCCAATTAACGTCTATAGCAAAAATTAAGTAGATAATCTTTTGTTTTGTTTTTTGTGACGTTTTGACTTCCAACGAGACTGTGTACAAGCATCTTAACTTGCATAAAAGTGATTTCTTTTTTCCATTTAAATATTCAAAGTTGCAAAATAATACATTGATAAACGACGTTCTTAACGCTTAATTCGAGTTATGTTTTCGATTAGTTTTTAAATATCGTCAGCATAGGTTGCACCAAAGAAAACCAACACATAAACTGAGCTGCAAAATTTGACAGATTATTCATACACGATCTATCAAATCTCACGTTGACTTTTACAATTCGAAAGCAGTATAAAAATTCCTAAAACATATCCAACATCGTATCGATCATAGTCGAAACGTCTCTTGACATTGTACAAATGGCCGGCGCGCGCATCGCAAATTAGTTCATTGGGTTAATTGAGGCCGTTGCTCGGGTCAACTCTCTGATGAGCGCCCGCGACGCGCGCTTCCTCCATCTTCGCTATCGAAACCGGACGTGATTCAAGTTGCAATTGCAGATAATTGGTCAATATCGATCGGTTAATATTACACAGTGCGTATTTGTAATCAATTAGGTCGATGGAAACTTTACAATAAGTAAAAGAAAAAAACATTTTATATTCATAGCTATATGGATCTTAATCTTTTTTATGTGGTAATTTATTTTCAAAAAATAGGTTAACCCTGTAGGCTAGCCCTGAAACTTCCCGCTATTTTCGAGTTCAAAACACTCGAAAATATACGGGATTTAACGCGATTTTTTGATTAAAAAAACGGTTTGTTTCGATTTCTTTCGACAACGATTTCTCACAAACGAATCAACCGATTTTGACCCGGTTTTCGGAAATCGACGTATTTTTAATATGTTAAGAGCTGACTAAATTTTGGAATTGATCGGTAAATCCATTTTAAAATTATTTTGAAAAAACTACTTGAAAAAAAAATTTTTTTCTTAATTTTTTAAAAATTTCTCAAAATCTTCCGGTCCAAATCGACCTTAATTTTCAGAAAAACTAAGTTTGGTGAAACTCTTTGAAACGTCATTTAGTGGGCTCGATTCGGTCAAGCCGTTTAAAAGTTATAAGAGGTTTATATATATCCACACATACACACACACACACACACACACACACACACACACACATCCACACAGACTTACGGACATCATCTTGGGGATGATCAGGAAAGCTTCCTAGACCCTCAGAACGTCGAGATCTGATGAGAACTCGGTTTTTGCAAAATGGGGTGAAACCAATAACTTCCGAAAATTTTAGAAAATTTTCAATTTTCTTAGCGGGAAGTTAAAAATAATTCGACTACAAGTAGACGTTGCATAAACTAAAAGACATAAATAACCGAACATTTTCGATTGCGGCCCGCTTTTGATTCCGAACTCGATATTAATATTAATAGAATCCAGTCCCGCTCACAATTTTGGCCTCGATACTGCTTCTTCTTCCGATTCTGGTCACGCTTTTGATTCTAGTTCTAGTCCCACACTCGATTTCAACCTTGGTCCCGCCCTCGATTTCAATTCCTTCCGGCCTCGACTCTCGATTTTGCTTCCCTTCTAGCTTGCGATTTAGATTCCGCTATAGGTCACAATTCTGATTTAGACGAAGCCGGGTCAAATAGTAGTATCAAAATGAAAAGAGATGTTTCCTATACGACCTGCAATTTGTATATAATTTATAAAATCGAATAAAAATCGATAAATCATTGGAAAAATAATGAAATTGCATTCTGTGCATTTTTTTTGCACAAAAGCACTGTTTAGTAATACGCTTGTTCCAAAAATTTATAACTATAAAACACAAATTAAATATGTCATGAGAGATAACAACAAAATAATAATGGAAAAACCTTATCATCCCAAATTAGTTTATAAGTTGAATACATACAAGCATTTTAAACACAGCTTTATATATATATAGTCTTTTTTGTTTTGTTGAATGTGTTGACTCTATCTCTCTCTGTCCGCCGGATATGCTAGCCCATGTATATTTATTACGTTATTGAGGCCATCTTTGTTTTTTATCAAGTATTGCCTATAACTATTTGTTCAATAGCTTTGTACAAAAAAAAAGTAAGCTAAAATACGCCAAAATGATAGTCACAACCCTATTGTTTATTAGGGGCGTTTTGAATTAATCATGTACATGGCGCAGGCCTGATATTCGTGAAACGTCTCGGTCCGATAACGTTTTAGGTTAGGCTTAGCTAGACAAGGAACTTCTTATTAGATAAGGTTTTCTTAGAATCGGTTCGGTAGTTCAGGTCAATAGTACAAACACGCAGAGGAAGGAGAGTTTTTGCAAATGCTAGTTTTTTTTTCAGAAACTCGCGTTTGCGCCTACGACATATCGGCAGTTTCATATTAATTCGATGAATAGCTTGGGCATATAGAGAAAACGACTAACTGAAGATAATTTATCGCTAAGCAAAATCTGATTTCAATCCATTCAGCCTTTTCGTTGATTAATTCCGACAAACAACAAAACGGACACTTTATGAATAGACAGTCAGCGTAAAAAAATAAAAGTGATAAGTAGAGATTAGATGTGTAATGAGATAAATATATATGGCAAAGTATTACAAAAATATCGTATATACAGTGTTATGTATTAGTATAGATAAATAAATGAAAAGTGTCCCATTTCTTATTCCAGGAGATAATCTACTTCTATTCCAAATTTTATTAATACCTACGAATTAGCGTTTGGAGATTAGCCCTGACAAACAAAAAAGACAGATCCTTTTTGAAAACTCAGTGAAGTTTCCAAAGCAAAGTGAATCGTTTGCGCAGTTACATGTTATTTTTGTATACGTATTTTCATCGAGATAGGTAAAACCGTTCTTAAATTATAAAATGACATACAGACCGACAGATAGATATGAAGTTTTAATTATTGGATTGCGGTCAGTGAGTCATAGAAGGAATATTTATTCCAAAATTTAACAAAAAATTGCATGTACTGACAGACGATACATATTTATACAGCAGTATAAACATTGCATTAACTTCTATGAAATGAACCGAACTTGAAGTTTTCATGCCTGAATGCAGTTCATACAAACAATATAATCCAACAAGACGGATTCTGGTGATAAACCTGTTATATGTTGCTTTTTTGTTTTGGCACCTTTAATTATTCGTATTCGGTGTCACCTGAATTAATTTTCTTATTCGAACAAAGAGGTGTAAAAATTTAGATTACTTATGAAAATCTTTATTTGCGCAACGGATATACCGTATTGAACGTATTGTCAGTAAACCGGCTTTGATGACTTTTTGCATTTATTTTTATCTGTAAACATAGGTTCTTTTTGTAACAATTTTAAAAATAAGCGTAAACATTGTTCACAGGCGCGTTCCTGATCCCCTACTTCATCATCCTGGTGGTGTGCGGCGTGCCCATGCTGTTCATGGAGCTGGCCATAGGCCAGTACACCGCGCACGGGCCCATCGGGGCACTCTCGCAGATATGCCCGCTATTCAAAGGTTGGTATTTCAATCGGAAATATCATTGACTTGCAAAATTTGACAATCCGTTAATGCGACATGTGTTCCTCGCCGAGTTTCGCAGCCGTCTGTTACAGTTTCCTGGACAGACATGTGTTTTTCATTAAATTTTATGTTTACTAATGTATCTATCTACTTATTCTTTATTTGGTGGAGTGTGTACAAAATGTGATGGTCTGATGGAAAAGTCGACAAGAGTTGCCCTAGAAGATCCTATGCAAAGCAAGTTTTGTGGGATATTAAATAAGGGTCAAATTTTAAGCACCCGAAATCGACAAGCTTGTATAAAAAGATTGATGTATGTCAGTGAAACAAGAGCGATATTGAAAGATCATAATCATGGGGAAATCTATAGTATCTACCTACCCTTCTGGGAAATAGGCGTGAGTTTATATTATGTTTATATTATATATTATTGTCTACAAAATGATGATTGATTGTTGAATGATATAACAGCTTATATTATATAAAAGAGGATGAAACGAGATAGAGCAACAAAAAACATTACGTTGATTGCTTTTCAATTTAACGATGTAACACATAAATCAATTAATTTATTGCTAAGGATGAATGAAAGTGGATTGATAAAATAAATACAGTGTGAATGTGTCTGATATAAAGGTCAGTAAGGGTCGCCCTACCGTCGTCTCTGCCTGCCTTTCTGGGAAATAGATGTGGGTTTATAATAAATAATAAAGTATGCTTGACATGATGTTTTTTTAAATAGTTCCATTCCATAGTAGACAATTATAGACTTTTTTATTATGTGACTATTTCATTTTATATTGAACCAGTTTATTAAAAATTTCCATCGTACCTTTCCTGTTTATTGTGATAAATATTAATATTTTTCTCTATTCATGAAATCTAAGCATGAGCGAGCATAATTTATTTTATTAGTAAAACTAAAATATATAAATGAAATACTTGAGTACATAGGGACCATCCATAAATTTTTTTACATTTTTTTTTGTTCAAAACACTCTAAATATTGGACAAAACAAAAGACATAAATCTTTTTTCGTTTTCGTATTTTGGATTTGACGTCACAAAACTTTTGACCTGCTCCTTGTCGCGCATTGTCATATGTCGTTAACCCCTACGTGTGACGTAATTTATGGATGGCCCCTTATAGCTAAAGGAAATGTACATTTCAAGAGATTCATTCTGTGCGTTCCAGGTACCGGTCTCGCGAGCGTGGTAATCTCATTCCTGATGTCGACGTATTACGCAGTTATAATAGCCTGGGCCATATACTATTTCTTCACGTCGTTCAAGTCCGAGATGCCCTGGGCGAGCTGCTCCAACCGCTGGAACACGGACCGCTGCTGGGTGCCCAACAACAACACCAGACCGAACAACTCGCAGACGGCCACCGAGCAGTTTTTTGAGTAAGGTTTGATTCTGATCGTTGGAGTTTAGAGACTAGTAAATAGAGGATCGTCCTTCGTGTTTATCCTAATGAATAGGGCTGGCGCATTATTTGTAGGCGTCGAAAAATAATACTTTGGTACTAGAATTGAAAAAAAGATCTATATATTTTTTGTATAGAAAACACGTAGGAATGCATTTGAAGAACAGACAGCTTAAAAAAGGAGTATAAAAATCATACATGCAATCTTGCACCCGAATTATTACGTTTGTGACAAAAAAGTATATGTACTTTGTGTTACCTGCAGAAATACCTGGGGAGCTACAATACCTGTTATTTATAAAGAGATACTCAAGACGGGGAATCGCTTATATATAAAACCATAAATTAAAAAAGTAATCGATTCCACCACGAGAATCATTTTTTTATGTAGTTCCTGAGTATGAATCTGGCGGAAAATACGAAGGAAATCACGGGTGTGCTACACCTTTTACAATATATCCAATATTAATAGTCATTATGCTTATTATTATAATATGAAGTATTATTAACATTATAGTTCTGTGTGATTGTAATATATAAACATAAAATATCGATATGGAGCACTCAGAAATTTGATTCGATATACCCAAATGCATTAAACATACAGAAAATTAATTTCTTTATTCATTTTTTATTCTGCAGCATGTCTGAGTTCCCATTTGACGTGATAGCCTAAAAAAGATATTTCTTTTGCCTTAACATTTCTTAGATAGCGGTGTGGAACAATGTAAAAAAAATTGATAAAAAAGACTAAGCTATTGTAGTCACATACGTATTAGCATTAAATATTACTTTTTACCGACAATAAACCGATATCTCCGCCTATATCTGACCGAGATTAGTTTCGTATCGCTACTTTTATTGTCTTATTGTAAAAACACAGCGCGTGCGCACTAAAAGAGGTAGTTACGATTTTTTTTTATGGCTACGTAACGAGTACGCGGACCGCCGACGTGGTCAACGATCTGAAACAAACAAAAAATATCTGGCCCGTGTCGAATGCGACAACGGCACTACTGATTTAGATCTCTGATATTATGGTGATGATATTCGATGTTGGATATCGTTCTATTTTGATAGCACACAATACGTCATGTTCCAATTAGTACTTTTTCAGTGGTATAGAGAATGCATTTTTTTTTCTAGGAAAAAAGTCCTGGACATAAGCGACGGCATAGAATATCCCGGTGGCATGCGCTGGGAGCTGACCGCGTGTCTGGTATGCGCATGGGTGCTCGTCTATTTTGCTCTATGGAAGAGCATAAAATCATCGGCCAAAGTCCGCTACATCACGGCGACGCTGCCCTTCCTGCTCATCATCGTTTTCCTGGGCCGGTCGCTGACGCTCGACGGCGCCGACAAGGGTCTGAGGTATTTCTTCAGACCGGACTGGGGCAAGCTGAGGCAGTCGCGGCCGTGGGTCAACGCGGCCTCTCAGATCTTCAACTCGATCGGCATCGCTTTCGGCTCGATGATAATGTTCGCCTCGTACAATCGATTCGACAATAACCTGCTGCACGACACCGTGGCGGTGTCGCTGGTGAACGCCGTGACCAGTCTCATCGTGGGCATATTCACATTCGCGACGATAGGCAACATCGCTTATGAACAAAACACCGACGTCGAACACGTTATCGCTGATAGTGAGTGTGTAGTTCTGTTATTAAAATTATATCTGGATGAGCGAACGTTATTTTCGAGAATGTTTACTACAATTTAAACTTTGTACAAAATTTCGATATAAATAAGTATTTTGTACCCAATTGGATTAATTATGAATACATTGGTTAACTATTCACGCATATTTTAGATACCATAACATTTGACGTTATAATATTGAATAATATTATATAATAAAATACAGCATTTAATAACAGAAAGTAAAAAGACAGTACAAAAAATATGTAACGTTTAACATACGAATAAAAATGACTTATTGTGTTTTAAATTTCTGTCAAACTAATTTTATAGATTTCATATACCCACAGATTATGTAGATGCCTACTTGAAAATATCTAAAAAAATTACAATTTTGGTCATCTTCAAATAAACCTCAGTCATAATAAGGATGATATAACATTATTGATAATGTTATGTTACATAAGCTAATTTATACAAAAATATATGGCAGGTATTTAATTAAATTTTGTTTGACATAATCGTGTATAATAAATAAATAATAAATCAGACACATCCTTTTTAAAAGGATTCCGTAGCCTCCACAAGAAAGGGAACCCTTGTAGTTCTGTAAAGGTCGTCCGTCGGTTCCTTGGTCACAATCTTATATAACTCCGCAATTTCGTCATGGATTTCATAAAAGTGGCCAGACAAGTAGATATCTTATGTGAATCGCCATACATTTTTAAAAGAAATTCCAAAATTAGCTTAGGCGTAACCTTATATACATAAAATGTCGATTTCAGAGTTAATCTTAAATTATACAGTGCACCATATATTCTAAAAAATATATATTTGCCCATACATCATAGAATTACTAGAATTACGTATACTTCGTCAAGTCTATACCTGACGGGCTACATTCTAACAAGAACCAGGTATGATTAATGACTTACATCCATTATTTCAGGTCCTGGATTATTGTTCGTGGTCTACCCGCAAGCTATCGCCAAAATGCCGGCGTCACAATTATGGGCGGTGCTTTTCTTCTTCATGTTCCTATGTCTAGGCCTAAACAGTCAGGTGAGCGTCGTCCGAAGTAAATTAACACTTAAGAGATATTTAGATGTCAGTTGATGCTGTTCCTACTAAGATTCTGTATCTGTCTGAAGTCATTTTGATATTAAAACAAAAATGTAACAGTTATCATTAGGGGATTGTATACAGGCATACATATTTTAAGTGGGCCTGTATAATTTTCACAAATTTACACTCTGTATTTTTTTTTGAATTGGGCCACCTCCTCTTCTTTTTGGTGATTATATTATAGAATTTTCCACATAATTTTTCATTAATTAAATTTGACCGACATGTTCATACTACCGAACGTGCACTATGAAACATGTTTTATATAAAAAATATAGAGCATTATAAATACTATAAGTTCTCCGGATTCCAAAATTAACAGAACAATTTCCACTGTTCTTTCTCACCCTAAATAAGATTCGGTGAAGTTTGTCCAGACCCCTCCCTCGCTATTTTCAGTCCACGTGATTAATGAACGTCCTCCTATTTTTCAATATTCATTGGATTATTGCTTTTTTTAGTGTAAATTTATTTTTATGCCCTCTTTCAGTTCATTCACACTAATAACTATACTTTTATAGCACTGCAAAGCTCTGTACTTTGCAAAAATAATAAATAATTATCAACATAGACCTATGATTGAAGCATTTATTACTTTATAATTTATTATATTTAACCTGTTTACATGTACCTATTTTAGTTTGCCATCGTGGAAGTAGTGGTAACTTCGATCCAAGACGGCTTCCCCGATATGATCCGAAAGAAGCTGGTGTATCATGAACTACTCGTGCTGTGCGTGTGCGTGGTCTCATTCTTTTTCGGCCTGCCGCACATCATCCGGAGCGGTATCTACTTCTTCCAATTAATGGACTACTACGCGGCTTCGCTGAGTATAACGTATCTCGCGTTCTTCGAAGTGGTCGCTATCGCTTGGTTCTATGGCGTGAATCGCCTATCCCGAAACATCAAACAGATGACAGGTACGTGACTATCGCAAACACCGCAATACCGGTCAATACCGCAAAAATTTCTACATATTTTCGAAGTATAACGATATCGGTCAGTATTTGATATATTCTTAAAGAATTTTATAGACTTTATTGAGAATAAACGCCACTTCCATGACTTCCTTGTAAACTCACTTTAAACGAGAAGTCACTTTTATAATTAATTTTGACTTTAAAATTAACGTATAAAATACCCGAAATAGCCCTAAAACTCTTTTATCTACCACGTAAGACGGATTACGAATTTTTTTTTAAAGGCATGTAAATGCAGGTTGTGGAAGAGACCCACCAACAAATAGAAAAAATAGCTACATAGACCATACTATCGCATACTACGACAACTCTGTCGTAATGACAATCTGACGTATCGGCCGGTCTCGTCACTGCGCGTAGGTACTGACCAAGAAACGTCTAATAGCCAAAACTGTCTAGCGGCTTACCGAACCGCGGCCTTATTACCTAAAAGAAATCGATTTCTGTATTCGCAGGATTTTAAAATTATTTTAGTAATTCCTAAGTTAATATTTCGAAATGCTAATTGTCTTTCTATTAACAGTGTTGCCCCTACAATGAAATCACTAAATTATCATAATGAAATTTAATCGCATATTTGAATTCAAAAACCGTTAGGGATCGAGATTTCGCAATTATTCGAAAATTACGCTCTCAAACTGAAGACTGGTCTATAGCGAATCTCAAGCGATTTTCCGTCATTCGTATTTCGTGTAAAGTGAATAATTATAATTTTATATAAATCGTTAGATTAAATAAAATCTTTGCACTTTTATCGAATACTTAAGACATTACAATAATATGATATAATTGGACTGATCTGATGATGGAGCCAGAAGGTAGGCACAGGAATTCCATAATGGAATAACATATCCTAGTTGTGTTTGAGCTTGTCAGAATTGTCTTGAGATGTACTCTCGCCATGAGTGATTTTCAGGGTCTGATGATGGAGACGGAAGGTAAGCACAAGCACTCCATAATAGAACCACGTAGTCTCGCCTTATTTGGGCTTAATGGAATTTTTTAAATGGACTTTGACCATAATTGGCTTTCAGGGTCTAATGATGGAGCCAGAAGGTAAACACAGAAGCTCTATAATGAAACAACGTATCCTAGCTGTGTTTGATCTTGTAGAAATTCTATTGAGATGTACTTTGACTATTAATGATTTTCAGGGTCTGATGATGGAGCCGGAAGGTAGACACTAGTACTCTATAATATAATAACGTAACCAAGCGGTGTTCGCGGTTGTTGGAATTGTCTTGGAATGCACTTTAACCATGTTTGGTTTCCAGGGTCTGCTGATGGAATCGGAAGGTAGACGCTCTAGTACTACATAATGAAACGACGCAGCCTAGCTGTGTTTGAACTTGTTGATTTTCTCATGGAATACACTTTGACCATGATTGGCTTTCAGGGTCTGATAACGGAGCTGGAAGTTTGGAAGCTCCATCATCAGACCCTGAAAGTCAATCGTGGTCAAAATACATTTTAGGGCGATTCCAACAAGCCTAAATATGGTTAGGATATATTGTTCCGTTATGATATGTTAATTCCGGTGCCAACCGTCGGGCTCCATGATCAGACCCTGAAAGCCAATTATGGCCAAAGTCCACTAAAAAAAATCTATTAAGAACACATACGACTAGGTTAAGTTATTCTATTATAGAGTACTAGTGCTTACCTTCCGGCTCCATCATCAAACCCTGAAAATCACTCATGGTGGAGAGTACATCTCCAGACAACTCTGACAAGCTCAAACACGACTAGGATATGTTATTCCGTTATAGAGTTCCTGTGCCTACCCTTTCTGGCTCCATCATTACATCAATTCAATTATACCGTATAATTGTACAGTCATCGGTCCTCGATAAGTGTGCAAAGTTTTAATATAATCTAACGCTTTAAAGTCACTTAAAATTGTGTATAAGAATAACTTTTTTTTATACCTAACAATTTCGAGTCGCAAATCGATTCCGGAATCGCAATCGATTTCTACTTTTATGTAATAAGGCCCCCGTTCGCGATAAGTCTGCCTAAGAAGTGTACAGTTCTTAGATAGACTTGTCACGGAATAGTTCAATTCTGCTCAAATATGGACTTTCATACAATGTCTAGCATTCTCCTATTCAACCTTTAAAATATTGGTGGAGGATTCGCTTGTTTATTATTCATTTGAAATTATGTTTACGAACAAGAACAAAATAAAAAAAAATGATCACTTTATTTTTAATTTGTAATTAAATTCAGTTAATCTTTAATTGTTTGTCCATTCTTTTCTAGCTGAATCGGCATTTGGAAAGCGTTGCAATTTCGAAAAGAATTCATTGATTACATATTTCAAAGTGTAATTCCATTACCTATAAAATACATATTTTTGATTTGATTTTATTTGAAAAACTAGAATCAGTTGGTACTGAAGAAAGAACAAATAAGTCTCTCAACAGGTGGTATGGTTTGATGTGAACATGTATCTTGATGAGCAAATATGTGGAATCTGATTAATCTTAATAAATAATTGAAACTTGATATATTCATTCCAAACATCTAAAAAATGTCTTTAGGTAATATGTAATAGGTATACATATATACTACATATATATATATATATATATATATATATATATATATATATATATATATATATATATATATATATATAATATATTGTGGTGTATAAGACTTTTAACTGATAAAAAAAGGGAATGGGTTCTGTTCGTCTGTATTTCTTTTAATGTTGATACCTCATAACTCGCGTCATTTATTAACTTATTTTGATATGTATATATATTTTTATTATTTTCTTTTTATTTGAAAGATTGTACACCCAGGTAGTTCCCATTTTTGCAAGTCTAAGATCTGATAAGGAGATCTATGAGGAGTTGAAGGAACTCCTAAAATATTATAGGTCGTATACATATACAAATTTTCATATTTTCCGTAATAACTCAGTTCCGGAAAGTATTGTTTGTTACTATTACTATTTGTACTACTACTACTTCTAATACTAATTATTTGTTACTGATAAGCGACTTTTACTCATCCAAATGCGTGTACTGAAATAAAATTGAAAGTGACATATTGAAGCAGCTTGTATTATTATTACTGATTATGTTCTCCTACTTTCTGATGAGTTATGGATAAATCTCAAAATTTAAGATTTAAAAGAAATTAAGACTTACCTAATCAACGGTCTAACGAAAGTGTGGGTTACAGAACGATTGCACCCTAATTAAAGATATAAGAACCCTGAAATGAATATGAGCGTCACCGGAAAATTGAGGCCTGAAATAATTTTCCTCTTCCTCCATTTAAGAGTAAAGATGACAACCTAGCCAGTTATATAGCTCTATTCATGTAATTTAGACATGTAATTTAGCCTATATGTTTAAACTTAATAAATAAACAAATCAAAACTAATATACTACATATAATCAACTAACCTAACGTTAAATGTATTTTGCTAAATGTTATGATTGAACTTGAATGTATAGAACTGTTCAAATAATGCTTTAACATTATCATAATTTAAAGGTCGTACGCCGTCGTTCTACTTTCGATTCTGCTGGCTGGTGGCGTCGCCGGCACTGCTTCTGGGCTTATGGGTGGCCAGTCTGGTGGACTACATGCCGCCCAGTTATCGTGACTATCAGTATCCAGCGTGGGCGCAGGCGCTCGGTTGGACCATCGCCTCACTGTCGCTGCTCTGTATACCAGCCTACGCGGTTGTCGTTATTATACAATCGCCTGGGCGCTCTTTGAGAGAAGTACGGCACACTATTTTTTTCTTTAGATACATAAATAACGTTTCAATGGTATTTAAAATATGTATATATCACCTGTTGCTATATTCCAAGGTACATATTTTATAAAATAAACGTTTTTATTTTTATTTGTAGGGTGTTATTAAGTTACGAATTGATTGCATCTGTGACTTCATTAGTGTGAATTTCAAAATATAAAGTCTAATTAACGCCATCGATCAGTAAATACAAAATCAAAAAAATGTAATTGTAGAACTTAGTAAGCAGAATACTTGGTATCTTTTTTGAAGGCTAAGACAAAAATAATATAATTTTTCGAAATCAAGAACATAATTACAGTAATACTATACTGAAAAAAACAATTGGTAAGAAATTCGTTATATTTCATAAATGGTAATCTTACCTAACGACGAAATTTAAGTAGAATTGAAAAAAAATGTAGACTGGAGAAAAATTTGGTCTATCCAACTTTCATACTCCATAGACCTGTCAAAAAGTACCCATCTGTTTTATTGCCTATAAAGAATATAGAATTTAATGTTTTTAAACTATATAGTACAAAATAAAACTTAATAATGCAAAGGCTCTGAATGATGCCTACAAAAGAAAAGTTCAAAGTTTGATTTTGATTATTATTAGATGACAAAATAAATTACAATGCAAGTGGTAACGCTAAACATACTTATACATGTCTTACTTACCATACCTAATAAAAAGTGGCTTACCAGCCTAAAAAAAACCAAATCCAACTAACTAATTCACGTGGAGTTTTCTTATAGATAACGTTACTATTGCATTTTATGAAAGCAATTAGAATCTGAGTAATCATCTGATTAATAATGAATGACATTATTTTTGGAGCTTTCACATCTTTTCTCCAAATCATAACCGACAACATAACTTTTTTTTCAATGTAAAAACATATTGTCTATGAAGATGTAGCTATGGTCTACGACCGATAATGAATGATATTTAAATATAATACGAATATTGCCAGAAACTACGCAACTCGATCCGGCCGACGACCGGCTGCGACTGCGGCACGCCGGGCTGCGACGTGTGCTGCTCGGACTCGGAGCCGCCGGACGACAAGCCCGTCATCCCCTAGTCCTCCTTTTTAATGTTAGCGTGTATTCCAGTGTTAGAAAGGAAATCAAATTTCTGATTATATAAAGTTACCAATTTTAATGATAAGCTTTAAGCGATATGAATTAAAAATGTATGATTTTTTTTTTAAATTGTGCTCAGACGTGCAACACCACAAAGTTTTATGAGTCCTTTTTAACCTAAACTCGTGTGATATAATTCAGAATATGATGATTTGAAAAAGAGCAATAAGTAAAAAGCAATTTAGGTAAGATGGTATTTATTAATTTAGAAGTGTATTTTATGTGAGTTTCAATCAAGTTACATATCGAAGTACAGTCATTAAATTAAATGAAGTATTTTAATTTGCGACATTCCATCAATGAGTTGTGACTAGATTAGGATAATTTGATTGATGTTAACAAGTATGTAGAGATTGAGGTTTGAATTGTGTTTGATCAATATAATATAGCATTGTCCATTGCCTTACTGTTGTGACTTTAAATTTGTGACAATTTCATTATCATCACAATACAGCACTTTTCTTCATGAGTGTCTGTTGATATTTTAAACAGTCTGTAATGATTTATTGTTAACATCACCTATTACAAGTGAACTAAAACAAGACATATATAAAATATTAATGTAAGCCATAATCGATGAGATACTGGTTTGATATTCAACAAATAAATATATTAACATCGTGATATGTCAACAAAACATGATTGTGACAAAGAAAAAAGTATTACTTTGCAGAAACCCTATATGACCATTTAAGTACTTTTTTGGCAATAGAATACCAACACCTGCAAAATTTCAGGTTGACATTATGTGTCAAGTCTTAAGGCTTATGTTTGCTATTTGTTTTTGTTTTGATACAACTAGCCATTACAGTGAACAATATGAACTACCTTCATCTAAAAGAGATAATTTTTCAAAACAACAAATAATTCAAGTCTGTATAAAATATAGATTTAAATGTTTAAAAATTAAAATACATTAAAAAAGAAAACATATGCAGTATAGACTCATGGATACATTGTGAATGTATAAATGTACAAACAACTACATTAAATACCTAGTATAAGTAGCTTGAAAAATAAACTCAAATATACTTAATATGTGTTTTATTTCAATAACATACATAATTTAGTCCCATATTTTTCCTTGGCATATTAAATATTAACTTTTCCTCTTCTTTGGATTACTTTGTATATCTTCATCTTCATCAGTGCTAGAATCTGCAAAGAAGAAGTTAAAACTATTATTTAGTTGTAACTTGATTGCTAAAGAAATGTAAGTTAGCAACAAAACTGGTTAAACCAAATGTATCTTTGATAAGATTCAATTGAGAACTAGTTCTAATAAATATTTGACTTGAATCTGTAGCAAATTAGTGGTAATGGAAGGATGAGATGATGTTCAGTTAAGACTCTGAAAAACAATCTTCAATACAACAGGTTTAATATGTTTAATATTAATTATTTAGATGTATTAAAGATTTTTTGGATCATTATTAGATGTTAAAACTATTGATTAAATTCATTAGATAAAAAGAGATCCATGTTGTCAATTTTAAAATTATTCTATAAAGTTAGATCCATGATGTAACTTTATAGAATAATGTTAAAATTCATTTTGCAAGAAAGATGACAAAGAATTTTGGATGGCTTCATTCATTTTTTAAACAATATTAATTTTGATTTCACCTTTAATCAACATGTCAAATCAGATTACATGATTTATCAACGAATATAATATTCCAAATAACAGTAAACTACCCTATTACAAATCACTTTCTATCAAACTAACAGAGAATGGTAAATAAAAATACTTGAAAAATTACATAACAATGTAATTTTTCTAATTTTAATTAGGTTTAATAATACCCAGTACAACAACAATAACAATTGTTGTTGTTGTGCTAGGTATTATTAACCTCACTGTTGAGGCTTACTCTCTCTCCCAGTCTTTTTATTTCAAATCGACGAGCTTGCATCTTAAACCCTTTCTATGCTAACCCAGTGCGGGTTCAAAGCAGCTAGTAACCATCGTCACAAACACGATGACAATATCAGGGATCATGGCTTAATGTATCACTGAGGCATATAATGAATAGTTTCATTTAATTTAAGTTAAAAACTTATTGTCAGTTTGTCCATAATCGGAACCAAAAAACTTCTGGTTCAAAGCCAATAATAACTGAGCCGCCACTGCACATCATTATTGTACATTCACAAAGCACAATCAATTACAAAATTAATATATATTTATTAGTAGAATGTCAGTACAACCTACATTGGATTCTGAAATCTGATAATTACTTCTACTATCATAAAAATTACTTTTATGTGCTTTTTACCATCCTTGACTTATATATTTTTTTCAAAACAGTTTTGTAGAAAAACAAAAGGCGACATTAAAAAATAGTAGAAAATAAAACCATATTTAAAAATAAAATTAAACAAAAAAAAATAGCTTGTGAATTCAAATTTTAGCATTTTGTATAAAGTGACCCCTCCTAATCGCTGAAAGTCCTTGTCAAGGACTTCAGCTAGATTGTCGCCGGTCCTCTCAAGGACTCTGCCAATGAGCGATGATTTAGAATTCTTCACAATGTATTTCGGTAGGTTTGAGTGCACATAGTGGTGAGTTTAGGAACGAAACTATAATTTCAATCTGTATTAGAGAATTTTTATTATTGGTAACCAGTGTATTTTTCAATCAATAGCTCTGTCTTAAGTCAGGTTTCATGTTGTATTATTTTAGTGTTTTTCTTTTGTTTACAATATCGAATAATAGTAAAACAATTCTGCATTATAAATAAATAATATAAAAATCCTGTTTTGCGAATGTTTTCGGTCTTTATTTCATTAAATTAACAAAATCTAGTAAAGCTTTGTTTTTCAGATGATTTAATAAATGGGCAACATTTTGAGCTATAAATCATGCTAATTGTAGCGGTATCTACAAAAAAAAAATAGGTCCAAAAATAAAAGTTTAACTGATATTTCATTCCTTCTGATCTTTTTTTTAATCTCCCGAAATATATAGAGCCTCGATTTTTTATAAATTGTTATTGTAAATTAGTTATTAAAGAATAAATAAAACAAAATAAAAACTGTGCTTCTATTTATTTCTAATTTAGTGTAAAATTGGTAGGTTCAATTTTTCTGATATGAACTTCCTATACATTATTAATGAATTTAAGTTTTTCAAAAATATTATACAAAAGATATAAAAATATCTATAAGAAAACTTAATTTGTTTACTTGCGGTCCTACAGCACAGAAAAGCATGACTGTCAATGTTAGTGATTTTAACAAAGCCTGCCCACCATGAGCTATGCATATTTAAGTATATTTTTGAGAATGATAGTAACTCAGTGGTTAAATCTCCTACACTAATTATAGGTAAATGGACAGTAAATCATTAGAAAAAGATACCTTTTAGTAGAGATCGGTAAGGAAGGGGGGGGCTGTCCATTTACAAATTATTTTAGGAAATTTATAGTATTTGAGTGACAATTTTTCAAGAATTTCATTATATTCTCTTTTCTGCTTTATATGTCTTCCCCTACGTTTCATCCATATCCCCACCACAATGTCTTCTACCTTCTACCTACAAGGCTACCTTAGGCATAAAAGGTTGGGGATGGTAGGGAGGAGAATTACAATATATTTTTATTTCAAATAAAGTAGACTTGTACCATAAAAATAACCTCGAGCTCATCTTCAACTAGTCAACTCCAACCAATCTTCTTGGGCTTTTAGTCTAGTTGACTAGTTCAAAATTGTGTTAATTCTTGATAAAGGTCCTAAAAATATGTGCGATAGCTCATTGGATTTGGAATGACATATATAAAAATGTATTTGAAGGATTTTACTGCATGATAAAAATTGCATAAGTTATTAACAAATTAATATGAAAAAAAGGTATTTCGTTTTTTGGCATTTACTTAAAAACTATTAATATGTAAAAAATAAAAAAAAATTATAACGAGTAGAAATTTTCCTGAAAAGTCTTGATTCCCAGAACTCTACCTCTATTATTTAAAATTGTAATTCAGTTCTGAAAATAGGGCTCCGCGCGGGCGATAAAGCATGGCCGCGCTACCGCTCAACAAAGACTATCACATAAATTAATTTTTTTGTAGGATTGAATATCAATATTAAATTTAAAAAAATTATGGTGTCATCAGAACACTTCAAAGAATAAAGTCCTGTGAAAAACATTTTTTTTTGTTGAACTTTCAAAATTTTTTGATGACTTTCATTTTTTAAATAATCAGTTTATATGTGCGTGCGTGCGTGCGTGCTTGCGTGCGTGCGTGCGTGCGCACCAAGACCACATTGTAAAAGTATTTTAAATTTGTGTATTTTCATTATTATAACAAAAAATTAAAATCCTCAATAACATTGTTAAAAAAATTTATAGGCCAATTATATGAACTTTTATAGGATCTTTAGTAAAAATTAAAGTTCAGGAAAAATCACTTGTCAACAATTGTATAACTTTTTGGAAAATCAACAAAACAAATTTTTCACACAGGACTTTATTCTTTGGAGACTTCTGACGATATCATAATTTTTTTTTACTCAAAGCTTTTCTTAAGAAATTTCCTCCTTATTATTAATCTATTTTTTTTATTTCTTAAATGCTAATAGTTTTGAGTAATTGCCAAAAAATTAACTATCTTTTTTTCATCTTAATTTGTTAATAACTTTTGCAATTTTTATCACGCAGTAAAATCCTTCGAATACATTTTTCTAGACATTATTCCGAATTGATATGCTATAGCACATACTTTTAAGACCTTTATCAAGAATAAACAAGATTTTGAACTTGTTGACTAGACTATTTGCAAGAGAGCAAGACTTAAGTAAGGTGACTTATTTACTCATTTCACATTCAAATGTACAATTGCTTTCAGATGAATTTTCAAATTCGTCATGAAATACATTTCATGATTGTGTTTTGTGATCACAAGTTTTGACTATGTGTATCTATTAGTTGTCTTGTGTTGCGATCCAATAATGAAAAAATATCTATTTGTTATCAATGTTTATAATTATTATTTTAGTCTTTTTCATATTGTATCTAGAAAATAGGAAGCAAAACATCAGATAACCATTGTCTCATGACATACAACATTTCACACATACTGAAGGGTGTATACACAGCTTTAGACCAAAGGGGGGCAATGGGTAAATTAGAAACTTAAGCCATGTCTTTCGGACTTGTTTTGCTCTACACAACACACCACACAAAGATACTAGATACCTATATGTAACATTAAGTGCAGGTAGAGTGTAATATAGAGGAAACATGCATACCCAGGTACACATAAGTAACATATCCAGGAAGGAGCTGCTCTCCCCTGTCCCCCCTGAGTATACCCTAAAGTGTATAGAAGAAATGCAATATAAATTATTTAAAAAATTAACGAACAATTAAAATGTTGAGATATTTATGAAACATTTTTCCCATAAACAAAATCAGCCTTATATTTTTGAAGTATACCCAAAAATATTACCCAGTTATACATGAACTGTATAAATTGTAACCTATTTTGATGTCTAACCCAGGTGTTTAACTAAGGCACAATTGAAAAGAATATTTTTTTTAGATAATCTGCACTTCACAACACCCCTTACCTTCTTCATCAATATCTACTACATCTTTTCCTGTTGCTTCCACCACACTAGTTAATTTTGAATTGGTTATTTGTTGAAATTCTGCTAAACATTTGATCAAATTCGATGGTTCAGTATTTGCATCTTGTTCATAATCATAAAGTATTTTACCATTGTGTTTTAAAATGAATTTTAATTTAGTTGACATTTTAATTAACCGATTTCAGATTCCAATAATTAACTTAATATTAAATCACAGACACAAGAAATATAGATATACCATGCTTCCACTACAGAGAAACAGAGTAAATTAAAATAGGATACAACGAAACCAATTAAATTTTCAGTTAAACAGAAAGATACATTTAGATATTTTTAATCGAAAGTCTGAGCACAGAAAAACCAATTGTCCATTTACAACATACGAAAATGTACTCTAGCTCGAGAACCATAAATTTTACTATTGTATTCACTGAGCATATAGTTATCATTTAGATTTCAAACAGGTTAATAACTATGTAGTTCGCAACAGGCTGTCACGGTCAAACATTTAGTTCGACAGAATAAAAAATTTTGTATTCTATTGTCACATTACATCAAACATTCTTTATATTAAACTATTCTCCTTTAAATCATAGGATATTTAAAAACTAGTCTTGTTTACTGCAAAAGACAAACATAGGATAATTTGAATTGTCTACTCGACTGTTCCTCTTTTATTTGTAATTTTACGATCTAATTTATTGCTTATTGGTTCATTGTCTTTCTATTTATTTTAATGTGAAACATTTAATGTCGTGTTTAAACGGAAGCAAGAAGTTTATTATGACTTGCCATTCTGGTAGTTTTGGGTCTTGTCGGCTCTTTTAGGTGTTTAGCTTAAAAAATGATAAGAGAGTATACTTTTTTAAGCTAAACACTACACAATACTACATGGCGCAATATTACTAACTTCTTTACGTGTGTAGAATAGCTGCGTGTTTTCTTAAACTATTTTTTTTTATTATTATTATTTTCTTATATTCTATATGTACATCATTATAACTTACAGCTTGATCCAGAAGTATGGGTTCATTTATGTGAATCAAATCCAATATTAAAATAAAATTCTAATTATCGAATATACGCGTACTTAGCATCCTAAATATTTCTAAATCGTTTTTTCAGACTCATCAATAAATTCTGATATAATTGTCTTACCCTGAAGCATTCTTTAGTTGTTTGAATAACTTTCTTACGTTTTCATTGTTTCTTAATTCAATAAGAACCTAATTTAATACCAATAAATTTCTTTTCTCTTTCATAAAAAATATTAATTGATAAATAGTGTCGATGTCGATTAATAAATATTATTTTCCTACGCCGATATAAAATGTCTCAGCCTCATTGCTAAAATATTGTTTACAAACAAGGAAAAACTTTGACACAGTCTTTACGAAAGATTACTGTAGTAATAATATAAATACTAAGGGAAAAATTTGGGACAAATATAGTTTTTGTCGCGCTAATTTTTAACGTTTCCCAATTTATTGTCTGTCTATCGTCAATTAGGGGGTGTATTCGTTTCTTTGAATATCATCTTATAAATGTACAATGACTACCGATCTAGGTGAAATTAAGGATACAATAAGAACATATGCTGTATATAATTTTAATAAAGTATTGTTTCTATTCTTCACCAGACCATTATCTAAAATGATGTGACAGATTATAATAAAATTTTGCACATATCTAGATAATGTAGTGGAATACAAGATAGCATATATTTTTATATTTATTTATTAGAGGACCGAAATCGGTATTAGAAAAAAATAAAACCTGGATAAGCATAGCATACAACCATTATCAAATTTTAATTTATATTGAATGTAGCAGGCGGAAAACCGGTGGCCGGTATATTAAAGTCCATCACGTCCTGAGAGTATGGGACATTATATGTGGTTAATAAACAAACCGTTTCTATCCTTATTATCTCAACTTTCTCTTTTTTCTTGCATGAAAACTTAGTCTTATTCGATTATTAAGTACATGCAGAAAAGATAGCACTTCAATATAACTGTTCATCTGAAGATTTTACTTCTTAACTGAATTTTTTACCTAAAATAATGCAGAGTTTCTGAACGCATAATTATAATGTCAATAATGTTATGATCTCACTCAACCAAAATATTGTCATTTCCATCAATCAAAGTTTTTATGAGAAACCTAAAATGAAATTATTATCATTGTCATATAAATATGCGTGAATACGGAAGATTTGGTCCATTAGTCGGAGCGATTGATGAAGGCACTACTAATGCCAGATTTTTGGTACATAACATTTAATTCTTAATTATTTTGGGATAATTGTTTCAGAAAAACAAATAATTCATAATGTTTTGAATATGTATGTATATTGAATATACCTCAAATAAAGTTATTGTAAATTTATTATTCGTAATTATCGTAAAATGTGTTCGTTTTTAGTTATAAAGTCACATGGAAAAGTTTTTTAGACACAAATGTTTTCATATTATGCCATTTTTTAAGTCAAAGTACAATAATTTTACAAATCTTTAGGCAATTTAAATATCCATTATATAGTTTTCAATGTAATAATTCAATAATCAGGTATTTGCTGCTAGTACATCAGAAGTGTTAACTTATCATCAAGTACCTATTAAACGATTTAGCCCTCAGGAAGGTTGGGTAGAACAAGATGCATTGGAGTTGTACAAATCAATATTAGAATGCATAGAGGTACTTAATTGTTTTACTATTTTATGTAGAGTTATATTTCAAATACATTAAACATTTTAACTAACAATTTTTCAGGTAACCATTGATAATTTGCGTAAATTAGATATAAATCCAGGAGACATAGTCAGTATTGGAATTACAAACCAAAGAGAAACAATAATAGTGTGGAATTCTTTGACTGGGCAACCTTTATATAGCGCTATAGGTATGGTGTAAATAATTTAAAGATAGTAATGTAAACATGTTATTTCATATAAATAAAATGAAGTCCATGTTTTTTAGTATGGTTGGACACTAGGACATCAAAAGTTGTTGATGAATTAATTAAAAAGTATGGCGTCCCTTGGGCAAACTCAGTCGAGCAAGTGAGCGGTCTTCCACTATCTACATATTTTTCTTCTGTAAAACTTAAATGGTTGCTACAAAATGTTCCAGCTGTTAAGGATGCTGTTGTTGCAGGAGAGTGTTTGGCTGGTACTGTAGATTCATGGTTAATATGGGTAAATCAATTATATATATTTTTTTAATTACATATGTATTTATATATTGAGATATTGATATTGTTTATTAAGATATTGTTTATCAAGTAAACAATATCTTTAGACGGGGCTCTTGAGACATTTTAATAGATTGCAAAGCATGTGTTTATTGCTGACTGAATAAAATATGATACAGTTTCTAAATAACAAGAAATTAGATATGATACAAGTTAGTACTATTTTATAAATGTTACTTAAGTGAAGTGGTACATTATGATGAAGATATATGTTTTATAATGCTTTTATATTCCTATTAACATATAAGGCTGAAATCATGTTTAAAAATAAATATGACTAGTAGAATGTTTGAATTTATTGTTAATAAATAATTATAATTATTGGACAAGATACTATGTGAACATTACCAGTTAGCACCAATCTAGACTAAACTGAGTCTATTCATATATTGCGTGGTATTTTATCTTGGTGTGTCAGTATCTTGTTTCATCTGCAATTTTGCATATTACTTATATTTGGTGTTATTATTATTATTAATTCAGGCTGCATTCATTTTTAGAGTTCCATACCTTTAAAGGGAAATGAAATCCTTATACGATCACTGCATTGTCTGTCTGTCCACATATTTGTTGAAGCCCTTTTTCTCAGGGATGCAGGGAAGTATCAACATGAAATTAATATACTTAGGTCTGGGGTCCCTTGGAGCTGTAAAAAAATAAAAGTTTTAAGTCAATGTAACAAAGAAATATAGGTAAAATACCGTCATTTACGATTTAATTTTGAAACTCGAAAGTAAGCTCAAAACCTATAAGGTACTTTACATTGATCTAAAATCGTGGAATTTAGCTAGAAGAAAGGTACAAATAGTGAAAATAGTTTGAAAATAGTTAATTTATAGTTGTATAACATTATATGAATTTTGTGACCACAAATATACAAGTGTACTTGGTGTGTAGCCTGCGATTTAGACCAATACTTAGGATAATTTAACTTCCTGTGATAAAAACTTAAGATTTTTATCACATTATTCAATTATTATGACTTAGAAACCCTTACTTAATATTTTTACAAACAACTTTAAAATTGTATTTAAACATTAAAATAATTTACTTATTATTTATTTAGATCTTTTGAAAAATATGTTTTTTATCTCCTTAGAATTTGACTGGAGGCTGTCATGGTGGGGCACATGTAACAGATGTAACCAATGCATCTAGAACACAGCTGATGTCATTACAAAGTTTGCAATGGGATAACAGGCTATTGAAATACTTTGATATACCGATACAAATATTACCAAAGATTAAAAGTTCATCTGAAATTTATGGTTACATAGCAACAGGATCATTAACTGGTGTACCTATTGCTGGTGTTAGTAGCTTATATTAATTAATCCTTAATTATTGTTTTCATTACAAACATAATATCACAATAGTTGTTGAATTTGCAGTTTGAAACTGGATAAATATTTCAGTGCTTGGGTGATCAACAGGCTGCTTTGCTCGGACAGAATTGTTTGAGATTTGGCCAAGGAAAATGCACTTATGGTACTGGATGTTTCTTACTATTCAATACAGGTGCACATTTTTATTTCTAGTAATATTTTTCAAAATTGATGAAATTTTATATAATCATGTCTGCCTCATTTTTGTAATTGTGCTTATACACTCTCTAGTTAGATACCAAATAAAAGGAGGTGTTGCAAAAGACGCAAATGTATAAATTTAATTAGTGATGTTAAATATTTGTTTAATGAATTCTTTGAAAAATCCCTCTCTCACAACTGCGAAAACTGTTCAAATTGTCAAACAATGTATAATAGCACAAACTGCAGCAGTGAAATCTTGTCAATCACTAGTACTGCCTATATCAGTGGTGGCTCAGATAGGACGCTCGACTCCAAATCCAAAGCCAGTGTTCAATTTTATGCATATACCAATGAATTTTATTAGAACTTCAGTACATTTTTTTTCTCACCAACATATTACGATGTTGGTGCAGGAAAATATTGAGAGAAAATACACAGTTTGAGTAAAACTACTAAACTGTGATTTTGTTGGAGAACAGGTATTCATTAATAAAATTATACAATGGTGAGTTCATGACCTGTTATTTCGGATTCCAACAACTGTGAAAGTGGATGTGCTGTGGACAAATGCCTTTGGCTATTCCATATTGGTAACAGCGTTGTGAAGTTTGTATTTGTACATACATAATGTCATATAATTATGTCAACAAGAGCTTACAATTGTTTTTTTAGTCTACTTCTGCCCAATATACATTAATATGAAGGCATATATTGATTGTATGACTATAGCTTGAGGTTGAATTAAATGCTCCGGTGATAGGCATTGATGACCATCAGTGCTGACAGTACTCACTGATAATCAGTCTGCCATTTCTATTTAATATTCTTTTGACAAAATATGTCTTACAATCAAATAAGCTACCGATTAATAAATTTTAAACCTTCCTGTTATCTATTGAAAATATTTTAATAGGAGATGAGGAAAAGAAAGGTTTTAATGTTCACCCAATTTTGGATATAAAATATATGCAGAGAAGTTTAATATGTAATGTTCAAAGGAGAGGAAACACAAATAAAATATTCTCATGTATTTTAATATGTACATAGAAAATTTTGATGAACTATGAGTAAGTTTAAGTTCATTGTGGGTAAGATGGTGGAAGCAGACAGATAGACAGACAAGAAATTCATCTCTACTTTCCTATAGGTTGAAGTAAAACATTGCTTTTTAAAGACAGTCTACCAAATGGTAAAAATTATAACAGTGTGTAAAATATATTCTTGTATATACAATACATTGTAAATGAATGTTTAGATAAATTTTGTTTGATTTAAAGGAGACTCAATAGTGCATTCCAAGAATGGCCTATTAACTACAGTGGCCTTCAAACTAGGTCCTGAAGTGCCTCCGGTGTATGCACTTGAAGGTTCTATAGCGACAGCAGGTGACTTATAATTCTTTTCACATATTTTCTTATTTAATCAATTAGAGTAGTAAATAAGCAAGAAAGGTAATTTCATTAAGCACATTCAAATAATTGGTTTTTAATATTTTTAAAAACTCACATTTTATACTTTTATGATAAGTTACTTATCATGTCATGTATTTACATGAATTTATATGTATACCAGCTGGTGGGTGGTGACTGTTTGTCTATTGCAGTTAGTAGCGACCCTATTTGCCACGCTGAGGATGTAGTTTCGCTACCCACACAAGACACTTATTTGTTAATAAATTGATGTTTGTCTTAAGCCTGGAACATTCTATGTATTATGTATATGTATTTACCAAAAAAAGTATATATATTTTCTAACCATCTGATACTGATATCCATAGTGTAAGCCTTGTAGTTTAGGACCAGATTGAGGTATATGTGTGTCAGAAGATGGGTAATAATGGGTAATGGATATGCATAAGGTCTATATATTCAGGTTTTCTTTGTTAAAACTAAACCAATATATTTTCTTAATGTGAGTTGTTATGATTTAAAAATATAAAATTTAATTTTATGTCATATACAGCACTGTCTATCAGATCTTCGCATTACTATGAAATGTCCTTTAAATAATACAATTGTTTTGTTAAGTTAAAAGTTATGTGATCACTAACAGATGTATACAAGATTTTTGCATATAAAGATCATTAATACATACCAATCTAAATTTGATTTGTGAATTGGTTTGATGATGAAATTATCTTAAAATGCTTTTGTTATGAAAAATACATAATTCCAATGAGATTCAAATTTAGATCAAATTTTAATAGTATTTGATGCAGGTGAAATGCTTGGTGCATGATGGGCATAATTAATGATCAGGGTTGAAAGCCTGATGAGATCGGAATTGGAAGTGAGGGAGTAATTGGGGTTGGGATCAAAATTGGGCTTGGAACCTAAAGTGGGATCGGCATCAAAATCAATAGCAATACTGGGATTGAAATTGTGAACTAGACCCGAATCACAATAGCACGACAGACTAGAATCAGATTCATAATTGAAAGATAGGTGGCTTTATATGATGAATAAAGTAATTTGTTCTACATTCGCTATGGCATAGGGGTTAAAATTATATTCTGTATGATAAAAAATGTTAATCTTGCCTAACATCTATAAAATTTTACCATCAATATTTATAAATTACCCGTACTTGAAAAACTTATATTATCTTCTTGTTTATACTCTGGCAAGACTTGTTTAAGTATATAATTAAAAGATGTACAATATTTTTAGGGGATGCTTTGCAATGGCTTCGCGATGGCTTAGAAATAATTGATGATATCAAAGATACAGAATTAATCCTACCTGATGGAGACAATGATGGCGATATTTGCTTTGTACCTGCATTTACTGGACTTTATTCACCACAATGGCAGAAGGATGCTAGAGGGTAAGTGTTAATATTTTTATAGAAAAAACAATGAATAGTTACTCATCTTAAAGATTCTAGTGAACATATATACCCACTTATTTGTAGAACAATTATCTAGTTAGTTGCTCAACGTGTACTTTTGGTCAAATCGTTTATATATGTGATCTGTTGTTTCAACTACTTTTAAATCGGAAAAGTAGAAAATGACACATACAAATAAAAAAATCGTATTTTGATGATCTTATCCAAGATGTATATTAAGCAATAAATTATACCAAGATATATAGCAATGTATTAACTTCAAACAAATTTACAATTTTCCATGTGACTGATTTGATTGAAAATTATGTTTTCATGATTTTTTGGCAGTCTGTGGCAAAATATATGGCTAATCTGTAGGACGCACTGAAAATTTTTGAAATGAAAAAAAATTGCTAGGAATGGTCAAAAATTAATTTATTGTTTATCAAAATATTCTCCATTAGCACAAATGCACTTTATCATACAAATAAACCTATTTTGAAAATATTTATGCCACTCCTTCCTGGTGATCTCAGAAATGTTTTCATACTCTTCGACAACCTTTTTAAAGTCGAGAGTGTATGCAGAATTGTTCATAAGTTTTATGATTTTCTCCTTCAAAAATTGGTTTTTCTCTTTGGCCGTGTGAAAACTGGCATTGTCATGGTGCTAGATGATACGACATTTAAGGTTATTTTTATGGAATTTGTCAAACAATGGTCGTCTACCAATCACTATTCAAGGTAATCACAATTCTCTGAAGCTAAAGTAGCCAAGTGTAGAGTTTTATTAAAAAAATAAGCAATAGGGCACTTAGGGCACTTCGCTCGCGCGCCACTTTGTTTGGTTTCCGCTCATCGGGGCGTAGCAATAAATCCATGTTTCGTTACCTGTTACATGTACCACTCTAAATTTGACGCCTTGAATCTGGTAAGCATAGTATTGCACTAAATGACGCGGTCGACCTTTTGAGCTTCAGTGAGCGTGAAATGATGACGCAATTTTTAAGATGACGCCACAATATAAAAACCGTTTATACTTAGATGAAATAAAATGTATTCTGCAGCCAAAAAGTTCCATTTACAAATGTAGTAATTACTTTATGAATATTGTTTATGTAAATAGCCAGTTCCGGAAACTTTGTGCGCCCCATGTGTAAGTGAAATGCCACTTACTTATTCATCACGAAATTTCTAATACTATAGGTCCAATTGAAACAAAACTTGGTCTGATGATATAAGAGAGAAATTCACTAGGAAAGAATTTTCTAAAATTTATTTTTAAGTGGGGTAAAAAGAGATTGGATTTTGTAGGAACTTTTTGAAGTGAGGTATGACTGAAATTTGATATCAGTACTGCTTATTACAATTATGTATACATTTCTCTCAATGAGAGGGACGTAGTGGAGTTGTATAATGTATAAAAATTGAAAGCGGGATGAGGAGCGGAATCAAGATTCAGAACTAGGAAAGAAACCAAGGTCAAAACTGAGTGTTAAATCGTGATTAGGACAAATAGTGTGACTAGAATCAATCAAGATACCAGAACAAATCGAAACCAGTACTGATAACAGAATTGAAAACAGGGACGAAATTGGGAGTGACAGCAATGAATATATCTACTTTTTACATATTGATGATTTCTATCACTTTTGTATTAAATAAACATCCTGGCATTGCAGTAAAATGGAATTCACGAGTGCTATTCATTTCATAGATGCTCGAGTAATCATTGTTTATTTTTATAATAAAAATACTTCGGTAATGTAACCCTGTGTTTTTTCCTGATTTTTGGATCGTGCAAGAATAGATTAGGTTGGGGAAAAAGTATTTTATATTTTATAAGTAAAAAGTTGCAGTAAAATCTCTTTGGTTGTGCTGTTTGTATCTGGCTAGTTTTGATACCATTAAATAGATGACATTTCAAAAAAGAAAATTAAGTAAAATCGGTTCTAGCCTTTTTTCTCTTGTTTTTCTTATCCCTATTCAGGGAGATTTGTATTCAGGGGCAATAGACTGAAGATATTGAAATAACTTGTAAGAAGCATGAAGAGTTGCGGGATTAGATTTATAGGTGTCGTCACTTTTATTGTTCGACCCATATGACCTAAATGTCGGAAGGGCCATGGGACGTGGTGGGCTTGTCTATCAAAATGAGTGATTCTAATGTAGAAATTTGATACAATTTGAAGTTTTATTACAAAAAAGGGAAAAATGCGGCACCAGCCGCGAAAAAGAATTGTAACTTTTATGTATCTAGTGCAGTGTTGTTAAAAGTAGTATGTCACTACCTACAAAATGGCAACAAGTTCTTGAACAAAATGGCATATACATATTATAATTAAATGTATGTAAAATATGATAAATAATTTTAAATTTGTATGTAAAATTACTTTTTCCCTGACCATACATATTTTTTTATTTTTCTATAAAGTATTCTCTTGAAATACTACATGCTTAGATATTAACGTGTAGAGTGTCTCCATCCCATCAATGAAATGAACATGTACCGTACAATGAAACGGATCATTCAACCTATTAATGCTTATAAAAGTTGGAGATACCTGTATGTTTATACATTATGCAACCTCATTATTTCAATAACAGTGTAATCTGTGGCGTCAGCAAAGCGACAAAGCGGGAACATTTCGTGCGCGCAGCCCTAGAGTCCATCTGTCAGCATGTACGAGCTACTGTGGATGCCCTGGCTGTGGACTGTATACCCTTGAAGCAATTGCTAGTTGATGGCGGCATTGCTCAAAATTCTACACTTATGCAAATGCAAGCAGACCTCATTGGCATACCTGTGGTAATCTATACTGCTATGTAAATCTGTAGCATCTGTAAATACAATTTTCTTGTTAAATTCTATGATGAATATTAATTTTATCATTCACTGATGCCACTTGTATAGTTTTTAAAATTTTTGTCCATCTATCTGTTTGTTCTTTTATAACTTAAAACCAATTTGATCGATTCTAAAGCAAATTTAAATAGAGTATAAACAAATAATTGCACAAATGAATTTTGAACTAATAGACAGCAAAGGTGAGGTTGTATCTTTTAGTTAAGAAATACTTAAAGTTTATGCCCAAATCTTCAGTTGGGCATAAAGGCCTTCTGGCTTAGCTCCCATCCTATGAACTTCTCAAGAATTATGAAAGTTAGAATCAGTTTCCTTATGAAATGAAATATCAAGTTCTTATTTATTTATATATTTGATTATTTTTGGAAATCTAGTAAATTGCATGCCAAAACATTTCAAAATTATTTTTATTGGTAAAGTTAAATTGTAAACCTAAAATAAAACTTTCAAATGAGAAATCTAAATCAAAATTGAATTACTCACTGGCATACTTTCATATTAAGCAAATTCTTTAATATGACTTAAAATTGGAAAATTTCAAGCATAAGATATGGTAGTACAATTAACAATTTTTATTTATGCATAGAAATATTTAATATAAGTTTTAGAAAAATTAATATTTTGAAAAATCACTGTTGTTCAGATTCTTTTTGGATTCAACTTGGATATTGTTTTATGAATCTCTCAGATTCGACCTCTGATGACGGAGAGCACGGCCCTAGGAGCTGCCATGGCAGCTGGCCGCGCGCTGGGCGTGTGGCCACCGGCGACGCCCGCGCCTCCTGCCGACGTCTTTTTACCTTCTCTTATGGATGATGGTTTATTCCTTGTCATTAATTGAATACATATTAAATTTTTCCTATTCGCTTGTCCTTTATTTTCAGATAAAGATAACAAAAGCTTATTTCTTAAGCATATTATTTAAAATGCTTCATATTAATTAAAAACCTACATGTCTAACAATAAAACTTTAAAATGAGTGTTTAATTCTATCTCAAATTAAATATTCTTAATAACGCTAATTTTGTTCTTTCTAAAATAAATAATGTAAAAGCACTATCGTAATGAAACTGAATAAATTATGTGATGTGTATGTTGTGCATAAATATTTATTTTTCACTTAAAAATAATATTTTAAAATTATTGGATATGTACAATGTTTATAAAAGATATTTGATTTTATTGTAACATTTGCTATTACAGAGCGAGAAATCAGGTGTAAACAATGGGAAAAGGCACTCGATCGATGTATGGGGTGGTCGTCCGATACTGATGAGCGGGTGCACCACAAAACAGGTATTGAATATAAATATCTATGTGTGTCCCATAAACTTTGTAAAGTTTTGACATGAGTGACGAATCATGGCTTGCGTCATTGTGTCAAAATTTAATTTAGTGAAAACCACAATTTACTCGAAAGTTGTCATTTCTTCGGGTTTTGAATGTGTTATATTCAATGCTATTTTTCAGAACTTATTAATTCAGTGACTATAGTTAATTTAGCAAAATTTGTCTAAAAATGAAAATTGTCTACATATGAAAAGACATATGATTGTATTCACAGGTTAAAAGATTATAAGAGTAAAATATTGACATATTGTTTTTATAACATTTATGCCTTTTTAATAATTTGTTTTTGGTAAAGCATTTTATATTATTTTTTTTGAGAAATATAAGAAATATTTGATAAAATGTAATTCTCTAATTTTATTTTCAGAACAGAAAAATCCAACAGCAGCAGCTCTTCCACCTGGACTATTCTTCCTCGGTACAGCATTATTAGTTATTTTAGCTGACAAACTAAAACCAGTTTAAAATATGAAATTTATTCAGTGAGGTTTAATTCAAATAGTGTGTTGTAGTAAATTGTTATGTTTTAGTTATTTATTGAAGTAGTAGTTAAAATGTTACATTTTCTAATATGAGTCTTGATACAATGCTTGGCAACTTGATATAAGTTTGGGCAAAAAATAAAATTGATCATTTTCTAATTCCATATTGATTTTCCACTTTGACACCAACATATTCAGTTAGAGTCATTGTTTCCAATTGTTGTGGTGGATTTATAATGTAGTTCTGAAAGTAGTCATTACTTTCTTTTTACCTGATGTACAATATTGTATTTTAATAAAATTTTTTTTAGCAAATTTTAATAACGCCGCCAATAAATATTGTGTTTGATATTTGCATTGGGTTAGTAAAGAGAATAATGTATAACCCATAATGTTGAGGGCTCAAACTCTTGTTAAAATACTGTTGTGTATATGAGTACAAATTTAAGTGAATAGTGCAGACATCACAAAATCTAGTCTTCTAAGCTACAAACAAATCATTGTTTTAATTTTTTTAATCATGTATTATAATACAGTATTTCTGATAAATGTAAAAGCAACATAATCAGCATTTAAAATGGTAGTCTAATATACATTTATGGAATGTTTATGTTAATTACTACTTACTAATGACTTACAATATTCCATCCAGGCATTGCAAAAATTTGCTATTATTGTCTGACTAGGTCCAGAATATATTCAATACAGTAAGTAGAAAATGCTCTAGTCACAATAAAGATGTGAAAATTACGTCTTTTATTTCTATTTCTACCATACGTTACATGAAGTTGCTTTCCTTATGGTAATAATTATAGTAATGGATATGCATGCAACTAAATAATTTATTTACATTGCCATTCATTTTGCGAGAATATTTAATCCAGATAGATAAACATTACCATTGGCAGCATAGGAGCTAGCTATAAGTTGCTTTCATAATTTTGCATGCCGATATCGTAAAGTTGCTTTATAATTTTCGTGCAGTGGATGTTCAAAAATTTTGTGCACTATACTGGGAGAGTGCAGACGTCCTGGGAGGCGATTCTCGGGCCGTTTAAAAATTGTCACATGCGGCATTTTTTAAAGAGGCGTATAATAGAATAAAAGTAATTGTCAATACTGAATTAGTGTGGTTATTTGACACTTGTCATTTCATACAAAACGATAAATGTCAATCAAACACGCTCATTTAGTATTCTTAATTTCCAAGCTGTGACAATTGTCAAACGATTTCCGTGTGACATGCAAGTACACCTAGCACCGACAATAATTGTCACACATTAAATTTAGAAAATCAGTAGAATGAGTAACCCCTTATTTTAATGAAATCATAATTGTTGTTCTCATCCAACAGTATTATTATTCCAAATTGAAGGGCTTTAAAACTCCACTTTTTCCATTTTAAATATTATAAGTATATTCTCATATCTATTAAAAATTCCCGCTCTTTGAATAGAAACTTTTTTAAATTTCCATAGGCGAGTAAAAATACATATTTTATCTCCCTTCACATCTTTCATCATTTTTTATACGGAATATTACGGAAAATTCACATTTATAAATTATCTCATGTAACAATTTCCACATGGCGCGAGGACCGCTTCCCTGGTCAGTAAACGACTTCAGTTGCGTCTTCCATATTTATTGTACTAAGACGTAAAAAGAGAGGAGTATTGGGATTTTGGCAGCATTTGTTACTAAAAATGAAATATTAAGGTTTTAAGCGCGCGCGGCCTTCGGTGAAACCGCAAGATCCACCAATTTGTCGAGCGCCTTCATACATGGCCGCGCTGCTTAGTTCTGTACTTCCTCGCACTTAAAAATTCACTTTAAATTTCTGGATATAATAGCTATACGAAATTGAATTGTAGTCTTTAGGAAATAAGGCAACAAAAAAATATCTACCTTTCTAGTCACTTACGTCAGGAAATTTACAGTGCATTTATAAAGTTAAGTGATCGTTTAGTTCACTTCGCGATGGCGCTGTCGTAGCCGGTTTGTCGATATCTCTGTTTATAATAATCTACTTTACAAAAGTAATCGCGAGTGTTTTTTTTTTGATACGTAAACCAAAATACGTAGAATAATTTGTAGCATAATAAAGTATCCACTTTTATAGTGTTTCTCAAGAGCAAATACGTGAAAAATGTGCCTAAACTATCCTTTGTCGGTTTTGATGTATAAAATGGTGGGATCTTATTTTACGTGTTCATTTCACATATTATCTACATAATTTATTATATTTTAAATAATATGTAGTGATGAATTATGATAATAGTTTTATCTCATTTTATTTTTATTGTGAAATAATTAGTACATATTTATAAAAATAAAGTGTTGAATATGGTCGAGGGCGAAACGGTCATTGTATTTTGCAGTATAGTAGCTGGAAAGTAAAGTATTTTCAATCACAATATAAAAAAATAATATTTATTTATATACCATATTTTTTTCCTTTTGTGACTTGTGGGCGGCTGGCGCGTATTACAATCACAACTATCGGTAAACATTATGCACGGGCGCCATAAGCAATTTGTGGTCATGTTTTGTTGATTTTTTTAATAAAAGTATGTAGTTCTACTATCGCATATGTAAATTTATCAAACCTATAATAACGTTACGACAGAATTATCTAGCTTTTGTTAAGAAATAGTGTATTTTATCGAATTAATGAACAGCGAAATTTAACATGATGATTCTAGTTGGTTTGCACATCATTCCTATTTTGTATATTCACATTAAAATATAATGTCTGTAACAATGTGAGTATTTAATGTGTAATAAGAATCTAATTATAAATCGAAAAAGAAAAATATACAATAACATGGTAAATATCAGCATTTCAGTTTATTTTACAAAATTTTTGGTTAGGGTGCGCGTTGCATCGCCACATCTAGATTAGCCGCGTGCGAGACGGTAGGAAGTGCTATTAAAATTGAACACTTGGGAAGACTCATTTAATAAGATGGTAGTTTTTATAACAGGAACCATGAAGAATAAATAACAGTGGCACAGAGTACAATAGAAATTAACAAAAGCTGCAGATAACATTTTCCAAATCCCAGAAATGGACGTAAAAGCCTACACCAAGCAAAGGAAACATAGAAAGAAAGATAAACGGAAGGAACATACCCTTCCCACTATATTTATTGACATACTATAGTAGGTATTAGCTATCTTTACTCCAGTTTCTGGCTAAAGGTCGAGCGATGATGATAATGATGACTAATAATAAACAATTGATATATATATATATATATATATATATATATATATATATATATATATATATATATATATATGTGTGTGTGTGTGTGCATGTAGGTATGTATGGACTCCGAAACGGCTTGTTCGATTTTGATGAAATTTTTAGGTAATTTTTAGTTCCCTTAGTGGGTGATCTTGTGAAATTTATAGCGATCGGATAATTTTTTTGCACTATCAGTGACAGTTCTGCTGTCAAATCCACTATTGTTTTCATACACCCATTATGTTGGTACGTGCGTCGTATTTTCATTTGCTTAAACTTTATATGATCTTCATGAAATTTGGTCCAACTCCAGAGATACGGTCTAGACACGCGATCGTGTCAAGTCAAGTTCAAGCGAACAGAATTGGCGAGCAGCACCGTGTAAAATTACACGAACCATGTAGAGCCACTTTTGACCCCCCAGTGACTCAAAAACTATTTCACATAAACATGTCAAATTTGGCTTATATATTGAGACTTGCGAGATACATAGATACCTTCGTGCTCCGAATTTCATAAACACACCCCAAACGGTTATTTTAGATATTATAACATCCGAAAATTGCCATTTTTATTACCGACTGACCTATAGATCAAAACTAACCCAGTTCCAGATGACCTATAAAGTTCAAATTTAACATTCAGATAGGTAGTTGGGTGAAACAAAAGAAGAAATCAGAAACTAGTAAATTTTTATTATTTTATTACAATTTATCAATTAATTGATTCTGTTAGGAACGCTTAGGTACTTCTAGTGCCTATAATGTAAGAATCAGCAATCAAAATTGACGACAGCCGGTCTTCGTGCAGATTTTGGTCTTAACATGAATATATAACGAGTGGAATACCACCTTTAATTTTTTTTAATCTAAATATTAGGCATTATTATTAAGTACCTACGAAAACAGTTTTTGAAGAACCCTATGTTCGAAGGCTAGTTTCTAACAGCAAGCCAAATTTTCGGTAGAATAAAATAAGAACTTACAGCTTTAGAAGTTGCGAAGGTTATTCAGTTCTGAAATTTATTTATAACAATATAAAATATTTTATAACAATTTAAGATATCATTTCTTCTTATAATTTAAGATAATATATTAAAGCCTAAGGTCTGACATGGCTAGTTTTCATATACCAATTATATTAGGTATAGACTTAGCTCTCATTTCACATTTATGTTTTTGATGGGATAGTTTATATTCTGATAAGTGGCGTAGTAGTCAAGTATTTCTTTTTTTAAATTTTTTTCAGGCATTTTTTTTATTATTCCTTTGTATTTCTCATCCAAAAATACATAAAAACACATTTTAATTTTCCTAGAATCTCATCTCTCAATTGGTATAGGACGAATTGACAAAAATAATGCTTACTAATTCGCACTAGGTATATTAGATTTAAAATAAATAATTGAAAGACTTATACAGGTAGCGGTATCGAAATTAAAAACAAGACTGGGGTCAAAATTGAGCGTGGGATCGGTATCAAAATCAAAATCGAAATACAAAAGATGAATGGCAACTAGTTCCAAGTTTGGTTTTGTTGTGGAAGGACACTCGCGGATTTCCACTTTTGCCATATTCGGCACACGCCTTCATAGCAATTATTTCGCTATTGTGTTCTCCGTGGGTTTTCATATACAGTGTAGTGTTTTTAGTGCGTCCCTAGTGCACCTAGTGCGATTTCTCGGTGTTTTACGTGTTTTCCCCGCGCGGAAAATTTTCGATAAATCCCGGGAAATTTCATGCAATTCAAGGGAAATTTGTATAATCAATAAATAGTTTTGAGTGTTATCCTGTTGTTTGGGCGCGAGAAATCGCGGTTTCTGTGGATCTCGCGCCTTTCGGACCTGCGGTGAGCGCGCCGTTACGCGTTGACAGCCGCTCCCAAAACGTATTCGCGACCGTTATCGATTAACGGTCGTTCCCGCCTTTTGTGATACACGCGTTTTATTTTCTTTCATTTAATATTAATTGATCTGGTATTTTCATTGATCATTTAATAATAACGTTCAATGTTTAGTGAGTAGTGTGTCCAATTCCGCGCGTTTAGGCCGCTGCTCGTCCTTGGGGCGGCTGCGGACTCACCTGCAGCGCGCGTAGGCGCGGTGGCGTGCTGCGCTATCTGTTCGAATCCGGTCCGGGTGGTTTCTCGATAAGCTGAAGAATATTCTTTAATTATTTCTGTTTTGGATCTTAGTTATCTGACACAATTAAACTTCTTAGTATTCCATTTTAATTGATAAATTGTCATTCATGATTGTTCAACCCGATAGATTTCAAAGTGAGTTTATTTTAAATCATTCTATAGATACTCAACTATGGAGGGTGCTACCTCCTGTCTTCCAGGGGCAGGAGGGATAGTAAAAAAGCAGGTGATTCATGCCTTCATCAAGGACATAGTCACCAAAGCGCTGCAAGATATGGACTATGAATGCCCAGTAAACGACCTGGATAGGTTTGTTTGCACCGCCACCCCAGCCTCGAGCTTCGTAACCTCTCCGGCTTCGAGCCAGGCCTCAAGCCATAGTTCCTCTAGATCTAGCTCCCCATCCAAGGGTAACAAAAAGACGGGCTAGCTCATCTGATGTGGAAACAAGCTCCGACAGCACCGTCGTAGGTTCAGATAATGAATCTGATTCTGGTAAATCTACCGGAAAAGTTAATAGGTACCTCCCATTCGGAGTCCTTCACCCTAGTTAAAGGTAAAAATAAAAAGGCAATACGTAAAGCCCTTAAAAAATCCTAGATCTCAGGTAACTCTCCATTTAACTAAATGGATGTAGATGCATCCCGGGCTGCATCTACAACCAATAACGAGGTGGTGTCGTCACCACCGACTCCAAGTCTAACTGGTCCCTCTGTAGTAGGTACTAAGCCTACCGCTCCGCCAGGTTCTAAAATCCCTCCCCCTATCTTTCTGCGCAAAGGCGTAAATTTCTTAAAAATATCCGCCGACTGCATACTTCTAAGGATAAACTACTCCAAGGCCGTTAGGGTTGCCGATGACGCATAAAAATTATGAGCCCAAATGTTGAGACTTTCCGAAGTCTCAACAAATACCTTGTTTGATAACAAGGTACAATTTCATACGTACGCCCTCAAGGAGGAGCGTAAGCTTAAAATCGTTATTCGCAGTATCCCCACTAACTTCCCTACTGACGATATCCAATTTGACCTCTGCGATTAGGGATTTCCGGTCCAGTTATTTCATAGACTCTGCCATTGTGACGGCTCTCCTTTTATGGTTAGTCCTTGCGGTCTTTCCAAAGATCTACTGACCAAAGATCTAAAGACCTGCTGGAAGGCCCGTAGCTCCTCCTCGGGACCTACTCAAATTTCTTACCTTCGCAAACAGCAAACAAACCTCTCCAGGCGTTAACTTCCGCCCGGCTGCAGCGTCCTCCTACAACCCGTGGGTAAACGATCGACTTCCACAGCCGCTGAGAACCACCTCGGGGCTGCATAGGGAGGCAAATCAACGTGCACCCCCTGTGCCACCCCCCGTGTCCGCGACCGCGGGTCCTTCATCGTTTAGAGACGACGTCCAGACGGTGATGGTCGTTCTCCGTGCCGTTAAAAGCTCGGAAATCTCGGATGTCGCCCGAGATATGCGAGCTTGCCGTAACGTAGAGGAAAAACTTTTAGTCCTCGTCAGATACTATCACCTGATGGTCAAATAGTCAGATTGGAATCAATATAATATATACACCCGGGTGTAGTAGTTTCCCCTCCCAAGTTGGACGCAAAATGTCTAATAATATCTGCTCATTATCTTTTACTGCTAGTGGTTTAGGTAAAAACGTTCCGGAGCTAGAGAAATGTATGTCGGAGCAAAGCATCGATATTGCACATACTCAGGAAACATACCTAAAACCAAGTAGACCCAAATCTTGCAGTATCGCGGGCTATGTAAAACAATGTAAAATTACGAACAGACAGGACGCACGGTAGGAAAGTGGGTACTGCTCTGTATTTCAGGTGCTCCTACTGATCTTCCACCTCTCATAAATATGGAAGCCACGGGTTGTAGAGTTGCTATGACGGGTCACAGTACACTCGTCATAGTCTGTTTATCTCCCGTCTCCCAAAAGGTTGCTCCGACGCGACCTCAGAGCCCTCCTTGCCCTAGGGGACGCCGTCATCCTCTTTGGCGATTTTAATTGTAAAAGTATAAGATGGGGTTGCCCATCTAATAATTATAACGGAAATAAAATCAATCGACTCGAGGACAGACTCGATTTCGAAATTATCGCGCCCTCTACGTCAATGTGTTTTCCCAACATCATATCACATAAATCCTATAAGATAGATATCGCGCTTACTAAAGGAGTTGCTCTTAATTTTAATTGTATGGAGACATTACTCGTTCTCTTATCTGACCACCGGCCGGTCATGTTGAAAATGGGACCTCCCGACGGCTGGAGGCGAAATCCTATCCGTAAAATTACCAACTGAAAAAGAGTGTCGACCGTATTTGAGAAAATCGATACTCCAACCCTTAATGGCATTCCTAATGATATAAATACTATAGACGAGATTGACTTTGCCATAGCTGTGCTCTTACCAACCATATCAGGACAGTGGTCGAGAAAAGCGAGCGGGAGATTCCGACGTCTTCGGACCGACGAAAACTCCCGCCTCACATTCTCAAACTGGTAAGAGAAAAGAACGCAGCTCTGCGCCGTGCGAGCGCATCCCTTACACCAGAATATAGATCCACAGCGCGAGCTCTGCAACGCGAAGTGAGAACTCGTGTCTAGGAATTCCGAAATGAGAGTTGGAGCGACCTCATGGAGGAGATTACACTAACACAAAAAGCGTTTTAGAAAGTCACCAAAGCGTTTAAAACAGAGAGGTATATCCCTATACCTCCACTCAAAAGACCAGATAATTCTGTTGCCATAGACGACGCGAAGATAGCGGAGTGCCTTGCAGACTCTATAAAGACTAAACGCTTCCCCTCCGCATGATATTGCTCATATCAATCTCATCGAGGAAGAGGTTCTTCACAAAACCTCCCATGAACTAAAAGGCGATCTGCCTCTCGTCTCAATCAGCGAAGTCCAAACGCTAGTGAAATCTTTTAATACCAAAAAGGCACCGGGCCTCGATGGTATCAGTAACAAAGCAATTAAATGCTTTTCTTTGCCTTTACTGGGCTTACTGGTCGCGATTTTTAACGCGTGTCTAAAAAATTTCTTTTTCTCTCCCGCCTGGAAGGAAGCGGAGGTAATAGATATTGACAAGCCAGGAAAACCTCGCGACCTCCCCTGCCAGTTACAGAACAATGAGCCTCCTGAGCGGCCTGTGCAAACTTTTCGAGAAAATTCTCAAAATTCGCCTAAGCGATCATCTCCTAGGGAAAGGCCTTATCGTAGATGAACAGTTCGGTTTTCGCTCTGTCCACTCATGTCTACAGCAAGTCCTCCGTTTAGTAGAATATGCCACGGAGGACTTTAAAACAAAACAAAAAACCGTAGCTGTCTTCTTTGACGTTGCCAAGGCCTTCGATAGGATATGGCACGCGGGTCTGATTTATAAACTTTATGCACTCCAAATGCCAGATCGTCTCATAATCATTATTCAAAATTACTTAAATAATAGACACTTCACCTTTACACATGAGCTTACTCACTCGACCAGACGTCCTATCAGAGCAAGAGTTTCTCAAGGCTCTTTACTCTTTCCCCTGTTGTACTCCGCGTACCCAAACGATATACCGCGACCGTCGTCCAACTCGTGTTATTCGCAGATAACCGCGCTCTACTATAGGAATAGATATAAAAAATCGACCTTCCTTCATCTCCAGAGGGCCATTAATGAGCTAGGTCAATGGTTCTGTAACTGGAGGATAGAGGCTAATCCCGAAAAATTGGCAGCTATACAATTCAAGTATAGCAAGATTAGGAGTCAACATATTGTCGACTTTGACACTCCCAATTTAAAATTGTTGAACGCGAGCATTCCATAGCTACGTAACTATAAGTTACGCTCGATAAAAAATTTCCGTTTCCGAGATCATATCGAGTGTGTTAGAAAAACTGCACTCTTTTACAGAGCGAGGCTCGGAGCCATGCTCGGTAGAAAAAGTAAATTATCTAAGCGCAATACGCGCATAGTTTACAATGTGCATTAGGACGGTAATGACTTACGCGTCTCCTGTCTTTGCTCACGTCGCTCCGAAAGCACTGAATAGGTTACAAGTCATACAGAATAAATTCTGTAGAACAGTCACGGATGCACATTGGTGCGTCCGTAATTCAATTCTTCACAGGGATTTAGAACTCCCTACTTTATCAAAATATGTAAAGGGCGCATCGAAGCGAGTCTTCGATATCGCGGGATCTCATCCCAATGCGCTCCTTCGTGCAGCTGTAGATTACGAACCACCACATTCCAGCTATTTTATCCGTAGGCCACGGAACGTACTTAATGATCCACCTGACGCTCTTACAGCGGCAGTTAAAAGCCTCAATGAAGTCAACGATACGCATGACTGACTGAGTCTAGGTTTTCCCGTTAGTTAGGTCATTGACCTAAGATCCCTTACTCCACTCGGCCATCGCTAACCGCCTCCATGCCGAAAGGAAAGGAAACCGACCAGTAATGGTTTCCTGTGACATCTTATACTGAGATGACTCCCTTCAGGCGTCGTATGTGATGCGCCATCGGCACTCACGTGTATCGTCTGGCCGCGTTCGGTGAAGCTATTATAGTTGTTCAACTACATAGCATAGCCAACCCATTTACGCCATCTTCAGGGGAACTTTTTTAGTGGGTTTCAGCCCCACATTACCCATGCGTACGGGCGAGAGGGTGTGCGGTATACATTTTTACCTCCTCCTCGTTTCTAGGAGAAAAAAAAATGAAGGAATATTTTGCCCTCGGCTTCGTTCAAATCGGAACTGTGATGGGTAGTGGAATCAGAATTAAAAGTGTGACAGGGAACTAAATCGAGAACAGGAACAGGATCACGATTTAAGGTAGGTCTCAAATTAAGAACAGGACAGGGGTTAAAAACAAGTGTGGAATGGGAATCACATTCATAAGTGTGACTGGGATCAGAATTGAAAACGAGATTGGGCTTCAGATTGACATTGATCGATACAAAAGATGTAAAAACTCATTCTATGTCCATGCTGCTGGAGCTGTGGACTTAACTATATAGGCAAGCCACCCATAAGAAAGGGCAGAACAATATCTGCCGGGCCAGCTAGAATATACATAAAAAAAATTAAAATAAAATTTTCCAACAAAATATTTAAGGTGTTTATTCTTATAAACATTTTAGTATTTTTATATTTATTAAATGATTGTTCTTGTACCTATAGAAATAGTAGGCGATTCATAATTCACTAGCACAATGGTACCTTTGTTTGTTTTTTCATTTTATAAGATTAAAATAAATATACACTGTAATTTATAGAAATTGGCATTTTACCAATGAATTATTTTCAATACATGAACTCAAATAATAGTAAATTACAAGAATGTATTAATATACGAAGACTGTTTTAAAATTTCAGCTAACACTTTAGCAATCAAATAGTAGTACATTAATTGGTTCTTACCAACCATTAGTTGTAATAAGTCATATACATGCATAAAACATTGACACTAATGATGTATGACAATTTCAGTACAAAATTACCCTTATATTGAAAGCACCAAAATAATCTTACAAAATGATTAGATTGCATTTATACATTTATTTATTAGGTAAATCACGTTTTCTGTTTCTTTGTATATTAATAGTTTGTTTTAATTTCACCCAAAATTGATGTTTAAAACCATATGAGCAAATCATGTAATAACCCTCGATTTAAATCATCGACTGATCGGATCCTCTCCACTCTCTTTGAGTACTGGTGAAAACTTTTAATTACACTGATTGCCTCCTTTTTTTTAAGGCTATCTTCAACAGCAATATAGACATGTTTATTTTTTAATTTTCTTTTTCAATTTTATTGCTGCCACATTGTTTTATACCCTATATAAATAAGATTAATTTAAGTAAGTAAAATGATTTTTAAATCATTATAAATAAAACTGGAAAATAAAACTGGAATCTAGACTTTTGGATTATTAAATAATGCTACGTAAATGGTAAAATTGAATGTGAAATTTTACTATTATTGAATCTAATTTATGAACACAGTCCAGAGGGAAACTCGACCTGTTGTGTAATTGGTGCCTTTCAAGTCGACTTGCTATGTACCTAACGAAAGCACAAGGCAAGCCGGTAACGCTTGTTGGGTTTATTGTATTTCTTGTACAATGAGATGATATTGGAGAAATGATAATTCTGCAGTTTTTTGATGAGTGGAAGTGCACATTTTCCAATTATACTTTCACAATGGTTCTATGTCATTTGAGCTCATATATTTAATTTGAACTTAAGTAAAATTGATAACAATAGATAAAAAATGTTAATTGTCATTTAGACAAAAAAATTCAATGTTGCTCATAAGTCAGAAATAAAAAAAAAAGGTGATTCAACATTTTACTTAAAATGCAATACACAATTTTTTACAATAAGTGAATGCAACTTTTTTATTACAATATGAAAACTTATAAATATTTACATAATTTATTTATATATAGATAAATTATTGTACAACACAAATGCATGTTTTTCGGATGGTGCATGTAATTTTCTTATAAAATAAACAAAATAAGTGATATAATCATCAGGCAGTCTTTGATAAGTGACAAATTAATCAGCCTTTGATAACAGCTATCGGACGTAGCTTTACAGTTTTTTTGCTTATCCCAGCTCCATGACAAGTGTTCACAACATCTGTTACATTCTTGTACGATTCTGGTGCTTCTTCCATCACTAGTTTGGGAGAAGCAACTCTTATAGAGATGCCCATGGTCTCCAATTTATTCAAAACATCTTTGTAGTCTATATTTCTTCTTGATTTGGCACGTGAAAGAGCACGACCCTACAAAACATACAAAATATTTTATGAAGTATGTGTTCACTTTATATATCTCCATACTACAAAAATATTATACAATGCATTTTTTTAAACTACTCACAGCGCCATGGCAGGTGGATCCAAACGTTTCTGTCATACCCTGGTGGGTCCCAGTAAGAACATAACTACAAGTACCCATTGTGCCACCAATCAAAACAGGCTGTCCAGTAACTTGGTAATCAACTGGAATTAAAGGATGGTGAGGAGGGAATGCTCTCGTAGAACCCTTTCGATGAACAAGTAGGGTTTTGAGTTTCCCATCGACAACATGTTCTTCAATTTTAGCAATATTATGTGACACATCATATATGACATGCATGTCAAGGTCATCTGGAGCCATTCTAAATTGCTTTGCAAAAGCCTGACGAGTAAGGAATGTCATTGAACTACGATTGACCCATGCAAAATTAGCAGCAGCTGACATAGCTTTCAAGTAGTCTTGGCCTTCTATAGAATTTATTCTAGCACAAGCTAACTGACGATCATTTACTTCAATATTGTCTCTTTTCATTGCTTTTTCCATTTGAACAAGTGCGTCTGTGGCAACTTGGTGACCAAAGCCTCGACTACCAGAATGAATCATGACACACACTTGTCCCAGTCTTTCAATACCCATTTTGCTAGCAGCATATTTATCATAAATTTCATCAACTACTTGAATTTCTGCATAATGATTTCCAGCTCCCAATGTTCCAAGTTGTGGCAAGCCCCTTTTCTTGGCTCTCAAACTAACCTTAGATGGATCAGCATTCAACATACGACCATATTCTTCACAATGCTCCTTATCTTCTGCCCAGACATAACCTTCACGTAAAGACCAATCCATTCCCATTTCTAAAGCTTCTTCCAAGTCTCGTGCATTCATAGGAATTATGCCTTTAGAACCAACACCAACTGGTATATGGTCAAACAAACTTTGGGCCAACTGCTCCTTTATTGGTAGGACATCTTTCTCGTGTAAATTAGTTCTCAGAAGACGTACACCACAATTAATATCAAAACCTACACCTCCAGGGGAAACTACTGACTTAGGATCTGCCATATCAAATGCTGCCATGTTGCCAATAGCAAAGCCATATCCTGAGTGTACATCAGGTAAACCTACAGAGCGGCCAACGATGCCGGGTAGCGCTGCAACGTTTGCAATTTGTTTCACACCAGGCAAAAAACCACCGGTCATTCCAGGACGACAAGCGTTTCTTAATTCATCAAACATAAGCTTTTCAAGAGTATTATTGACATAGAATATGCCTTCAACATTCATATTAGGCTGAAAACCCTTCTTTATCCTCCAACAATATGGATTGATTTTGTCAAGATATTTCAACTCTTCGTTATACTGTCGCACAACCATTTTAAAATATTCAAAAAATATCCTTTTTTAATCAGGAAAATCACTATTACTTTATCGTATACCACAATTTAATATGATTTCAAACAATTACTTGGTACGATTTAGAACCCAGTGTTGAAGATGGTTGAAAGCATAGACCCATACCCACTATATGGCAGCATAGACCCCAATATTTATATTACTCTATGGCATAGACCAAACAATATGAAACATCACCACAGAACGATAAGTATGATACCTTAGAAGCCACAGAGAACAATAATAGTAATTATCATTAAATTTTTTGAAGTGAAGCTTTTAATGCGACTTCCAACAACGTTGCGTTAAACGTTCAAAGCTACCACGGAGGGGGTATGAAAGCACTGTTGCGTTATACGTTCAACGCTCCTGGGGAGGGGGTATAGAAAGCGACAGAGCGAGAGTGAACGCATGGCACTCGAACGCATGCGCGTAGTATACCTGTTACAAGCCAGCGCGAGCATTAGCAACGAGTAGCGTCCAATACTCCAACGCAAGAGGAAGAGATAAAGAAAGATACACAAAGGTAGAAAGTAGGAGAGAGAAAGAGAGTGAGTCGGTAGATTCCAAGCACATGAGCGTGGTTATTTAAACATTTCATATCTTACTTAAGTTATCATAATCCCGTTGTAAATTTTATAGATTTGGATATATCTCCACTCAAAAATGATAACTAAAAGATGCGATCAATTGTGAATTGTAAGCAATGTTAACAAAGTTTGTCTTAAAGAAACAATATGAATTCACTAAAAGTCAATTTCTTTCTACCCTTTCCTATTTTCACTTCCACACTACGAAGTTTCACTTCTTCCGCGCGGAGAGACTCCACGCACTATTTTCTCTCTAGTATTATTTCCTAAATTGTTTAAGTAGAATATGAAACTGCGATAAGTCATAAACAACTTTGTTTGCATTTCTACAATCTGTTAAGAAATTTACGAAACCAATTATCATGAGGACACGTAATAACATTTACTAAATCGAAATTATATTTACATTTGGCAAATATGCGGAAAATTTGTAACAAAATAAGTAAAAAAGATTTTCATTTATTTATATAAACAAAAATATTTGTGACATTTTTGATTAATAGATTACACTGTAACTTAGTATTTAAAGTCAGACCAAGAAATAGAGTCCTATCTGCAACATCCAATATCTCATCCCTAAGTACTACGTTTGTGTCGACCAATTTGGTATTAGACAACGAAAATTTAATTATTTTTGTCTTCTTCTCGTTGAGCAAAAGATTTTTCGATTTGATCATTCGATCATTCGACTGCGATAGTACTATTTACGAGTACTTCGTCAAAATCTCGTTGTTGTTTATTAACCTTAAAAAGTAAGGAAGTATCATCAGCAAACAATATAATTCCATGCTCGCTTTCACAAGGTGTGGTAAATCATTAATAGAAACTAAAAATAGAAATGGTCAAGAACTAAACCCTGTGGCACACCCATACTGATTGTAGATCCCGAAGACTTTTTATAATTAATATGAACACACTGAACTCTGCCATTCAAATATAACTCCAGAAGTCCAAATCTGACGCCCTAGTCACGTAGTTTCCTGATCAATGTATAATGATGAACGCAATCAAATGCCTTGGATAAATCACAGAAAACACCAATTGCGTCCCGTGATTCCTGCCGGGTACCAAAAAGGTACTCCGAATATACTACCGAATTTAAATATTGGAATTATTTTACTTTGCTTCATTAGATCTGGCAACACACCACCATCAACAAAAGATTAAAAATCAATACTAAACACGGAGCAATGCAGTCTATTATTGCATTAATTATTTTTATATTAGAGGTCATCAAGATCAGCAGTCTTATTCATTTTTATAGATTTAAAGGCTTTAAGAATATCATTATAATTGAAATGTGCAAATTCTAACGCAATGCCACAATCATCAACGTTACGCTTTAATAGAGATTAAAGGAGAGTGGGCGATGACTTAAAAGTTATGTAGTTATAACTGGAATATTCGTAAACATTTTCAAAAGTAAAAGCTGGGTCTATATCTTTGTTTAAAATTTTATTGGCTATTTTTATTCGAACATCTGAATAACGCGTTGTGTGTTTTCCAGTTTGTCTACTGATTATATTCCAAGTGGTTTTAATCATATCAGTACCTTTTTTAATTTTATTACAGAGAAATATTGATTTTGCAGCTACGCATACACGCTTAAATACTTTGGAATAATTTATTACATAATTTATACACATATTAGAATTATTACACAATCTTTCCACTTAAAGTTCGTTTATTCTACGCCTGATAGTGTAAATGCCCACCCTTACCCAATCGCTAAATGATAAGGAATTTTCAACATTAATATTTTTTGATTTAAAGACTTTATAATTCAGACCTGTAATATTTCAGAATAGATAACTTTATTAGTACATTATTTCTGAATTGCTCAAGACGACCGGTGTTCATAGGCACAATTTTTATTTTACGTTTTGTATTTTTTTCAACACTGATTTCAAACGTAGCTTGTTGTCCACGAAGGGCTGCTTTATAAAAAAAAAAAGAAATTACAAATGTACGATAATTACACAATTCTGATATATATGCAGGGACGGTCGGGCAAATACTGAAATGGTGACTTCAGACCATGATTCTGAAACGATAGGCACTGGAATTTTTCTCCAAAAATTTTCAAAATTTTCTGTTTTTTAAGTAAAATTGTTTGTACTAAGCAAGCAAACTATCCTATGCAAAAATATAAAAAACATAATTTCTACAAACAGCAATGTAACGCACGATACAATAATCAACGCTCAGGTGCATAAGCGGATGCGTATTGCTAGGTAATACACACAGCGCGAGTTTACGTTACATTGCATGGTAATCACATATCAAAATTTTAGAATTGCGTTTCCGGGAATAAAGAACACTGATCAGAGATTTCAAATAGTAGTCTGTATTTAGAATTTCAGTATTTGCCCGACCGTCCCTTACACCCAGTATATGTAGAGATTCAATCCTAGATAAATTACAATAGTAAGTTCAATACCCAGCTCAGGGGGTCATGAACCCCGAATCCCATGGGCTCCCTCTGCCACGGATCCGCTTTCACATGTATCACTGCCATCTTTTACATTTACACCCTTGCACATGTACGTCAAAATGACGCGCTTCAACTAGAGTCTGTTTGACGCGCATTTACGCCAGCCTATACACGCAGCGGTGCTTTGACGCAAACAAATCAGTTTTTTGAAGTTTAAGTTATTTGGAATGTATATTTGCAACTTTTGCTAATAAGTGGAGAATATTTCACGAACCGTTAAATATCGATGTTTTATATTAAACATTGTAAAAGCATGCTGTATTATTCATAATTTTGTTCGAAATCGAGATGATACGCAGTTTGAAGAAACGTTACCAATTTTCCCGGCGGTTATAGCTTATTTCCAAAATTCACCTAACACTACAATACAAGCTGGATTAAATATTAAAAAGAGACGCGATGTTTACGCGTCTGATGTTGGAAAATTGTCATTTTATGATGAGCGAATTTAAAATAAGTATTGTGAATACACAATATAAATGGATAAGTATTTTTTTTTAAATAAAAAAAACTACCTTTTTCGTTTTTTTCTGGTTGACTCCGATTTTCATAGTTTTCCTTATATGCTATATAAGGAAAATATATGCTAATCCTTGCCTTTCTCTTTTCATTTAAATTTTTATATAGTTCTGAAGTAATGTCCCAAAATTCAGGGCGTTTTTTTTTAATTTCACTGATAAAACTTTCCAGATCTAAATACATTTTTTGTGATTCACCGCACGTTGCCAGTGACTTGTGTACAGACCACTATAGCCAGTCGCATACAGCTACGCTGCGCGGGATTCGGCGATGAAGCGTATCGACGTGCGAAAAAGCAGGCAACGCGCGTCGGTTAAAACTCGTACGTTGACGACGTCGTCCGTTAAAATCGCGCGTCATTTTGTCGCTCATGAACTATGCTCATATAATTCCATATGACGTGACACGCATTAACCCTTTTCCAGTTAGAGGGAATACTTTTCCCACCAACTTTTTTTTCTATAGATAAACGATTTATACTCTTAATTTTTTTTTCTAACCTGGCAATACTAAATAGAAAAAAAAAGTATTTTTTTTCGTAATTTGACAGATTGACAGATAGGTACATTATTTTCGTGACGTTGGTTTGAAAATGTACAACAGGTGTTTTGAACTTCGAAGTAAATCGGTATAAATCTTCAAAATCAACAGGTATCAAAGGTAAGTTCTTCTAGCATTTATTGATATATCTATAGTAACTCACAGATGATAGTTATTTTCGGTTTATCTTGCACGTATTTTTTTTCGATGATTTTTCTTGGTGGGAATAATATTCCCTGTAACCAATAACGGTATTGTGTGGATCGAAGTTTTGCTTGGAATTTCTTGGTGGGTGTTTCAATTTCGGCTGCATAAACTTGCATGTGGTTTCTTGATGTGTTTTTGCTTTAGAATGTTTTTATTCTTTACAGCTCGATAAAATGAGCAAAGCTCTAAAGATCATGAAATAGAGGCAGCGTTATTGGAGATGTTCGATTTCCCATCTGATCCGAACCAATCTGAAGATGACAACGAATCGGATGAGGAAGAAACTTCTTACAATGCCACGAAACTGAAGCGGATTTTAGAGGAAATAGATGACCCAGGTCTACGGTCTACTGAGGCAATTAGGGTTTCACCTCAGCCTTCCACTTCAAGTGCAGACATACTTTTGAGCGCCCTTCTGCTAGGGTTGAATGTCCAAGCCCATTGCCTGAAGAAGAACTGAGTAATGGACATCAGGTAGCGAGGGAAATAGACCGTGGGACAGGAAGGAGAAATGGGCGTGGTATAGGATGGGTAAGAGGACGGAAGGGGAAGGCACGCGGTACACGACAGAAAAGGAGAGTAAGAAAGGGTGGTAAAAGTCCGGATCGTGAAGATAGTGATTCTACAGACGAAAACGACTTAGCAGAGGCCCAAGTTGATTTAGAAAATGCTTCTGACGAAGACGAAGACATGTGGAAGAAGAGTTCGTGGACTGCAGATAGGCCAGAACCTGACATCTTCGATAGTATTCCTTTGTCTCCAACACGAATGTTACCATCAAATGCCAGACCTATTCGTCATTTCGAAAAAATTTTACTCAAGACGTTTTGAATTGATTGTTCGGGAAACCAACTTATATGCCAGTCAAAATAATATATTGGGGTGGACTGAAATCGACATCAAAGAATTGAAAGCTTTCTTTGGAATCATTATTATAATGGGCTACAATATTTTACCCTCCATGGAACTTTATTGGTCTTCCGATCCAGCTTTTAGAGTTGATGAAATAGCTTCCACAATGCCATACAGAAGATTCAAGCTTATATTACGATGTTTACATTTGAATGACAATTCAAAGCAACCTCTCAGATCCAGTCCAGATTATGACAAGTTATTCAAAATTCGACCTTTAGTGACGCTTCTCAACAGTACTTTTCAAAATAATGCAAATAATTCTTCATCACAGTCCATAGACGAATCCATGATAGTCTTCAAAGGGAGGTCCTCGTTAAAACAATATATGCCCCTAAAGCCTATAAAAAGGGGATTCAAGGTGTGGTGTCGTTGCGACAGTTCTACTGGCTATCTTTATGAGTTTGACATATATACCGAAAAGATGGTGATAGAGTTGAAGACAATTTAGGAGCGAAGGTAGTCACGAAGTTGACGGAAAAATTGACAGGAATGGGAGCTGTGCATGTAACTTTCGATAACTTTTTTTGCGGATACGAAATCATGAAATCCCTGTTCGATAATTGTATTTACGCTAGCGGTACTGTTCGAAGACAAAGGGCAGACCTACCTAAAATTGTAAAGAGCAAGAAGAAATTAAAACTGAAAAAGGGTGAGCATAAATGGAGAGTCAAAGGTGATGTTGCTTTTGTGATCTGGCAGGATACAAAGGAGGTGCTGTTCTTGACCAATGCTTTCCATCCGAACGTCAATATAACATCTGTAACTAGGACTCAAAACAGATGGTACGAAGACTGATGTTGGATGTCCTGCAGTTGTAAAGCAGTATACGAAGAGAATGGGTGGCGTGGATCATTTCGACCACATCAAAGGTACATATTCGGTTGGACGAAGGAGCAGGAGGTGGTGGTTACGCATATTTTACTTTCTTTTGGACGCTTGCATCACAAATGCATTTATACTATACAGCAAAAATTCAAATTCCACAAAGCTTTCCAATTTGGAGTTTCGCATAGCTTTAGCCAGAGGTCTTATCGGAGGGTTTTCGTCCCGAAAACGTCGATCTGAAGGAGTAAACTACATAGTTAGAAAGAAAGTTGCAGTTTCCGATAACTATCAGAAGTCAGTTCACATGATTGCTCCAGAAATTCGCTTTTCCAACGTTGGGGAGCACATGCCAGTTGATCTACCATCATATCAAAGATGCCGACATTGTAGTACAAAGATAAAGGATAAACGGTCGAAGATAATGTGCTGCAAATGTGGAGTTCCATTATGCATAACACCATGCTTTCTGAATTTTCATAGGCAAGCACCAGCATAACACATCTCTAAACTTGTTCTCTAGTCTTGGAGTTAGGTCGCACTCGTCACTCGTCGTTTGATTTACACTAATTACCTGCCTAAATTTGCTAATTTCTATGATGATTTTGATTGCTCAGTGTTGATTTTCATACCAATGATGTATTTCTAAGTGTTGACTTTCATGGTTATTATTTTCGCTATAATAAATAAAAAAACATTATAAATAAAAAATTAATCGTATCTTATTTGCCTGAAGTGTGCTACTGGTAGAGGGAATATTTTTACCACCAATACATATATACATATATTATATATTTTATATACATATATTATTTTTAGACATAATTAACGTCCCAAAATCGAAATCAAATTCAAAATACCTTGGCTAGATCGTTATGTCCGTTAAGGGGTTAAACAAATGCAGGTTGACATACGTGACGCAACGCATTTTGACGCACGTGTGCTGGGCTGTTATACTAAACAGTTTAGTGTCGATAACTAATGGTATTTTTACTATTTGATTCGGTTTTTCAAATGACATACAAATATTGTAGAATATTACCTACCTATTACTAGCATATATTGAATATATAAAATTATATTTTATTTTAAAAAAGACTCTTTCGTAAATAACGAGAGATTTCCGAAATAGGACGGTTTTTAATTTTTATAGCTTTCAAGCACTGCTAGTAGATGGCGTGCCACTTAAGTCAAATGTTAATAAATTAAAATATTATTTTTGACTTATTTATTTCCATACAAAATATGAGAATTTCTAAAAAAACGTAAAACGCAGTATTTTCTTGGAAAATGCTAGGATTTCTATGTACATAGTACACTTTCATAGTAATAAAAAATATTAATTTGAATAAAATGTAACACGATCAATATAATGCCTTCATCTGATTATATGTTATTTTGAACCAACGTTACGAAACGAAGGAGACGATGCATTTTTTGTATGTCACATTATAAAATGTATATACATGTATATGTATTATGTATATTCATGAACATAAAATAGGGATTTAGATTTCTTTACATTTATGGTACCGGGTAAACGTAAAAATCAAAAGACTAAAGCAAAAAAAAAATTAGGTGTAAATACACATGTAAAAAATAAATGATAACCTTTTCTTTGTAAATTTTTAACAGTAAATTTCTAATATATTATTGAAACAAAATAACAATATGCTTATTTTTCTTATATAGGTATGATATAATTATTAAGGAGCATTAAAAGTAAATAATAATTATTAAAAATAATCAAAATCAAAGTCATATCCATGATAATAATATATATTTTCATCAATAAATGTATGTATATATAGCGTTTGTATTAATAATTTTATATTTGTATTACGAACTGTTATTTTACCGGGTTTTATTTTTTATACCTTCTTTCGTAGTGTTTGAACACCTTTCGGCCATATTTGAGCCTACTGCATTCATTACTTCGTCATAGAAAATTTATTGTTGTTGTTTAATTTATTTAAGTAATCATTAATAATGAACTGCGAATGTTAAAATAAAATAATATGCTGTATTTTTAGATAAATATAATACTTATTTTACAATCGTATCTAAATAAAAGCTGGAATAATGGCATAAAACCAATTTAATTTTAGACGTTCTTAAGGATAGCAATCCTGCTACGACAGGCGCGTTACTATAGACATACCTAAAGTACTATTTGTAATAGTCCTACTTCAATATATAGATGTTTAATGGTACTATGCTATTAAAGTAATAAACTAAAATGATGGAACCGCCGCGCCGCTGGATGTTGGAAATTGGCCGTGAATCATATGGAAAACAATAGTTTGATTTACTCAGGAAAATTTTCTAACTCGTCCCCACACTCAGTCTTGTTGTCGGTCTTGAGTTCATCCCTAATTTTAGTGTCATCATTTTCCGTCTTATTCTTGATTCGAACAATGTCTCTTATAATGTTTATAGGTCACCTGATAGCTAACTATGCCATGCAATGTAATATAAATGCAGCGTTTCCAATAATTAACTTTTTTCTATTTATTATCAGAGCAATAGCTATTTTGGTTCACATTTTTTTTTACTGTATCTATTTCTGATTTCAATTTTTTAATTTTAATTTTTTCAAAATATATCATTTTTTATTATCACTAACACCTAGAAAAGATCCTGAGCTATCTAGGTATTGTCCTACCATACAACGAGACAGACGTCATACCACACCCTCCATAAAACAACGTTATTAATTAGGGTTTGCAAGCTTTTTTAACCAATTTTTTAGTTACCATAAATATGACGCTAGGTCTTATTGCATCATATGCATCCGTAACTCCATAATAGCGACGTTTCTGCTATAAATTTTCCATACAACTAGAGCACTTTTAACTATAGGTACCTATACTTATTTAAAGCTCGCAGAGTTCAGCGCTCGCCTACCGATATATTTTTGGCTCGCGTCTAGAACTGCCGGCTTGTTTGTTGCTACTTTATGCAGTGAATATAGAACAGATTTTATATCTTAGTAGTTGAAAATGTCATTAAAAATCGCGGGCGAAGTGAAAATAGCGTCCGACCCTTGCGTCTTAGCGTGGGACAATAAACTATATGTGGGAACAGAAGACGGCTCTTTAAAAGTAAGTCTCCACGATCTCGTGTACATATCTACAGTTTTTTTTTTCATTTAAAACTACTGAAAAGATTAGCAAGTTCGGAACTGATACATCATCAAAATGTATTTCATTAAAATAGTAATCCTTTTGCTTTTTATTGGTAAGAAGTTTTATAATTAAAAAAGTTATTAATTATTTTGGTTATGCGTTCCTCGAGTTAGATACTGTTAATTATTCTTCTACTGTTAGTTTTCCCTTCTTTACATTTAAAATCTATATAACATGAAAATAGATTGTGTTCTACATAAAATAGGTAGGTACTCTTTCTATTGATATCTTGTTATTGGAAAAATGGTCATAAACACATTAAATAATAAAAAATATTTAATACAAAAATATCTTATCGAATCGGGTAGAAGGTCTCTGCCTAGTACTGATATGCGTACACGTAGATGTTTAGTGGAAACTTTACGTCACATAGAAATACTAGCCGTACGTCTGCGGCTCCGACTGTATCGACATAAAATCAATACTTTAATTTTATATATAAAATGACCTCACTATTAATAATGTTGATTCTGACCGCGGTCTTAGTTTAGTTCCGGTTCGACTGTTAATTCCGATTCCAGACCCGTTTTCGATTCCGCTTCCGGTCCTGCTCTCGATTTCTATATTAATCATTAATAGACTTAATCTAAAAAATAAGCACGAGTGGCACGCAAGTGCCACTCGTGCTTATAGAAGACATCTACACTTATAAATTTTATCAATATACGTCTTGTAATTTTTGAATAAAATGCCTGTAAGATACGGACAGACGGACATGACGAAACTATAAAGGTTTCATTTTTGCCACTTTGGCTCGAAACTTTAAAAAGGAACTAATTTTAATATCTATAGTTTTTTTTTAATGTAAGTCTTGTTTGTAGTTTGTCGTAGCGTGTCGTATTTGTGCTTGAACAATATCTCTACAGATCGAGTTAATAAAAAGTTACAGATGCTTTAAAAGCAAATGCTCTACCATATTCTACAGTTACCTATTGGTGTACCGAATTCAAGTGTGGAAGAACATCCACCAAGTATGACCCTCAACAACGATCAAAGAAATGAAAAAAGTCGAAAAAAATATTTTTGAAGATCGTTGTGTCACATTACGTTTTATAGCCGAAGGAAGAAAGATTTCGATTGGTAGCGCACATATCATTTTATCAATCCAAAAACAAAATTGCAATCTATGACTTGGAAAAGACCATCATCTCCAACCCTTAAGAAGTTTAAGAATAGTCATTCTGTCTGAAAGATCGTGGGTTCTCTTTTCTGAAATAATAAAGTGGTCATTATGATGAAATACCTCGACCGAGGTGTTACTGTTACGAGTTGCTTGTTTATATAACAAATAAAGAAATTGCATAACGAAATTTGAAAGAAATAGCGAGGTAAACTAGCAAAAGTTGTGTTGTTCCATTAAGATAATCCCCCTCTGCTATGACTGCCATTCGAGATGCTGACTTCAAAATTCTCGAGCATCCTCCATATTCATCCGACCTTACCTCAAGTGATTTCTATCTATTTCCAAGTTTGTAGCAGTATCTGTAAGCACAGATTTAAAAATGATGAAGCAGCAGACGCAGCAGTACAGGAATTTTTAGGTGCTCGGGATGAACTATTTTTAAAGAAAGGAATTTTAAGCTCAGAAAAAGATGTGCCAAGCGTATTATGATAAAAAAGGACTATTTTAAAAATAAAATAAAATTTATTAAAAGTTACCGTAACATATACATTTACACTTTTTATTGAACTCCTTTCGTACTTAGTTCCCTAGGAATAACTTGGATATTAATTTACTTAGATTTTTTTTTCATTACGTATGCCTTAGTTAATTTACACGGAACGACATCATATATACAATATAGTACATAAATATAAATACAAACTATCTTTTTAACCTGTAAATAAACACAACACAGTTTAAGAAATGCTAACCTGAAAAAGATTCGGAATGTTAATTGTCTGATCACGTTTTTATCTATCTACTTTCATTTCTAGTCTTTCCAGGACGACTTGAAAGAAGAGTTGAACTCGTGGAGCGCTCACGCCGTCCAGGTGTTCGCGTTGGCAGCTGCGGACGGTCACGTGTACTCGGCATCCAACGACGGCGGGGTAAAGTCCTGGAGTCCTGCGGGAGAGCTGAAGGCGACCCTTCCAGTGTCCGAAGGAGACACTACCGTTTTGCGTTTGTATGGAAACGAATTGTACGCCGGAGATGAAGTGGGAAATTTGCTGCTGCAAGTCGATTGCACATCTACGTATCTACTGCACAAGCGCACACTCGTACACGCGCATGCGCAGATTGAAAACAATGCATAGACATACGCTCACAGTGATTGCGGATTATTTGTTGCTGGTTTGATATTGAGTATTTCCGCTATCTATCTCAGAAGATCTTCCTCAGATCTTAGTATATTATACACTAAAATGTTCTCTGAAAAAATATGCATTTAATAAAGAAAACCCTATTGAAATCGGATCAGTCGTTTTTGAGAAAATCACGGACATACAAACAAACGTGTATAGGGGTCAAATACAGAATCTTCTTTTTTGAAGTCGGTTAAAAATAAGCTAGTTGATATAATTGATTTTGATGATGATGATAATTTTGATATGATAGTTGATCTTGTACAGAAATATTGCATACAATAACTGTAGGGAAATTCATCATACACTGCATTCGATTTAAAAGTAACCATTAATAATCAATATAGTCAACTCCGAAAGTCTTAAAATAGACAAAATATATGCCGTGTTGCATACCACCTATAAGAAATTGAAGCTTTAGAATATTAGATTTTTAAAATTTTCGACATATTAATTTTTAATTTATGATCTCATATTTCTAGATTGCTAACTAGGCAACCTGAAATTATTCCTTATCATAAAAACTCTGAATTAATACTAATACTGTAAAAGTAAAATAAAGCTTCAGCCATTTGTAGAAATGAAGAAAAATAATTTAGTAGCCCTCTAACTCCAACTCGTATACTATTGAGGACAGAGTTCGGTTAATATATCACATTGTATGTAACTCTTAGTACTGGGAGTCTGGCTGGCACTTGATCAGTTATTGTTTTAATTTGTAGAATATCATTGGAGTAACAGAATAACATAATACATATTTATTATAAACTATTTTCTGAGGTAGGGATAGAGAGATATCACATCTCTATCAAAATACTCAACTTAAAAAGATCGGTAAGTAGTTTTTTAAAAGGTATATAGATGATAATCAAAATTTTATAACAGTCTCATAATAATGGATAAAAAATAAGAAAAAGAATAACAAAAAAGCGAAGGCTATGTTCCATTTCTTAATGGCAATTTTACGTAGGAAATTGAGGATATTATTTGTTTAATTATTCAAAATCGTGATTATTTCTTTTAAGTAAAACACCTAGTCCTTTATTTTAGATCACCGTTTACGAGAACGATAAGCTTAAAGCCAAATACAATGTGCTAGAAGAAGTCAAAGACTTAAGTCTAAGTGCGCCCTACTTGTTCACCGTAAGAGACCTCGACGCTACCGTCACAGAAATCAAACCAGGTAATTTTAGAATACGGTCTTTGTGTCAGATCGTAATGCTATTCCTTTTTCTCACGATTTATTTGATTTAGACGAAAAATTTTGGATTTTAAGCCTTCCACGCTGGTCTAATGCAGGTTGGGGAACCGTCGTTAGCAGTCCCTAACCTGGTGACATAAATACTGACGGTTGAATCTGTTTATCGAGGCATGAATTAGATTCAAGTTAAAAACTAATTGATCGATTCGGCCGTGATCAGGATGGAATCCTGTCGGTATCTTCTGATTCGAAGTCAACGACGTCAAAATTAGCGAAAATTAAAGATTATAATGAGCCCGGATACAGAAGTAACGAACGGTACGGATCGGTGAAGTGTTAAATATCTCTTAAGTAGCTGTGCTTAAAGTAGATATCAGGCTATGATGCGAGCATTATCTTGTATGAATGCTAGGAATTCGTTAATTCAGAGTGGATCCACAAGGAGAATTAGCGAAGGAATCAATTCAATCAATCAATCAATTTGAATGAGACGTGAAGGGGATGATAATGAAAAATATACATATCAATAACGCATCTTTACCATACAAAAAATAGTTTTGATGTAGATTACTATAAATCAGTGTTTCCCAACGTGAGGCCCACGCCCCACAGGGGGGCAATTTGATAGTTAAGGGGGTCAATTAAAAAATGGATTCGACACGACTTTGACCCTTTCGTTTTGGGTTATTTAAATGCAATGCTAGATATCGGTGACAAATTTAACAAGAAAGGCAAATTTAAAAAAAAATGCTGTAAAGAATTATTAGGTATAATTTAGTTTGAATCGTTCGTTTCGTTTTCAAGTTTAAAGGATAAAAATTATGTATGGGGGGCATAAAAATTTTAGATATGTTAAGGTGAGGCATGGCCGAAAAAGGTCGGGTAACACTACTACAAATGATAATATGAAAATAAAACCGTAGCTTTATTATTTATAACGTTTTGATTGAACGTCAGGTGGCCAATAAAATAACTATTATATATCTATTTAAGCTTATTACGTCTGTGCGTAGACGAGTCCAAGAACCGTTTCATGACGCGGCACACGATGGAGGGCAGCGCGCCGCTGCGCGCGGCCGGCGCGCGGCTGCTGCTGATGGCGCGCGGCGGCAACACCCTGCGGCTGCATGAAGTTTCCGTGGAATCTAGGTTTAAGCTGCTCCACGAACTCAAGGTAGTCTATTGAAATTTTTTCGGTTGTTTATTGGTAAAGCTACTAGAAGATTATTAATCGATGTTAAAACTATATTCTTTCTCTTCAATTAAAAAAAAAATAGATTAGACAATGATAACAAAGCTTGCAGACGAAAGCGAAATAAGCCAGTAAAGAAAAAAAAAGGTATGAACTCTTAAACATTCTTTGGAATTTTTCTTGAGAAATGTGCCAATTGAAAAAACGTATTTTATTGTGGTAATATGTACAGCATAAGTTGTTAATAAAAGACTTCAACAAATAAAAAACAACGAAAATCAGTTATTGTTCAAGAAATCTATTTGTTTAAAACTTACTTTTTTATATGAACATAAAAAATAATTGTACAATTGTTAATAGTTCCTAACAAAAACCTACCTTAGTATTTAATACGTATGCACACGTTCATAAAGCCTAAATCACGTTGCAAATTAACGAAGCTACTAACTTATCGAGTTTAATGACCACATGTAACTTCAGCGATTTTCATTTTTACACAATTGTAGTACTGCCAATAGTATTTATAATCAATATACAGGATTCGTGTTTATATCTTTGTGTGTGTGTTAGGAAATGGTAAAATGTTTGGTAAGAATTAAAAATTAAGAGTTGGGTGTTACAATGTTTCTTTTTCCATAGTTTCGCAAGTAGTGATGAATTATATCTTTTCACACATTAGAATTCATGCAATTACATTCACTAGCTTTCGTCCGCAGCTTCTCCCGCGTAGATACAAATGGATGCTCACATCTTTTATGTCGACTAAAGACGCTGTGACCACCACGATCTCGATGCCGGTCCTGCTCTCGTCTCGAGCTTAAGAGATGTAATAGTAAGAAATTATGATGCAATTTAAAATGATACAGATTCAAAATTCCAAGTATAATTTGTTATATTCAATTATGGTTTAAGAGAGTTTTGCACACAAATCGGTTTCTAGGCGATGTAGCAAGATGAAATATGCCCTATTTTTTTTTTAAAGTTGGACCGCCAACAACACACATGTGAAAACTATATTCAACTCCGTGCAATAATTTCTGCGTGATGCGCGAATAAATGAACATACCTATAGAGAGACCCAAATTCTAAAAAAAAAATTGTTTCGAATTTTGTAGTACTTAAGAGTGCAAAGCTATTTTTACACGCATAAAAACCTCATATATTAGTTTTTCATAAAGTACATTTCCCAATTGCAGTATTGGTCAGTTACAGTTATATATATATATATATATATATGATTTATTACTATTAGCTTACAGTTATATACATATATATGGATAGTAAGTCTAAGATATAGATAATAATGATTTGTTCTTTTGTAGATAAGTGATATGATAGTAACAAGTTTGGAGATCAACGGCGATTACGCATGGACCGGCGGCTGGGACGGACGCGTGCGCCGCTTCAAGATTGACGACGTCAAGTTGACTCCGGCCGGGGAACTCGAGCTGGGCTCTTGCATCAACGCGCTGGCGGCGACGGCGCCCGACACCGCTTATGCGGCTCTGGCCGGAGGAAGGATGGTTCGCGTTAAAGCCGGATAGATCTGATATGCATTTAGATTCACCTAGTTGTTCATTCATACGATACGCTTATGTCGAGGAAATTATACACAATAAATTAAATTGACCAGCGGAGATCTTATTATTAGAACACCAATTAATGTTTTATTTTTTTACATTTTGTGCACGCTCAAGTTGTTTAATAAACACGAATATGCGTCTGCTGTTATATAGATTTGAACAAGTCATTGTTGTGCCAGGTTTTATTTGTCCCAAGTATACTCTCCCTCAATGTTTTTATTTTAAAATCGAGGAGTTTCGACCTTAAGCCCCCTCATGCTGGCAACCTTCGGGACTGACGGCTTAACATAGTCTCCGAGACACGAAGCGAGTACTTTAAGTGGTTTAAGTTAAAAAGTGGCCAGTTAATTCACCCGCGATCACGACCGAACTCGAAACCTACCGGTTCGAAGGCGATGCTCCAAACCATTGGTCGACCATCGTTTACCATATTACCACTGATAAAATCAATAATAACAGTTTGACCGACTATATAAGAGGATGTTTCAATGTATTGTATATATAGCTGCATATAACGCTATGGAATTTATGTCGATTTCAATAACCTCTTCTGAATGGTCATATTATGCTCGTGATGAGCTCCTAAACAAATGCAATTTGTATCTGACTGTATATGAGTTCTGGTGATACGTTCGCAGTACTCTCTTAAATTGACGATGAAAGTTAAGTATTCTGGTTGAGTTGGACAGTGTTAGCTCGCTCTCCTTGACGCAGAGCTACGCTACGTACCGAATATCAATGAAAGTGGGATCATCCACTGCGGCGAACGGATATGTGGTTTGTTCACGACGCTAACAGAATAAAGCAGCCACTCCATTTCTGCGCATGAAGGATCTATACGCACGTATATTATCTTCGCTTCTATATGAAAGTAGGTATAAGGTTTCCCATTGACATGCATGAATGAACTACACACGATACGACGTCATCAAAGCAAGTGTGGCTTTTTCGAATATGCACCTATAAGCACGAATACATATCGCTCTTGGTTGTCGCTATGATGTGCGAGGCGATGGAGGGAAAGACAGCGTGTTTGATGCAAGCGTCACGTAAAGGGATATACATATTTAAACTGCGCAGGCTGCGCGCAGATTCTACGCAATGCTGCACAAAATAGGTAATTAGCATCTTTTTGCACTCGACAGATATATTTTATTTTCATGGACAATCCACTCGTCCTGTGCAGAGATTATTCCTCTACAGCACTGGTTCTACTCACGTGTGTTTCTATTTGTCACTCCTAACGCCACTACTGCACATCCAAAGGAACCAGATCTCAAGACCAAACGAAGCCTCGTCCACTCGAATTCCTGGGAGAGTAATGGATGAGCTATCTCAATTCATATATAGATGTGACTGATACGTTGTAATAAATTGGCCTATGTTCTTTCTAGCTATGATTTCTAGGCTTTCATATATTTTAAGAACTAAAACATCTGTTACAAACTGGTATAATGTAAACGAAGAAACGCACATGGTTTCGGCGAAGCACATTTAATAAAGCTTAGTACACATTAAACAGGATTAGAATACATTTCTCAAAAGAAAAGGTAATGTATGTTTAGCTTATGGAAATTATTAAAACAAGTAGCGAATTCTATTACAATCGAAGAATATTTAGACATACGACCAGCCAGGTCGGTAATGGTCGGAAATGTAGGCACTATCTAACTATTGTCATCGGTTTCGCCACTTTAAGTCACTTTAAATTGCTTGTGATAAAGTCATTAGTTAACGCTAATTGTCATTTACAAGAGCCGTAAACTGTGGAAAGGTTTTGTTCATCTAATTTACGACTTTCAAACTATTTTTTAACATATTCGTAAGTATGTCTAGCTGATTAGGTGTACATGTGATGTCACGTGGTGATAAAAAGATTTTGGCTCCAAAAGTGTACCCGAAGATTTCATCTGGATGTCGTGTGCATGTACTTGCTAAGTTAATACATTAACCTATACATTCATTTCTGCTGACAATATATATATATATATATATATATATATCCTCTTAAAATAACATGATAAATCATGTTATTTTAAGACGATAAATTTCTTGCAATTTTTCCTGTAACCTATAAGTAATGAAACAATTTCTATATTTTTTTCAAAGTTTTACGCTCAGTGGATTCGGAGATAAGAAGGAATGGTCAATTTTATCATTTTTTTATAAATAAAACTATCCGTTTAAAAATTATAGAATGAAAAGCATTTTTGCACATTTGAGGTCCTCACGACAAGGTCCTTCAATTGATATGTGACACGGTGTAGTTTGCAAGACTTTCTTTTTAATCTTCTAATTTATTTCGCAAAACTGGCTCTCATATTCAAAATTCATTTGGAATACTTCAATTTTGAAAAATTCATGTGTTCCAACATTTCCACTTAATCGGTCCAGCAAATTGGGAGCAAATTAGCCATGGCAGATGAACAGACAGACAGACTCGCAAGTAGTCATAATAGGTTTCTGTTTTTATGCGATCGAATATACGGAACCCTAAAATGCTTCGGACGACAGCTTACTCTTATGATAAAACACACGGTCAATAATTATATTTTTTATAGGGTTTTTACTTTTTTGTACAGTGAACTAATAGGTACCTACATCATCAACTGACGTTTTTTTTATTCCGAAAGTTAGACGAAAACATTCGGATCTACATCATTTTATTTATTTAATTGCAGCGAAAGGAGAATAAAAATATGAAGCTCTTTCTAATTTGTAGCCAGAAATGGCAGTTCTGGCGTGAACGTCGTGTCCAACATAGATCTTGGAGAGATGAAATAATCTGGCGCGAACGTCGTGTCCAAAACAGATCTTGGAGACATGAAAGAAGGCGCGGACGCCTTCTCGGTGTCTCGGAGGGTCTCGCGTGTCGCTCATTAGCGGCACGCGAGACCCCGATCGGGGCCTCTCCTGTATGACGCACGACAGATTAACCGTATCTTATTACTTTAAGCGAGCATTTCTCGTGTACAGCACCGGCCTGTGGATAGAGCGAGCGGAGTGGTCGCTCTAAGTGCCATGTAACTAGGGGCGGTAAAAAATCAAATGCAAAAGACAATTTTCGGCAAAAAATTAAATTTCAATGTTGCTCTCGGAAAGACATAGAACAGTGTTACGATACTTAAAGTGCTTAATTTAATTTAAGCTTAATATGCGTTAATGTTTGCAATAATAACTTATTTTGAAAAATTAGCAATTATTATTTACTTATCATGAAGCTGAATTAGAATTTCAAGAAAATTAGAGCACTGACTTGAGGGCGCTGAAAAACAATTTCGTTCTACCCGATCAAAGCTAGGGCCGGCGCTTCTTGTGTATATATAAATTTATAGATAAGTATCTCGGAAATGGTGCTAAGCATTTCAACGTACACTGTTATTATGATAAAGTTGTGCTTTTTATGTTTGTCTATTACACATATTTTTTTATTCTGGAGAAAAACGAGATAAAAAGGTTTCTAAGTGTTGCTTTATTTAGCGCCATTTTGTAGAATTTTGACCTAATTACATTCTTGCTATGCTATTAGTTCTTAACGTCGAATGGCAATACATCATATAAATTACAGATGACCCTAAAATAAAATGTATAGGTAAGTTTTGCTATCGCTTGCAATAAATATTTAAGTAAACAATATAACATATTTAAATATTTATTGGCGGAAGTGAACGTAAGCAACTTTTTTCCTGGGAAGTTATATTCCCACGGCAGACTTTGTATAAAAGAGGCCGAGCAAAGCTCGTTTGCGTAGGTGTCCTAATGGAAGTAATTACGAATCCATTTGAAAATTGTAAAACAATAATTTTTTACATAAAAAACGAACATTAGAATTAGAACAATATCAATCATCAAACACAAAGTAGAAACAGAAGTTACTCAAGCCAATAAATAGAACGCTCTAGACTTCTTTCTTTTTGCAATGTCTATATATATTTTTTTAATTTTCTCATGTCTCGCGTCAAAGAAATACCTACTGAATTATTTAAATTCAAACGAACGAAAGAAAGACACAATAACTTCGGAATCGCCATACAGAGATTTCTATTTGAAAGAGATTTTGTAAAAATCGCTTCGCCGTTCAGAAATAAAAGCGTTTACAGCTCAGTTGTTACCAAATATTGCGTCAGTTTACATAATAATACATGCGAGTTATACATAATTTTGAATTTTCAAAGTGGAAATATGTTACCCAACATGCACAAATAGGAGCTGACGCCGGCCGGCGCGTTGCACGGCGGCCGCCGCTCTAATTCGACCACAAAGGGGCACGCCGTGTGCTCTCGGCTATCTATATAATTTGACCGCATTACATTATGGGATCCGTAATGGTGGGTCGTGAAAAGATGGCGGCCGTTGATCCTATATCTCCCGTGAACTTGTTTCGCAATAGGTGGCGGCGAAACCGCGTATGCGGTTGACCGGGGGCACTTTTGAATTCTCAACTTTCATTTGTGTGCTTATTAGGCGTAAATTAGAAAATTCCCATTGAATGAGATTTCTACCGTTTATTTCTATACTTAACGCCGATAAAATCGAATTAGAAGTATACCATAGTTTACAAATGTGGGCGTATGTGTACAATACTAGTATGTGTGTGACGCATTTAATTTGTCATGTTTTTTTTTTAAACATTCTTATATATTTCTTCCGTTTCATTTGGAATTTATATTTGCTCGTTTTTGAATACAAATAATATTGACCTTTTATTACTTGGCGTATTCGTGAAATTAAAGGTATCCTCATTTAGATATTTCAGACTAATTAACATGTATCCTTATCAATATCTCAATGGAACGTCTGAAGGGCTTGTAATCAAAATAGATACATCTCTTTATTATACAAAAAACATTTTTTTCGTGCAATTACCATCAGAAATTCCAATTGCTGTAATGGTCTAGTGCTCAAAATAAGCATCGACATCGGCATTGCGATCCAGAGCAAGACCAGGAGCGGAATGGGGATTGACAGCGAAATCGATCGATGCAAAAGACGATAGAGCTGCCGCCCGATCGTGCTAGAGCATTGACTTTGTAGAAGCAAAGTCATTCTCATTGTGGAAACGATATGCGGGACAATATGCGTATTACGTCCGCGTAGTGATGAACGTCGAAGTGGTGTCTGAACTTAACTGATATGGTATAAATTACATTTCATTATTGTTGTCATTTTTGTAGCATTGCGTCATTGGCTTAGCTAAATAAATATAAGGTCGGGGGAAAGTTTTGACGTGACAACGTCTTATAATTCGATGGAGCCGGTTGCACGCACGAAAAACATGACTCATGCGGCGTCACCTCGCTCTGAGGCGTTCCATTTAAGGCTTGAAGTGCAAGCGAGAGCGCGGAACGAGCGACAAAGAGGCACAATCGGCCTCCACGTTCGGCAGCGTTCGACATCTGTCTCTCTCCTACTTGAGTGAGCGATGCGTCCGCGTGGACAGCTGCTATACAATAATACATTTACATGTTTTCAAGTATGAATTGCAGTGAAAAGTGAATGTGGTGTCAATTGTTTATAACAACGATAATTGCGGCGATAAAGGTAATGATTCATTCGATATTAAATGTATGTTCAGTGATATATTGTCGAATATTCGTGCTTTCATCATTAAAATAAATAGCATCGGTCTGCTAGTGCAGCTATTGTAGGTTATGCTATAATTGACAAAACTATAACAATAAGTTAACAGAACTCTTTCACGATGAGTAAAAAATCAATTGCTTTACTATTCGATCGAAATAATTATCGAGCGTACCTATGATTTCAAAAAAAAATGAAACCATTCCCATCAGTATTTCTTATGACGTTGTCACGTTCAACTATCGTCAGTAAACCGACTTTACAGACAACCGATTTTTTTGTATTTCATATACAGACTCAAGATCATTTTCCATCATATTTTGTTTACATTTAAGGGGCGTCCATTAATTACGTGAGGCATTTTTGAGGATTTTTTTACCCGCCTCCCCTTGGTGAATGTCGTAAGATTTTTCTTGACCCCTGACCCCTTCCCCCTAACCCAATCTCACGTGAGATTTTTCAGAACGTGTACTTTGGGTACATAAATGTTGGATTTATTTAAAAAAAAAAACACAATTTGCTTAATTACTTTTATTTAAGACAAGCAAAGAATAGTATTTGCAAATATTGCTATAATATTAAATTACAGTGATAAAATTAAATAATAAATACTTAAACGAAATTTTATAAAATATTTATTCTAATTCAGTTCATGGAGACTCGTGCACCGTCTCAAGAGTGACTATTGGAATCAACATATCCAAGTGATTTTCAATAAAATCGTCTGCTCCTTCACCTTCGCTCCGATTTAACCACTCTAAACCGTCGTTGCTTGCACACAGAAGCTCGTCAGCTCGTCTGGTAACAATCCGCGAGGGTCGCAATTTGCGCGTTTGTACAGCTTGTAAATGATGGGCCGCACGTCGATGCTCTGCGACTTTTATTTTAGATGCAAAGTAGATACGTCGTGTATTGCAGCATCTTTTTCCTATACCAGCACGTAAACTTGGGCAATACAAGGTCATAAGGCATGCTCATGAAGGCTTGCAACGGTTGGATCAGTAGACAGTGGGGAATTAAGAATAAAGCAAATGATTTTCCGTCATGCTCTTCAGGATTTGGAATCGTCGGATGTCCATTAACTTGAGCGATAGGATATGGGGCTGGCAAAAAACGATCGTGTAGAACCAAACGCAAAGAACTTCGATATGGGCTGAAGCACTGCCGGTCATCGCATTTCACAATCTAAAACAATTATTTTCAATTCACGACAAAAATGCATTTATTGGCACTCACGCTTGTTTTAATTTTCCAAAAAAAAAATGCAAAAAAAAATACCTGAAGTAAATATTGATTCTCTCTAACATGCTCGGCGTATCATTCTTCAGCTGGACAATCTGAGATGTTGGAAATGTCGTTGGTTGGGTAAATATAGTTAGCGACTACTTCATGTCCATTAATGCACACTGCAGACCATATTTCAGCTAAAATTTCTCCTGCTCTTTTGAAATTATATTTTTATAATTCATCATTAACTGTTATGCCGCTAGAGTCGAGATGTGTCCCACAAGAAACATGGGGAAGAACAACACCTGTTAGTTCTCGGCTAAGTGAAGCCATTCGTCTTTCTATTCTGTTGAACGCGCTTCTGCTAGGGGCATTAGTTTCTATAAATATTGCGTCCAGATCATATTTTTTGAAATGCTCTATGGCATGTGCGATTACTTTTCGATATCGCGGGTTCTTGTCGGGGCCGCCGTCGCTCGAAATAATAAGGACAGGCTTAACTTTACATCTATGTGTTTCATGAATTTAAAAAAAGGCTCAAGAGTTAAGAGAGTGAGCGTGACTAGTTGCAGTCGAAGACGAGTGCTCACCACTTAGGATATCTATATATATTGGTCCACTGTATGAGACGGATTCTGCGCGCCCTATTTCATTGGGTTTCACTTCACATAAAGCATAGACACTAGGAATCAATTTATGTCTTGCAGCAATTATAAAGTCGTGATCTGGTAGCGGTACTTTATATGAAATATGCATTAGCAAAGAAAGATGATTGTTTGTTTACCGCTGTCAGTCCAATGGGAACTCGGGCTTTGTCATCTTGAGATACAAACGAAACAGAATCGGGGCCAAGTGTTGAGGCTACAGTTTCTAGTGACCTAATGGGGGCCACAGAAAAGTATGGGTTTTGGTGAGCTACATGATGGTCTGCTTCAGGACGATTTATCTTTACCGGTACAGTCACTACGTGGTGCTTAATAAAACTACTACAAATAGTTTTGACAGTCCTGTTTTTATATTAACCTAAAACTAACTAAAGAATTCTCAAGGCACTGAAACAGGTGAAAATCTGAGGGAGCGAGGTCTAGGCTATATGATGGATGCATTGACATTTTTCAACCAAACTCTCAATATTTTTTGAGTGGCTAAAGATGTGTCTGGTATGGCATGGTGAAAAACCACGCCCTTTCTGTTCATCAATGTCCGTCGTTTTTTTTCTACTTATTGCTTGAATCTCATCAGCTGTTAGCACTAGAAATCCGAATTGATGGTTTTTCCGGGTGGTAAAAGCTCAAAATGAATAATTTACTTTCAATCCCACTATACACATAGCATCAAATTATTGCAAGTTAATCCGGATTTCGCTATTCGCCCTCCCAGTCATAGATGGTCACACGTAAACAAAACAGCAGTTTTTACATTTTCTTTTTGTTAAAAATACTTTAAATATTGGACAAAAAAAAATAAACTTTTTTTCGTTTCCGTATTTCGGATTTAACGTCACAAAGCTTTTGGCCTGCTCCTTGTCGCGCATTGTCATATTTCGTTGACCGCCCCCCAAAACATGTGACGTAATTTATGAATGGCCCCATACATTTTTTATCACTAGTGATAAATCTTATCAAAAACGGTTTAGTTTCAATAGAGAAACGCAAATGACTACATTCGATTTCTTTACCCACGTACCGAGCTCTTTTGTATAATATCCACCTTTTTTCGAACGGGTCAAAACGGTTTTGCAATCAAATGCCCAGCTCTTCATGTATGTAGTATGGACTACTATGCTGCTCTTACTGTACTTTTTCCAAAATAGCATCGAGTTTATTTCGTAACTGGTCGATCAGAGCGAGGTCCACCTTTAACATCAAAATTACCGGACTGAAAACGCATGAAGCAGTTTTGTGCCGCTCTTACCGACACTGCATTTGGTCCGTAAACGTCATAATTTTTTTTCGCGGATTGTGTCACAATTTTACCTTTTTTGTAATAAAATTTCTGAAAGTATCAAATTTCCAAGTTAGATTCACTGATTTTGGTAGGCGAAAAAACAATAGAAAGAAGAAAGGACACCGTTTTCACTTTTTGTATTTCTTTTTTTTTTAATGTCAAATATTTAATGGTATCAAAACTAGCCAGATGCAAACAGCACACCAACGAGATTTTACTACAACTTTTTATTTACGAAATACGGAAAAACTTTATTCCCGACCTAATATTACGCTAACTTAATGTGATACGGACGCAGATTTAAGAAATATACCTTGAATTTGTACATAAAATACAGAAAAACCTTTTCCTCGACCTTATTTATATATTCTAAAATAATTAACTAATTGCACCGCGATATTGTTAGCAACTGCTATTCATTAGTTCTAGTTGTCAATGACCATTGCAATTATTTATGAAATTAAAACATATTATTATCATTAATAAAATCGGTCTACACTTTAATTCTAGATAATCGAATAAACATTAAACTGTTTCCAATGGATAGATACATCTCTAATATCTGTAAAATTAAAGCCTTCCATAGAATTAAAATTAAAACGTATCCACATTTAATAAAACTTAATAACTTTTGAAATGGACTCAGCGGCTTAAATTTTTTTTTTTTTCAAATCTGTTTAAGACGAAATTTAACGGTGTAGCGCGCGCGTCTCCATTTTTAATGATTATTTCGCTTACATAATACAACATGTACATAAAAAAAATATAATTACACAAACATAAAGCGCGTGTGCATAAATTCAAATTGTTAACAGGTTGCGTTAACTTTCAGTTATCTATTAACATTACCCTTGGCAAACATTTCTACTACAAAAAAAAGTTAATGGCCACCAAAATCATCAGGAAGGTCGACCGTTTTTCGTTTTTGCGAATAGTGACCACCAACGGTAAAATAAAATATTCATGACGGTTAATACGGTCATGAATATTTTATTTTTATGCGTTATTTTTATTGGCATTACTATTTTTTTTTTTTTGCGCGACCGCTTAGGATAGGCCACTAACATCACTCCTAGACCCATATATCGGCTTCGAGACGATTCGCACGTACGCGCTCTCCTGAATAAAAGAAGTGGTGCCTCACTTGCACAACATTCGGCGAAGTGCCGCAGCGCAAAAACAAAGCGCCGGCCGACGCCCGCGCGGCGATTCGGCCGTCGCTGCCGGCGCGATGTTTAGCGTTTCACGTCGCTGTCCGTGTCCAGCCGGACTTTCGCCGTCTTCGCGTTCGCATGCACGAAAGTGATCCTGACCTTGGCGGTGACGAAATACGTGAAAAAATATAGTATCTTTAAAAAGATAAATAAAGCAGTCTTAAATTGATGAGACAGTACTTTAATTGGTAGTATTTCTCAAACATTAAAACTAATAATCGAGATTGAAGGTGTACTGTCTGATCTGATAGTTGCACGTTACGTGTGTCACGTAGTATTCAAAAGCATTTTTGCGATCGAAGTGAATAAATCACTTTTAAGTGTTTTATTCCCAACTATATTCGCCTTTTCTATTAAAAATATATTTTCCTATTTAGAAATATTTAAGTTTAAAAAAAAAACACCTCCAAATGTTTTACCATCTGCTACTGGAATCGTATATTTGATCTAAGGGACAAGCCACATTTTTCTAGGGTTCCTGAAAATACTACTTATGTTTTTATTATATTATTACGATATATTACGTTTAACTTAAATTGTTGTCTTGTCAAACTTAAGTTATATTTTAGGATAGTTAAATTATGAAATTGGTTAAGGTCTTAATTCAACCTGTCATTCGGTATTTTCACATGTTTCGGTCTAATATAACCGTGAGACACGCCTTACAACACGTTACGCGCTCGGTGCCTCGCTGTTGAAATAAGGACGTTGCACCGGCAGTTGCATTTGCATGACGGCGGCCGCCTCGATTGTCAACGTGGGAAACCCTTATGGTGTCCAACAGTCGGATCGCTGGTGACTGCAGAATGCTGCGAACGGGGAATAGTTACACGATATGCGACTATATACCGACATACGCGCCTTTTCGCAAATGTTCATAATATCCTTCTTTTTTTAGAACAAAGTGACTATTATACAAATATATCATAGAAAAAATACTTATGAAAAATTAAGACACAACCCTAGTAAAAGCTCGGAGAGACTACAAGTGTGGGCGAGGACATCGGGTGGCGGGTGGCGGCGCCACGCGACAAACTCAAATTTCGCCCAGAGCTCACGTTCCGCATCGTGTTATTTTTAAAGAATTTATCCAGTAATTTACCTACGAATGACACTTAATGTTTTCAGAAGTATAAAGGTCGTCGATGGCATTATTAAATTAGTCCCTGATTTTTCATGTGTTCCACTCACCTCTAAACAAATAAGATAAACTAAGGCAAATTACTGCGTATAAGATACACAGTACGCAATATTACTTGCGGACTTGCAGGTTGTTGACTGTTAGCGTAAGTTTCACTATAAAGTATTAGAACCGCAGCAATGTCACCTCTGCAAACTCCCCAACAATAAATTTCATTAAAATAGTCGATAGGAGTGAAAGGCATTTTTATTAAACACTTCAATATTAATCGTGCACAATCTGCAAAAACTTACAAAAACGTCTATATCGTATACGTAACACATATACTATAATTGTGACCGAAATACTATATTAACCATTTCAAAAAAGTATCTATCGTAAAAAATTAAGAAACAACGAATAAATAAAATACCTAGCTTCTATTTTCTTCTTTATATTCTAGCTTCAAAATACTTAGCTAGCTAGAATTGAATGAAGTTTACAACATTCAAGATATATAAATTTTAATACACATCCAATCACATTCACTGTCACATACACTTTCTTGTAGAGACATTTTTGAAAATGGTCAGAAAAACTTCTGAGGATTTCAAAACTACAAAATGTCAGACTGTGGCCAGAAACGCACAGCAGGTGCGTTTACTATATATTCTTTAAATAAATAGTACTTTGACACAATTATCTTTCGATGGCAGCAGTAATGTTACCTATTTGTCACTAGGAAACAAATCGTGAAGTAATCGATGATGTATGAAGGAGTAATAGACGATAACTATCAATTTTTTCAAGTTCTTCAGGTAGGCAGAAATTGTTAAAAATGATATAGGAATTATTACAAATATCTCTTTCATTTGTTTAATACATTTTTTAAATAATTTGCAATGATTACTTGCATTTTTATAATAATAGCATAATAATATAAACTCAAGCCTATTTCTTAAAAGGGTAGGCAGAGACTATAGATTTCCACATGGTACGATCTTTGCATATCTTTCTTGTCTCACTGACATCCATCAATATTTTCATGCAAGCTCGTCGGTTTGGGATGTTAAAAATTTGGCAGTTTTTTAATATGCCACCGATATAGTCTGCGTAGGATTTTCTAGGGCGACCCTTGCCGACCTTACTATCACACACATTCGCTCCATAGATTTGTTTAATCACTACTTTCATTCATCCTTTCCAGATGGGCAAACCACCGCAACATACCTCTTTCTACTCTAGTCACTACATTTTCCTTTAAACCACATCACTCTCTAACATCACTGTTTCTACTTCTATCTTTCCGAGACACTCCACACACTACGCAGCGATCCCATCTCCACTGCATTAATCCTACCTTCATTTTTCTTCTACCATACACAGCTTTCACTACCATCCATAAGCGTAGGGATTAGGACCGCATTATGGATAGCCAAGCGCGCTTATCGTGATACAATTTTATTATTCATAATAGCGAGCAAAACCTCATTCACTTTATTTCCCGTATTCACTCTCTTTTCGGTATGTCTGTCATGTTTACCATAATTTGTAAACAAACTATCCAAGTATGCAAACTCTTTCACTTGTTCCACTTGAATTCACAGTTCCGGTAGTTCCACCATCGCGATCGGTCGTTCGATCCAGTCCCCTGGGCTACCCGCTTAGTTTAGTGTGTTATTGCATGTCAGTGTTGCTTCGAGCCGCGTTCCTGAGTGTCGGGCTCCGTGCGTGTATGAGTATGTGTATTGCCGCGCAGTGTACATCGCACAGCGACAGTCAAGCTACGTGCGTTTGTCCCGGTGATATACTCCGGTTACAGCACCGTCTGCACGCCGAGCCCGCATACGGTTTGTGTGCCTAGGGAGCGCCCGCAGGTTCACACTCAGATACCTATCGCTATTTTGGTTATTTCATGTATTCGACACGCATAAATGGTTTACCATCGACTACGTGACCGCATGTTGACCGATAGCAGTCTTTGGAGAGGGACTTGCTCAGCGTCACGATAAGCAGTAAAACTCTGTTATTGATGGTCAATTCAATTCCGAATTTAATTCCGAAATGTTACATTACGTCTCCATGTAACGGTTATAGGTCATTTTCGGATTTTTAAATTTAAATTCAGTAGTTTAAGGGCCTAAAGCCCTCAACCGAAACCGTTAAATTTATAACCGTTTTTCGCGGTTTTTTGCCCCCGCCCCCACTACACACTTTATAAGCGTCGTCTATTATTAAATTTATTACACATGGTAATAGGTAGGTTTATAGTTATTTTTGCTTCTTCCCGGGGCAACACCGTCATCTATGACGTTTTATGTCGTGGTAACCCGGGAGGGTTTTATGACCTTTGCGCCATTGGCATCTCTGTGCCATCTGGCCCATTAGACGAAGCCTACACAGCCTACGAGCTAAAAAGGCAAGCACCTTAAAGTTTCAGGGGGTTTTTAATCTATGCGAGTCAAATACACCTCGTGCACCCGGGTGCACGGATTGCCCATAACGGGCTTTTCCCCTCCTACCCCTTCGCATGGGGAGAAACACAAAAAAAATATACAAAATTGTTCGACTTTCTCACCTTTTATAAGTATATCGCATTAGATCGTGTTTCGCCCCTTTCAAACACAATGATCTTAGTCTTACCGACATTTCCGACATTACCGACTTTCATACTCATTTTCTTATCAGAATAATTCTATTTATTTTTATCTCCTGCAGTCCGTACTCCGACAGCGCAAGGATTACTTGGTCGTCGGCGTAAAGGAGATATTTGACTCTTTCAAATCATACATACAGCTATTCATGAATAGGTTGAATAGCCACAGTGAAGCTATACACCCCTGCAAATACCAAACCAGTTAGTGTATGCCCCATTTATTCTGACGCAAACACTAGAGCCCCTATATAAGGATTGCAGTGCCTTTATCAATCCGTTACTCTCACCATGCACGGATAGGGTTCTCCATAGACCATTTCTTTGCAGTCTGTCATAAGCTTTTTTCAGATCTACGAAAATGTAGAAAACCTTTCGGCCGCTGGCCAAAAATTTTTCTGCAATGTTTCGCAGAAAAAAAAATAGACCCCATCCCTTTTCGAAATCCCGCTTGTACGTTCCAAATCTTGTTTTCAGTCTCATTCACAACTCTTTCGATAATGATTTTCGCATACAGTCTGCCAACTACGCTCAGGAGGCTTATAGGGCGGTAATTTGTGCAAACCTACCGTGAGCTTTTCCTTTTATAGAGGGGTACAATGACTGCTTCACACCAGTTATTAGATACATTATGGCTTTTCCAGCATTTTTTAAAGAGCTGGTACAGCAGGCTTGCTTTTATACTCCCACTGCCCCTCAGCATCTCTAACGAAACTTTATCATATCCGACAGCTTTTCCAATTTTCATACGATTTAGTGCTTTGGCCTCTAATCACATGTATACACGGTATCTCGGAATTATACTGGGCCTTTTTCACCATATGCCAAAAAGGTTTTGTTTTACCCGGAAATTATTTTATGATAGGAGATTCTCATCTCCTAAGAACAGTAACGTACCGTTGACGCCACAATATATTCTCGTATCCACTTGGATTTGCATTTTTATAACGCTTGCGTTTTTATATCATTAAGAAGAAATCAATAGGGTTTAATCAACTGCTTAAAAATTAAATTCCCATAACTAAGCGTTTATTTTTGTACGTGACCACTGTTTTTGATAAAACGTTTCAAGTGACACGCGATCAGAAATTTTTTCAGAAACAGGTTGTCGTTCATAGCATTCTTTGATGAGAAAAAGTAAAGTAATTCTTTTATTTAAAGGCAGTAGTACATCGATCTCCGTTAACTTTAGGCCTATATCCATAATTATTGATATGTGCTATAATAAAAAAAAACGATTTGAAGTAAATTAGTCATTAGTAAATTTTTATAGTAATATATTAATGTTTAATAAACTGTTCAATTTTAATCGGGGTCCCTTAACAGACGATGCAGCAGGTGTTTATTTTGTGCATCACATTTTTGAATGATTAAAAAGTATTTTAACTTATATGAAGGTCAACATTAGGCTGTGCCATTTATGAAGTCAAATGCCACTCGATTTATTGAACTCCAATTTATGGATTATGTTTGACACATACATTATATGAAGGTCAATATTAGTGAATGTTACTTATAAATTGAAATATTGAGATATCGACCGAGCTCATTATAAGCATTATGTGCGACAACTTAATAGAAAAGTGCATAAAGGATTTAAAAGCATAAAGAAAAATACTAGTGTCTGTGGCACTGTCATAGACTAGAGTGCCACTTGATTGATTGAGCTCAAATTTATGAATTACCTGCATTTAACATATTATCAGAAAGGCTTAGAAATTTCAAATAAATTTCGATAGATGGCGCTGTGCACTATATTACTGAAATTGAGACTTATTAGGGACCGTCTATAAACTTTGTAGTCCTATTTTGACCCTTTTGGAACCCTTCCCTCCTTTCCTGTGCCCGCCGGCCCTTCCAGATGGAATATAGTTTTTTTCACACACATGTACTACATCGTGAGAATATATTCTTATTAATATGTAAAAGTAAACAATGTATGAAAATAAATAAATATTAAGCAATACTGACAATTATTTTTAATGTGCAAAATAAATTAAAATGCATAAAAAAAAATTCGTAGCTTGATTCGTCTCCCTTCACCCCACCCCCCTACCGCCCTTAGCTCGTAGTAGCTATCGAAGTGACCACCTTTTTCCTTGGCCGAGCTACGTGGTTCATGGACGCTCCGGTACTCGTAATGTAAAATCGTATTATTTGATAATTTTTATCGGATACAGTTCCTGCATTTGCTGTCAATCGAAGACACTGAAAATGATTAGAAACTATTTCGAATCATTAGGAGGAATATAATACTTGTTTGTTTACAAAAATAACCATCACAAACTTTGACAGGATCCAACTACTACAAATGTCAAACCAAAATCGTAAAGCGATTATGTTCACAATAATACGCAGGTCGTCGAGCTGTTGTTATAATAAGCAAAAACCACATTTTAACAACAGCTACTTACTGAGTTATTGTTTTTGGCAGTACTGTATACTTACAGGAAATACAAAAAAAACCGTTATACAATAGGCATACATGTCTTCTCCTTTTCGAACATCACAAATACTATTGTAGGAAACATTCCGCTTAGACCTATTTCTCTTAGTGTTAAGAATACATTGCTGGGAGGTGATTCTTCGGCCACGTGGAAATTGTCACATGAGACATTTTTTAAAGAGACGTATAATAGAATATAAATTTTATAGAATAAAACAAACTATTAATACTGAATCAGTGTGGTTCTTTGACATTTGTCATTTCATACGAAATGATAAATATCAATCGAAAACATTAATTTAGAATTCTCAATTTCCAAGCTGTGACAATTATCAAACGGTTTTCATCTGACATGCAGCAGATACATCCTAGCACACGACAATAATTGTCACACGCTTAAATTAAGAAGATTAATATAGTAATTAACACCTTATTTAAAAGAAATCGTGACCGCTGTCTCATTTAAGTCTTTTTATTCCAGAATGAAAGAAGGCCTTAAAACTTGACTTTTTCCGTTTTAAATATTGAAAGTATATTCTCATACTTGTCAAAAATTCACGATATCTAAATAGAAACTATTTTAAATTTCCATAGGTGGGTGAGAATACATATTTTATCCATCACTTGACATGTTTCGTCATTTTGTATACGGAATATTATGGAAATTTCATATTTAAAAATTGTTTCACGTGACAATTTTCATATGGCACGAGAATCGCCTCCCTGGTCTGTTTATTTTAACGTTGAGACCATCAGACCTATGCGGCGGGTTATGTAGATGAATTTATTGACGCAAATATGAACTATACGCAAATTATTAGGATGCGCTAAGATATCAATTTTTTGCATCTTTCATTTAGGCGAAAGTCAGGTCATCAGTTGAGTGATATTTTCTTTCCACAGCGGCGGTTATCAAACACGACTGGACGAAGACTCGTCGTACGATGTCGGCTAAGTCGATGCCGCATGCGCCTGCGCTGACTTTCGTGAGCATTCCTATAAGCGGCGCCAAAGTTGTCTACTACAAACGCGTTATGTAACGTGCGTGAACGTGCGAGTCGCTTATAAAAAAAAAATATCGATGTACGCATACCGCAGCCTATCGATGCGTAATAAATCGTGTGTAAATCGAAAGGTCGCCCGCCGACTGCAAACGAGAAGTCGTTACTTTTACTCACCGATCGCGAGTTGTTTTACCGCATTTTAGTTTTATGACGTTTTAGTTGTTATTCGGCAGTTGGACAATTTGAATTTTGGTTCGGTATTTATTCTTAACGCATTCGTTAAATTGTCTATTCTAAAGTGGTGCGAATACGAATCGGAATTTAATAGCTAATTTGTGATATATTTGTTTTAGTGATGTATAATATCTATGTATAAATTTTTAAGCACAGTTTAATGTTAGTATTGTGATAAAATTAAATTAATAAACCCGTACCGTTTTTCAGGTAAATTACATTCGTCATAGAATGATAATTTCTATTCAGTTGTTAATCGCTAAAATACTTTCTGTATTGTAATCCTCGGGTTGCGTTGCTTGAAACCAAAGAAGCACATAAGTTTATTTGTTTGTAATCCTTATGAAATACAGTATGAGTACATAAATATAAATGAAAAATTATAAATCCAGTTTATGATTTTCTATTTTTCATTTAGTCGATTAAAAACAATTTTCGTGAATGCTCGTAACATGTTCATAAGGAATTATACATTTCTGTTTAAACGTCCAACAATGGGATTAAACAATGTTTTGTGGACGGTAGGAATCGAAAATAAATGGTTCTTTACAATCAGAATATTAGATTTTTTTCCAAAAAAAAAACGATTTTTGCAGAAATCATCAGTCAGTATTGCATCTGCTTTTCTTAGACGCACGATTACTTTGATTCGTTGATGAAGGAACCTTCGCTCGCCTAAATGGTCATCACGCAAGTAAACAGAAACATTGTGATTTTAAACTGTACTAAATGAAGAAGTAGACATCTGTCTATTCCACTTTTCCATAGCGTTTTAAACAGTTACATATTTATAGCGTGACGATTTCAAGAAATAAATACCAGGTCGCTGTATCTTAGCTATGATTTGGAAGTTAAAATGGAAGGGCTCACTTAGCGAGCAAAGTATATTTCTGTAAGACCTCTAAAATTTTCTATGAGTTACTTTCTATCTACAAACCCACATGTCTACCTTGACCGATCTCTTTTCACAATATTTATGTTGGCGTGAGCGTATATTTTCGACTCATGCCGTGGAATGTTTCTCAAGTAATAGTTGCAAAAACATCACACTCGATCAGAATGTCAAGTGCCCGTGAAGAACATTTGTAACGTTAGTAATTTTCAATTCATTTACGAAACAATCCGAAAAAGGTAACATCGAATCCATTTAAAACAGGAGGTGATACCTACCGACAAGTGTTTTACCTCAGCGTCGCATCGAGTCTCGAACGATGTCGAAGTAGCGTCGAAGTTGTAATACGATTCTACTCCGACATTTTCTTCAGGCCGTAACAACTTCGGATCGGCATCGACGCAGAGTTCGCCGTGGGCGCTGAAACGGCCGCCGCGCCGTCGGCCGATTGCGTAACGTGTCGGTTGTTTGTTTACGTGCCGGCCGGCGGCGGCTGCGGCCTGGAATTCGAGTTGCATGTTTTCGTTTTTAGCGGACGACTAAGTAGGATCTCCCTGGGTAGCTTGTTAGCGCCTTTCGTAACTTAGCCAGCGCCTGTCCCCCGGCGGCGTGCAGTCTTCGGTCTCGCCGTCGTCGATGTGTTATTGTATAACACGGTATACATGGAGATTGGAAGAGGCGCGCGCGCCTTAATCTGATTCGGGAGAAACAACAGGCGCATTCGTTGTGTTCAATTCGAGAAACTAATCGATGGGGTCTAGTGTTGAAAATGCGGACTTGCGAGTGGCGACAACTGCACATCGACGCGTGCGTCAGTTTTAGGATAAATTAGGCGAAAGTAATTATTTCAATCTTCTGAATATATTTTTTTAAATTCATAATATTTAAATGCAATAATTGTTTTGTCATAGCAGTAATGATCGTACTATAATTATTCAACGAAATAGGTAATTTTTTGAAAATATCATCTCCTTAAACAAAAGCATCGCGAATGCGAATCTATAAGGAATCTCTTTAAGATTCTTCGATTTCCTCTAATATCGTTTAAACTTCTTCATCATCATTATCGTGAAGAAGGCCTTAAGAGTCATATTTAAACATTACTAAATGAAACGAATCCGCGAGGAACGTGTAAAAAATAACGTGAAACATATTTTAAAACATTTAATAACGTAAAAATACAATATTTACAAATAAGCACATCAATTTGATGCATTACAACGTTGCAACCATTGCAGCAGTTTGGTAGTACCGGGGAGCACCCCCGCGCCCCCCCTCGTTCTTCTAACATCGACGTCTGAGAAATCCGACCCGCCCGCGACGACGGCAGGAGACAACGGACAGCGACTACTTTGGTTCGTTAAGAGCACAGACACTGGCGATTTAATTATTCGCGACCTATATTTTTCTATCGTACTAGAATTCGTGGTCGCGTTTACATTTTTGTTGTTGATCCGGTCTATGTCAAAGAACGAGGTGAAGGGCTGTGTCGCTGTAGTCGTTCAGTAGGAGCCGGAGCCGGAGCCGCCGGAGGGCGCGCCGTACTCGGAGGAGGGCGCGGAGGCGGGCGGGCCGTACTCCGGCGCCGGCTGTCGGGCCTCCGGGTATCCCTCTTGTTTCTGAAACGACGATACAGATCAACGATATATCACTATCCGACGGAGTTAATCACTAATGTTACATTTCAATATGATAACGATCTATTTTGCTATATATTATCGAGACATGTAAATTGATATTTGTAACATCGAATATCGATCTGTTGAGACGTGCAATGGAGTTGACGGTAAAGAGTGTGTTGTTTTGTCGATGTTACATAAATATTATTCGGCGGTTCGTGTCGTTGAACTGTCATACGATTATGACTTTCACATTATTTGCTCGTAGTACGTAACTAATCTGTCAAAGTTAACTTTAAAGTAATAAACAACAATAATACAATCTTACACGGTAGACATTGTTTCAGATCTAGGATTTAGGTAAAAAAGTTAGATCCTGTAGTGTTTATATAACATTACCTCTAAACTCGTGTGAGCGGTGAGGTCACATACTATTACGCGAACAATAAGTGTGAGTTCATTTTCCGCGCGCAAGGAAATATGCGTACACTTTCACGTCGCGTGCGCATCTCCCGACGCAAACAATGCGCCGCGATTAAGGCGGTAGATATCAGTCCGCCGCCGTTAGTCGCGCGCTTTTAACTGTTATTACGTTGCGCAATTTAATACAACGCTCATTGTTACTATTATCGTTGCTATATCGTTCGTATAACGTTTATTTGTTTTAAATGAAATATTTAAAATCTTAATAACCGTATCTTAGGAATCAATATTATTAGATTATTTTTAGTGTATTATGAGTTCAGTAAACGTGTGTTTTTTTGTAAGATTCATGGTTATTTTTTAAAACTTATACAATAAGAAAATTTTATAGAAAATGTTTTATTTGTTATTAAATTTATTACTGACCTGGGTCTTGTATCGGATGAAGTAGACCTCGGGCTTCGCCGGCTGCGTTGGCGCGGGCGTCGGGATCACGATCTCGGGCTGATCTTCCGGTTTCTTCACCAATACGTAGATGAGGGTCTTTTCCTCATCCTGCGGCTGCGCCGGTATGACCGGGGCCGTCGGCGTGGGCGGAGTCGGCGCCTTGATGAAGACTATTTTGTAGTGCTTTTGGGGCGGCGGCACGTGGATGGGCTTGCGGGGTGCGGGGTACTCGTTATCTGGCGGCGGCACATGCACGTATACGTGCTTGTGCACGACGGGCGGCTGCTGCGGCGGGCCGTACTGCGGCGCGGGCGCTCCGTACGAGGACGAGGGCGCGCTGTACGAGGACGAGGGCGCGCTGTACGAGGATGAGGGCGCGCCGTACGACGTGGGCGGCTCGGGGCGCGCGCACACGCCCAGCGCCACCACCGCCAGCACCAGACACCTCAGTACCTGCCGACACACCGCACACTTACTACATGCCTCTGATTAGCGACGCAAAACGATTCGATACAGATAGAAACATTATTCAGTTATTTATAAATCATCAGAGCGATGATCACTAGTTCGATATCGAGGGAGCCGTCACTAGAGTCACTCCACCGACGAGTCCTCGAGTCGGGGGACGACTCGAGTCCTTGGGCCCGCGCCCACTGTCACTGCACCTACCGTTTTGTCACACATATTCGCGTCTGTCCCGTGAATGCAGTGTCCAGCGGTCCGGCGCCACCTGTGTTTATAAGAGATGCCCGCTCCACATCCGGAGAGGGGCGCGCGGATTACGCAACCCGCACGCGCCGTCCGGACGCCCTCGGCGCCACCGGCGCGGGCGCAGCGGTGCGGCCACAACCACGCTAATAGCTAACGTATTCAGTGCTGCGATATCATCGATAATCATCGAAAAGAAATTTAACATCTTCACTAAAGATGTATATATATATATATATATATATGTGTATGTATATATAAGAAGATATTAGATTTTTTTTTATCAAAATATCTCTTTTAAAAGAAAATATCTCTTCTTATCAAAAAGCATAAACAAGAAGAGAATAATTAAAGAATTAATTATGCAATATTTTTATCATTAAGGAATATTTGTGCATGGAATATAATGTTGTTGCACTGTTGCATTACACATATACTTAACAATATTTTTGAAAAGTTGTGGAATTAATCAACATCCTGTTTCTCACGTGTTATAAACATCGTATATTAAAAATAAAATTTGCATTCAAACAATTTTCTATGAAAGCCTGCAATTTTGATGTTTTAACGTATTGAAAAATTACTATGAAAAACAGTTAGGACAATTAAACATAGATGATGGAAATACGTATACCTATTGAATATCATTCATATACGGAAAAATGATCTTTAGTAAAAAAATTGTAACGTATTTTTTTTTGTATCAGGCTCTTTGATCGCCCCACTGCTGAGGCACTACCTCCCATATTCTTTTTATTTTAGATGCTTTAAGCCCCTCGCGCTGCCCTAACGCATGTCAGGGGCCGCCGCCCACCGTCACCGGCAGGGATTGCTGCCGGAACCGACGGCTTGAACGTGCTTTGCGAGGCACGCAGTGGGTGATTAAGTTGACTTCAGTTAAAGAACTCGCCGGTCAATTGGCCCGTGGTCAGGATCGAACCCGGAACCTCCTGGTTCGAAGGAGCCACCGCCACTTATAGATTTCGTCTACAAGGTATTAATAAAAATAACACAACTATGACGAAAACGGTTGTTACGACTGAAAAACCGTTAAAAAGAGGAAATATATATTGAAAGTGATTTGTTAAAAGTCAATTTAGGAGATGGCGGAAGATACCCTTAACGATATATAAAAATCCTTAAAGATTGACGATATCTTTAATGTGAAAAAAAAACAATTTAATTTCTTATTCTTTATTTTCTGTTATTAACATATTCGACTCGTTGGCATAGTTAAAAATTGATATAATATATATCAACTTTAACTGACACACACCGCAAGTGCTTAGAGCTCAATATATCTCTTTGGATTAAATATTGAGTTTAGTCCACATACACAGTGATGTCCAAGTGTCTAATATACACCTCTATAGCTCCGGATTTGACCTCCGGCACAGGCATAGAAATATGAGGTAGCCAATTCTTTTCGTCGAGTGAACAATCCGTGAATGATACGCCTTCAGAAAACCAATCACCTAGAACGTGTTTAAGCTCATCTCTGCACAAAAGGCGGTGCAAGTGCGCTGATTATCGCTGGTGTTTAGCCTTTTTTTTTTTAAAGGACTAGACCTCGAATTTTTCAACCGCTCCGCTCGTTTATATGAAGGCGTACCAAGAGTTCACTTATATACGGCGGCGTTCAGCGGCGCGGCCATTGAGCCGAGCAATAGACGCGTTCATGGCTATACGGCAAAAACAGTGGACGGTCCGTTGACGTTAATAGTTTTCACGGGTGAAGGGTCTCGAAGTGAGCTAATGAGGAATTGCCTCACTGCACCTCTCAATCGCGCCGAGTGATAAATGGCGCGGGTACCTCTTCCCCCCTCTTGGCTCTGGTCGACGCCGCGATGGCAACTCGACAACCTATTTGTGTCAAACGGCTACTTCGAAAACTTGCTAATTATCTTTCACAACTAAATACGAACGTTTCTTTATTTCGGCTTAATATAGGGCCTCTCGATTTGAAACAAATCGAATTGTGGATGCGGCACATAAATAAAGGACGCTATACTCATACAATAATATTAATCACAAAGTAAAGCACTATTAATATTAATATGCTAATATTATAAAGCTGAGAGGTTTGCTTATTTATTTAATAGTGCTAATCATAGGAATTAACAGCCCGACTTAAAAAAAATGCGTTACATAGTACCTTTCATTGAGGAAAGTTTATAACATGCAGTTTTTATTTATTACTATAATTTTTGTTTTCTGTTATTTTTTAATACTTTGCCCTCAAACTGAAGTGGTTTTCTTTCAAAGGGGTTCACGTTTTAGTGATTAGTCCTTTTAATTTTTGACATAACTTCAGGGTGGTATTTAATGAGGTCCACTTGGTTAAATGCTCATTATGTGTATACATCAGGTGTGCATAACTCAAAGTAAACATCCATGAAACCGCGGAGCACAGCTATTGTACTTTATAAAAGCAGAATGTTGTCTGTTCTTTCTCATCAAATCTAACGTGTATAACTTACAAGCTACGTTTTATGTTATGGATAGAATAGAAGTTGAATAGAAGCGGGACCATGATCAGGGTTAAAACTAGAATGGAGCCTATGCGGCATAATAAGCCAGGTTTATGTCTGGCTATCAGAACATGCTGTAGCTGATAGAAATTCACATGTGGAAGAATATGATGAACGCACAATAATAAGCAGGTTCAAGAGGTTTTCTTTACTAGTCAAATAAGTCTCAACTAATACTCTAATGTGTACAACAAGTTTAAAAAACACTTTTAAACAAAACGAATACGACTTATTTTATTGTAGTAAGGTCCTCTTCCATTATATCCTTTTAAACTGGCATCTAACTACGAAAGGAAAGGCATAATTTAAAAATAAAAAAAAGAAAGTGGAATTATTTTACTTTCTTTTTATATGTGCTTACTTTAGACCTGGTTGTATATTGCTACTGATTTGAGAATGCGCGAAACTAGGTTCTTAGCACTGCCTCATTATTTTGTGTGCACTAAATTTATTTGGTACAGTTATCAGGATTTAATTTTAAGTTTTCGGGGCCCAGCTGAATCAGCGCTGTGGCTCAGACTGCAGCATTTTGCTCAGCTGGTCACCCTTTCGGTCTTTTGTTATTTATTTATTTTTAATTTGTAAATGTATGTCTTAGTTAAGTTAATTTTAAGATATTATATATATCTTCTTTTTTGGTTGTTTTAGGGCTGAAAAAAAGGTTATTACTATTATTATTAACAGAAGGTCACTTTTAAAATTAATTTTACGCTCCACGTCGTCCTTTGAACTATTGTTCAGGCTAAAATCCGTTAAAAGAAAAACGTGGAACGCAAAATTAATTTTAAAAGTGACTTCTTGTTAAAAATCATTTTAAAAGGGGATGGTGCAAAAGGTCCTTACAGGTTTCTTTTACAATATTTTTTAAACTCACTTTTAACAAATAATCACATTTGAAATGAAAATTGAGTTTAGAACTTACTTGGGAAAGTGACTTTATTTTTATTTTAATTTAAAAGGAGATAGTATCAAATGTTCTATATAAGCGATATATTCAATGTAAAATTTAAATGTCTTTTTTTTAAATTGTAAATCCTTACGGGGAGTTACAAATCTATTGAACCGAAGCTAAAGCTTATAGACGATAAGTGTTAATAATACAATATTATATTCTAATAACAGTAGTCACCAAAAAAGCATGTCGGTAAGTCGTGAAACGAGATTACATGTCACACAAAGAAACCCATCATTGTCACATCCGCTCGCATTTACATTACACTTTACAAAGAGGCCACCAGGTAAATAATGAACATTGACACGCGCCTAAACACTAAGATCATTTGTAGAGCCCGATTTAGCTTAATACTCCCATATAGACGCGTAGACTCCTCAGAATAATAATTAATCAAATCGTGTTTTGTACCTTTTGTACGAATAAAAAGTTACACGAAGTATCCATATGGTTTATAATACATTTTTTTACACAATACATTATTTTTTAATTGAAAAATACAATAAGTTTTTTTTTATCCTTTTGTTACATGTGGTTGTTTTCGAAAAAAGATAATAGTCGTCTGAGTTTGTTTATAACAATTTCTCAACTTAATAATCAATTATATCACTTATATAAAAAAAATTATTGCTTTACTGAGAAATGGCAATTGTGATTTTTAAAGAAAAAATAATTTCTAAACTAATTATTTAAACAATAGAAATATTTCAAAAACGGTTTTAACCAATTAAAATTTTTTTAAGAATTTTTTTTTTTAATAATTTTATTCCATGACAACAAGATAGTAAATAAAAGTTTTCTCCCGATATTAAAGTAGTTCATTTGTTTATAAACTATTTATTAACAAATACCGTAAACTTTTTTAACGTTGGTTAATGCCTCTATGATTTGCAAAAATATCTCAACATTCGATTAAAACATTTTTTTAAACAACATTATTGTGGATTTTCATTTTTTGTTAACTTAAAATAATTATAATAATAAAAATACACAAATTTAAGATACTTTTATAACGTGGTCTTGTTAAATATATATATAAGAAAAGCTGCAAGAAGCCAAAAATTTATAGGCCAATTATTTAAACTTTTTAACGTCTTTTGTAAAAATAAAAGTCCACGAAAAATTACTTGGTTAAGTTTTGAAAAGTCAATAATTTTTTTTTTCGAACGGGATTTTATTCTTTGAAGTGTTCTGATGACACCATATTTTTTTCATTTGAATATTTATATTTAATCGTATAAAAAATTACTTTATGTGATAGACTGTGTTGAGCGGTAGCGCGGCCATGCTGTATAGGCCGCGCGGGGCCCTATTTTCAGCACTAAATTAAAATTATAAATAACAGAGGTAGAGTTCCGGGAGTCAAAACTTTTTTAGGAAATTTTCTCCTCTTTTTTAAATTTCTTAAATGTTAACAGTTTTTGAGTAATTGGCAAAAAACAAAATACCTTTTTTTTTCATTTCATCTTGTTAATAACTTTTGCAATTTTCAACGTACAGTAAAATCCTTCGAATCCATTTTTCTAGACATCATTCCGAATCCAATGAGCTATCGCACATATTTTTAGGACCGTTATCAAGAATTAACACGCTTTTGAACTAATCAACTAGACTATGTTTTTCTATTATTTTATAATTCTATGATATAATCATATAATTCTATGTTTTTCTATTTCGATGCGTAGAGACGATTCATCAGCTATTTTTTAGATCCACAGACCGGGTTGAATTAATTTTGAAATAAAAACTACAAGGGAAAAACAATTCATAGGTATTTTTATTTATTGCAAATATTGATGGAATTAAAGATAGTTAATTCGAAATTAATTTCGCGTGCGACGTTGCCGACTTCATCTGAATTTTATCTACACACCTCAAAATAACGACGATAACAAACCGGAGATGGACAAAAAATGTCGGATATAAAAGCGGAAACTTATGGCTACCTATAACTTATAATTAAATAAATTATGGAGATTATAGAGATTAGTTGCAGCCCACAATTGAAAGCTTATAATAGATTTCTATTGGGCATTTATCCATTGTATTCCTTGCTCATTACAGGTTCGAAAATCCCGCAAAATGTACTGGACGGATTATGATGAAATTCGAGGAGAGACGGGCAACAGCTTAGGCTATATAAGTAAGCGGACACGACGCCGCTCTGCATTGGTCGCTGGATTCGAATTACACTTTTTTATGTGAAACGGCAGAATAGCATGGCACCCGCGGACTTTGGACTTCGTTGTTTCGCTTGCATTTTTAAATTAGACATTCTGTACGGCGATCGAAGATATGAATATAATTATATAAGTTATCGAACACCTTTACAATGTCACAAGTATCGATACGTCATTTATAAATATTGTACAGAATGTTTGATCTGGTTCTGATATCGATGGACCTATAATGCCCTGAAACATGTCGTGCTCTAAGCATGAGCAGTTATTACAAAAAATTAAAAAGAAAAACGGAAAAGGCATTAGGAATGCATTCTACCATTTTGCACTCGCAACGCAACCGGAGACGTCTTCAAATATGTTTCAGTTTATTACGCAACTCTATAAGAGCGACCATCTGAAATGTATTTGATAAACGACAAAACATACTTCTACCGTTCCTGAGTGTAAGTTAAGTAATGCATATGTAAACATCTCGTCTTATTAGCGATGTGTTTGAAGAAATTCTATTTTATTTTGTGAAACTAATAGTTTTTGAAAGCATGCAAGTACAAGCAGACATATAGCCTAAAAAACTTCAAAAATAATTATTTTAGCTTCTATTATTGTAATTAAGATCTGTACATACAATCTTCTCGCGCATTTTCTATATACAGACATGTGATTCAGATCAATTTTCTATTCACATGACAATATGAATAAGTAGATATTTACACAATTATTTTTTTTTAATTTTGTGTCTGCACCGATGTAAAACATCCGTGGATGGAGTGTTTAAAAAATGATTGACATCTTCTGAAGTAAGTCAGCTCGCACGCATATTCGCACCACACCAACCCGTCACGATTAGTCGATTCCGCCGCCCAGCAATGCTACGGTCGTAGCTAACTTCATACAGATACGTTCACAAGAAATATATATATATATATATATATATATATATATATATATATATATATATATATATATATATATAAGGGTACATACTAACTGGTGTCTGGTTCCAGTCGTTTGATTCATCCTTTAGCTAAGTTCAGGTTAGGAAGTCGTTCGCTTTTAAAGGCGCGCTATTTTGCAAGACGTCAAAGAAAATAAGAAAAATTAGTAAATTCGCAAATGAACGTGGTAATTCTATTTGATTTTCTATAAAGGCTCAACATTGTGACTATAAAATCCTTATTTATATACGGGTTTGTTTAAATCGTTGAGAGTCGTTATATCAGTTTTCGCTTTGAGAGCGTAATTATAATAACATGAATGCGTGTTTCATGCTTAGAATATGCGATTAAATTCCAATTTTATAATTCAGTGATTTCACTGTAGATGCGACACTGTTAATAGAAAGACAATTAACCTTTTGATATATCAAGTTGAGAATGGTTAAAATAATAGAAAATTTCGCCAAAATTAAAAATTGATTTGTTTTAGATAATAAAGCCGCGGGATCAAAATCGAGACCGGAATCAGTACTAAATCGAGCAGAAGTGCCGAGATCGCTAGAACGGGGGCCTTATTACCTAAAAGAAATAAATTTCTGATTTCGCAGGATTTTAAATTTATTTTACTAATTCCCAAGTTGATATTTCGAAATACTAATTGTCTTTCTATTAACAGTGTTGCCTCTACAATGAAATCACTAAATTATAATAATGAAATTTAATCGCATATTTGAATTCAAAACCATTAGGATCGCGATTTCGCAATTATCGAGAATTACGCTCTCAAACCGAAGACTGGTTTATAGGATTCTCAAGCGATTTACAATCGATTTTCCGTCATTCGTCATACAAAGTGAATAATTATTTTTTTATGTAAATCGTTAGATTAAACAAAATCTTTACACATTTATCGAGGACCTAAAATTTACAATAATATGGTATAATTGGACTGATCTGATGATGGAGCCAGAAGGTAGGCACAGGAATTCCAAAATGGAATAACATATCCTAGACGTGTTTGAGCTTGTTAGAGTTGTCTTGAGATGTATTCTCACCATGAGTGATTTTCAGGGTCTGATGATGAAGACGGAAGGTAAGCACTAGCGCTCCATAATAGAACAACGTAGTCTAGTCTTATTTGGGCTTCATGGAATCTTTTAAATGGACTTTGACCATAATTGGCTTTCAGGGTCTGATGATGGAGCCAGAAGGTAAACACAGGAACTCCATAATGAAACAACGTATCCTGGCCGTGTTTGGTCTTGTAGAAATCGTCTTAAGATGTATTTTGACCATGAACGATTTTCAGGGTCTGATGATGCAGCTGGAAGGTAAGCACTAGTACTCTATAATAGGACAACATATCCAAGCGGTGTTTGCGGTTGTTGGAATTGTCTTGAAATGCACTTTAATCGTGATTGGTTTCCAGGGTCTGATGATGGAACCGAAGGTAGACGCTAGTACTTCATAATGAAACAACGCAACCTAGCCATGTTTGGACTTGTTGATATTCTCGTGGAATACACTTTGACCATGATTCTTTTCTGATAACGGAGCTGGAAGTTTGGAAGCTCCATCGTCAGACCCTGAAAGTCAATCGTGATAAACCATTTCAGGGCCATTCCAACAAGCCCAAATATGGTTAGGATATTGTTCCGTTATGATATGTTAATTCCGGTACCAACCGTCGGGCTCCATCATCAGACCCTGAAAGCCATTATGGCCAAAGTCCACTTAAAAATTCTATTAAGAACACACGACTACACGTTGTTCTATTATGGAGTACTAGTGCTTACCTTCCGGCTCCATCATCAGACCCTGAAAATCACTCATGGTGGAGAGAACATCTCAAGAAAACTCTAAGAAGCTCAAATACGACTAGGATATGTTATTCCGTTATAGTGTACTCCTGTGCCTACCTTCTGGCTCATTCATCAGATCAGTTCAATTATACCATATTATTGTACAGCTATCGGTCGTCGATAAGTGCGCAAAGTTTAAATTTAATCTGACTCTTTAAAGTCACTCAAAATTGCGTATAAGAATAAGATTTTTTTATACCTAACAATTTCGACTCACAAATCGATTCCGGAATCGCAATCGATTTCTACTTTTACATAATAAGGCCCCGGGAACTACATTGAAATGCAGAACGAGCCCGGAGTTCACAACAACAGAATTCACAACAATAGAATAAAATTTAAACGACAATAAGATCAGAACCGGAATTGCTATTGACAGAGGGCTTGTCTATGTGAAAGATCAAAGAATTCACTCTCTATCGACTGCCCCATTGGTGCAGTTGGCAGTTGGTAATGACCCTACGTGCTGGCAGGGCGTGGGTTCGATCCAACGCTTGGTTAAATCCCGCACAAGACAATTTATTTGACTCAGAATAAATGTTCGTTTTGAATCTGGGTGTTTCTGTGTTTTGTGTACGTATTTACAAAAAAAAAGTAGATGTACGTATAATCTATCACCTATCTGAATGTAAACCTCGTTGCTTAGTTCGGGAATAGATGATGCCGTGCGTCTGTCCGAAGATATTTATTTATTGTTATTACACCCATGCGGGCAAGTCGAGGGCGAATGATAGCATGAGCAAGAAAAGATTGCACAATACTCGGTACACATTATTCAATAATCTGTATAACATTCACCTACATAGTATCTACGCAGTTGTGCGTGAAACAGTTGTGCTGGGCGCAGAAAAAAATTACATATCCACGAAAGGCTTCCGGCGCGCGTGTCAGGCAGACGCAACTCGTGCGTGCGGCCGTTACGACGCTCACTGCGTAGTTCTAGAAAGGTCGATCACGCGCGGAGTTGACCGACGCATATAGTACAACGCACGAAACTTTGCCGTTGTGAATTTAGCCACAAAAGCGTCGCAATGGCGTAAAATTGGCACGCGGGCGAGAAGAAGGAAGGATCGGGGAGCGTTGAACCTAGCACATTGCATTATTTGCAGGCAATCCAGAACGGCAAAGTTTCTTGCGTTTTACTGTACTCCATGTCCCGCTGCTTCAAAGCCGAAGGAACTGTCGATTTCCATAACCACGAGGATAAGATGAGACCGTAGAAGCGGCTGTAGCTAGCTCTGTGATGGGATACCGAAATTCAGCGATTTTCACCGCGTGTATGCGGTATGCGGTTAGGGCGACTGTTTTGCGTGCACACTATCCGTTAACCGTCTATTCTGAAATTTGAGAATGACACTGTATTTTCCGTTCGCGACACCTTCCTCAATTTAGATCCCGGCCCTGCTCTTTATTCCAATTGGGGTCCCGATTCCAGTTGGGGTCCCGAAGCTGAATATCGATGTTTTTTTGGACATTTCCACTATTATTCTGGTATTTATACATTTTTTTTTATTATTTTAAATAGAACATACTATGTATTACAAAAGGAAATCTGTCTCTGTGCGAAATTTATCTATAATCCGGTCACCCATTTCGCCCAAATTAGCCCATGCACACACTCAATTTAATTACATGTATTTATGCATTAAAAGGTAGTCGTGGCAGGTTTGTAGATCATTTTTAAATATATTATATAGGAATGTAATTTTACAAGTAATTAATATTTTTCTATGAAAAAATGTACAAATTTTGTATCCGCCTCGTCAACACACTGACATCCCGTACTAATAAGCGTCTCACTGTGTATATCTTTTTATCAAAAAAAAAAAAGAAAATAGAAGCGCATAACATAAGGGAGAACATATATAGTGCTGTTCATGAATATGGGCGCGAGTCAGCATGAAGAGATGAAAATTTTTGAAGCTCGTTACTCCTCAATTTGTTATTATTAGGTTTTGAGACAGTATGGCTTAGACTGCTAAGGCATACTCTGTCAAAATCTAATAATTCGATATTCCAGCTCACTGGATCTACTAGACATCCAGGCGAACATGCAAATTAATATAGTTCTTAGAGTATTGGCGCATCTTTTTATACCCATATTTTTACCCCGTAAAGGTTTGTAAGAGTGAAGGTACTTCAGTACGAAAATAAGAAAAAACTAAAGTACACATAAAGAATAAAAAATTAATTTAAATAATTTTATCAGTGAACTGTTATAAGTCTAGGTAGGAGGTAGCATTTGAGTTGTAAAATCACCTACAAGTAATCTAAAAATGTATTTTAACTACGTTTCATCGAAGGACATGTGAAATTCAGACTAACTTGTCATGTGGTAAAAATTCTATCATGTATAAGTTGTGCTACATTTTATGTAGTATACTAATTTTTGTCCTTTGCTCCGTCCGTGTGGTCGTAAAATTGATTCTTAAATTTTTATATCGACCCATCTCCGATCAAACCGCAGTTTCCGTTTCTAGTCTCGCTCTTATCATTTATCAACTCCGCTTCGGCTCTTGATCCCTTAATTATCTGGTTTTGTACGCTGGAAATGAACCCAATACTCGAAGAGCAATTTCTTTCTTTTTTAATCGATATTAAGTATTTTTGAAAACAGTTCTAGATGATATTCTCATCTAGAACTGTTTTCAAAAATACTATAGAACATTTAAAAAATACTATAAAATATTCATAGAACATTTTTAAGTTATTTGAAAAAATACGAATATCCTTACGAAAATCAAACTTTAAATATCACGAACGGCGTATGCGCTTTTTCATAAAGAGAGTTTAAGCAGATTTTATATAAACTAATACTTTATAATTTTCCGAGCGATTTAAAGGAAGCTTAATTAGACATTTTGTGGTATGGTCGACGGTAACCCCGTTAATTAAATCCCTTAAATTAAGCTAGACAATATATACACAATTATATAGACAATTACACCTTCATATATATCAGGGTTTCCCAAGCTTATTTTACTGTGACGCCCTTGGAACTTTATCATTTTTTTACGATGCCTTTCAACTCAGCCCTCAAAAATATTTATTAATTTTAGTACTAGCCTAGGGATGTTTGTCAGAATTCGCAAGGCGCTCCCTAAAGTACCCTGTGGCTCACTCGACTCGGTCGCATCGACATGTGACGCCCCAGGGCGTCGCGACGCACAGTTTGGGAAGCCCTGATATATATATTACATCATCATATATTTATTACATCTTCATATGTATATAACCTAATGTAGATAGCAAAGTTAATGCTTTATTTTTCTGTCAAGTCTCCAAGCTCATCACGATGGCCAAATATTGATATTAAAATTTGAATTGAAGGCAAGCGGTATCGTTGTCGGCGTGAATGAAAGCATTACTACATTCGGATCATAAGGGACGAGGCCTGAAGCCCTAAATTTTAATTTTATTCAAATTAAACCACTCCGAAGTTGTCTAGATATACGCATTGATTCGCCGGTTCCGATGTTACCAACGCCTCATCCCGAAATAAAAAGACCGTGGAAGGCCGGGTCTCGGCAGTAGTATGATGAAAAACTCGTCGCAGAATATCGAACCTATTGAAAAAAAATCAATGCGGGATCTATCGGGTGACGCGATTCGGAATTCCGAACTCGTCCGGTACGCATGAGAAAGTATCACCTAACCGTCACGTTGCGTCACCTCCGGCCAATTTAAATGAGATTATTATGGTACGTTGTAATACAATAAGTCCGATAGCGAGACGCTCGTTACGTCCACTTATATGCGTTTACATAAATTCCGTTAGCGATCGACGGCACGGAAAAAAATGTCGAAAGTCTCATTACGAAGCGAATTCGCGGACGTCCACAACAATGCGTAGGAGACGATCGACGCGTCTCGTACGCATTTAATTGTTGCGGTGGTGTGTGAAATGTTTTGTTTGAATGCACAATTTTGATGACGGCTTCGGCTACGTAGAGGCTGTCTATGCAGCCGGCGTTTGTCCTCTCGCTGGTTACTCACCTATCACTCGTTTACACACCTATCGGCAAAAATGATAGAAACGATTTATCATTTCTATGTAATGACCTTGCAATAACAAATACAGGGGTTACAAAAAATACCTAAGTTTACGGAAAGGGAAATCAAATAATGTGAATATAAAAAATGATTTTTCAATAAAGAAAAATAACGTCTAATCTAGTCTAGAAAATGAACGCATATTGTGATAATATAATTTTTGAAGCTACTCCTTGGTTCAATGATTCTACTAATTTTAATACGGAAAAAAGTCACTGAGATATATTAATATTTCTAATTGGGTTTTCGGTCCACATATAGAGGTGTCTGAAATAGCAATTGCGAGACTTCCCGCCGGACCGGTTCTTAAATTCGACGGCCCTCGGTGCTACACCTACGTTTAACATTAGAATTCGTTTCGTTTTCTCCACTCGATTTTTTTCTAAATTCATTACACTTTTGAGGATCAACAATATGTTCTTGATACTTAGTATTCCTAGGTTTTTCTGTACTAGTTAATAGACGTCCTCGCATTAGCAAATTTGCGTAAAAGTTTTTAGCTCTGTCCAATACGCGCTTAAAAATATAGAAAATTTGTCGGACATGAATAATGCCAAATTAGTTTATTTTCGATGTTTCCACACTTTGACCGCATTCATAGCTCAATTTCGTATGGCATTCTGCTCTAGGGACACGACGCGAATGTATTTATATAGAATTTTTGTACTGTAAGAAGTGAACCGTTCGGGTTTGTGATATCAGGATCTCGAGTACCTTTAAAAAGTAAGTCGAAGCAAAGTAAATTTCAACTCTGACATTTCAATTTATAAATGAAAATGTAGCGCGCGTGAAACAAAAATTGAATTATTTATAAAAATAGCGATCCACACAGATTCAGTGCTTGAAATAAAACAAGCTATGTTTACATGTCAGTCGATTACATAAAATCACGAATTCATTATGGAGGCTCTGTGTGCGCATGTACAATAACGCAATAATTTATATATTAGTATAAAAAAATACCTTCATATAAGTTAAAGTTAATAATTAAATTATTACTTGGAAATAAATTATAAATATCCATGAACGTAATCAGCTTGACTTCTTATCGGGTTGTCTCTTTCTGTAGCAGTTTCATTTTTTTATGTGATTTTACGTAATTATATTTGAAAAAACTCGCTCTAAAGGTATGCAGCATACCTTAGCTGTTTCTGCTTGAGGGATAATTACCTTTCGAGCGAGAGATAAAATTGACAATATAACGACGTGTTTAAAGTGTTATTTAATAACCTATAAAATAAAGATGTTTTTGATTTTTAATTTGAAGTTTTATTCAACTTTTTTCCAATTTTTACCCGAATACTAAATGAAAAGTTTCTTTACCCGCGACTACGGCTGTGTCTTACTACGCGACTTCTTTTAACTTCTTACCAAGACACTAATTTCGCTAAATAATACGCTTTAAAATAAAAAAAAAAAATGTGCATATTCTTTGAAGAACGCCATAAGAATTTATTTTAAAATTTAGTTTAATTTATTTTTTGTCTACCACATCAAATTCTTGACATAAGTTTGCTGCAGCATGCAGTGAGCAAAATATTTCACAAAATAACAAAGGCATATTGCTTTCATTTTGACATTAAAATTTTGTTGAAAAAGTCCACATTCCAAAAGTAATCGTTGCAGCTCGAATCATCTTCAAACAAAATCCGATTTTTTTCTTTAAACTCATTGTCAATGAATCATTAGACTGCCAAAAACAAAAGAAATTTTAAATTTTTTAATGAAAATGGGAAGAAGAAACGAAAACAAAACATTTTGGATGCCATGCGCTCCAGATTTTAGAATCCAAACACGTTCGCTAACATTTTCACACTAGTTAAACAAGGACGCAAACGAGTATATTTCTTCATCATTCGTTATCAACTTTTTTCCGCCCATTGTCGGCGTATTTCTATTGTCTCACGTGAGGCACTCATCTCGACCTGCGTCTAGTGCAGGTAGATTGTCTATTATACTATATTGCGCCACTGTCCCGCCGTTAGTATTGTAATGCATCCCGTAAGGTTTGACGTGGCTCGACCGCGGGCGCCGCATGGCCGATAATAATCGACTATAACGATTACAATAACGATTCCGTACACGCGTTGTTATCGAACACGGTGGGATAGTTCGGGCGGGCCTGTAACACGATTCCGGCGATCTATCTTAATAAACATCGTAAGAGGCCCTCGTTAGAAAGTATAATTGAAGCATGGAAGTAAATTGATAGTCACAAAATCGAGTGGATATTATGTAAGAACGTCCGGTCCGTGCGCCTGCGCCTGCGCCGGTTTGTTTTTGTCTATTGGCGATCGCGCCGGCGCGTGCGGAGGCTACCTGTTACATGGTATTCGACCTACATTTCGGAGCCTAGATTTAGACTGGTTATCTACACCAGAAATTTGGTAAGTGTTACTGTATAAAAGTTTCGTCTATTACCGCGGTACAAGTTAAAGACAAAGCATTAGCATTTTTTAACTTCTCACTAATGAAATGAATGAAAAATCATGATTTAATTTACTTTACAAAAATTTAGCTTACGAAGATATTGTATTCAATTCAATTTCTTGGATTTCATCAAATGTCGACGTTTTGAGGTCCTAAGAAGATTTTCTGATTATTTTCAGAGAAATCTCTGAAAATATATCTCACGTGTGCGTGCGCATTTTCGTGTGTGGGTGTGTGCTAACGTGCGTGTATGTGCTCACATCGTTCGTGACTGTAAGCCTTGTATGTGTATATCTTTTGAATTAAAGGATGGATTGAAATCGGGCTTGCAGCATTCGAAACTGAACTTAAATATCCCTTAAAATTGTCATGAATCGATTACTCGTACAATTAATAATTTTTTGAAGTGAAATCTTTGTAGAGTCGTTGTCATTTAAAACTTTATGAAATGAAAATGTATTTCGACAGAGGCAAACACATAAATAAACAAGATTATGCAAATGAGGGAATGAGACAACATACATTCGTAGCCTCCCCACTCTCGTCTACTAAGCATTGTACTTTTGTGTGCACCTATACATTGCTAAGCTAAAGAGAGAGCATACGTCGGTGTATATCTATATTGCACATTGTCTAACACTTGCTCTCATCCGAGAATTTTACGTGTGTTAGTACGTGTAGGCCTGTACATTACGAAGCCGTGGGTGAAGACATCGTATAGTGAGTATTGTAGGTATAGCTCAAAAGAATGCAATGCATTTCAGGATTGACCTGCAAAAGTCAACCGTTGCCCAGATTTTTTTATGTGAATACAATTATATATTATATATATCTTAGATTCCAAAATTTGACTTATTTAAATTTAATTGTTTTTACAAATTTAAGAATACCCACGAAAGCTTATTTATAAGTTATAACTAACGAAATCTATACATTATAGTTATTAGAATAATAATGTTCATCAGATATCTATTATAATAATTTAAGTTATCTACATTCGTCGTATTTAATATTTTCTGTGTTATTAATGATTGCACCTCATGATTGACTAATGTTATGAGTTTATTCAGTGGGTACAGGTTTTATTCAAGAAATACGTGTCAAAATTTTAAGTCTAAAAAAAAATGTGTATAATTTGAATCGCATGTAATTGACGACGCGACCTAGTGGCACCGATGTCTGATGACTTAACAACTATCATACACATTTATTCACATACAAGTAAATTTTAAGAGTCCGTCCGTCCGTACATTTATTATAAAAACTGTACCTACAAGCGAAAAGAACTAGGTGTGAAACTTGAGTTTGTGTGTATATGTGTTTATTTTTGGTTCGTTTCATTCTATGAAGTTTTAGTATAATCAAATTTTATTGGACGTGTATAATGTAATTATTGGTTTGTTTATTTTACTAATGGCGGGGAGAGAAATTAAAAAAGTACGACACGTCCGTCTGCGAAATCTCGCAGCCGCCAATCTCGAAAATAATTGCGTACAGTGAATGCATAAATCGGTATTAGTCCGACAAACGCCCACTCATTCAAGCAAACAGATAATCCTCTATATTTCGTGTTGTCGGTTCAAGGCTAAGCGCATCTACAGTGCAACGACTTAGCAACGAGCCAATTACAATCAAAACCACCGAGTCGGCATCGCTCCGACGTCAAAATATCGTCAGGGTGAGAAGCATCGTCGCCGCGCGCCCCCGACTGGCGTGATTTCGACGACACCGACTCGATCGTTTTAATATAATTATATAATTTATATAGAGTATATAATGCTGCGACATTGACTTTTGCGTGTTATAACAGCGGGTTTGCGTTTGATTTTTGCCTGTGAATTAAAAGTGGACGAATTTTCCGTATGCTATAGCACAGAAGCGAAAGCAGGTGATTTGGATCGGTTACTTAGAAGATGCCGGATGAGAGATCTCAGACCGATTTTGAGCCGCACCATCCGCCGGACTTGAATGCGCTCGATTATTTTTATTGGATTGTCTAAAAGTTAAAAGCCTATTCGAAGCCAAGAGAGTAAAACGACGTGGTCTTGATAATCATGAAGGTACCTGTCAGGGGCGCATGGACAGTCAATTTTTTAGCTTCACGATGATAACATTACGAATACTAAGAAGACGCAGGACTTCTAATATGATAGATGGAGAGTATTTATTCGATATATAAAATAATAAGTATGAATTATTACTACAAAATTATTTCATAAGTTTACACAAATTATTGTTGAGCGTAGGTTTTAAAGCAGTCTCATAAGACACAGTAGAACTAGATTTCTCTTCAATGTTATAATTACAATACGTGATGTGTACAAATTAATTTACTAGTAAAATTCAAATTTTTTGCCATTTTTCATTTCATCGACAATATTTTGAAAAGAGCAACAATAATTATTAATATTATATACCATTGTAGCATTTTGAACGACACGCACAAGTTTTTAAAATAACTGTTCTCTCTAACGTAATACATTTTTTGTCAGTACATTTATTCTTTGGCTTATGAAAGAACGTAAAATATAAACTAACTATTGCTTATTTTCTTTAAATATACGCAGCTATAGTTCGAAAGTTTTTTTTTTGATTTTATAAAAGCAGTGTTTTAGAAAATTAAACTATAACAAACAATTGTGAACGAAAACATACTCAAAAAAACGTAGCAGGGTGATTTTAAAAAAGTCAGTGATAGTATTTGTAAACAGTGGCAATTTCATTAGAGCGATATTTTGGTATAAATTAAACCCTAATTAACCACTTCTATCAAAAATTTCCACGGTTTACGGGACATCCTCTATGTAGAAAGATACATCTTTGGTTCACCTAACCGATGAGGAAACTCACCTACTTTTTGAAAGGCGACGCGGCTCGATTTTATTTCATAAGGAATAATTTTTATTACGGAATTGCGTTTTATTTTTTTTTAGCGCGATAAATTTCCTCGTCGAGGCGCATAATAAGAAACAGAAACCAAACACAAGTCTGTTTTGTCATGACTAAAAACAATTATACTTATGTAATTCCTTCTGCAACGTCAGAAGACAAAAAAAATCCTCACTAGTGCATGCACGTAAACAAATAGCATCTGAAAGTTGGTGAACGGCCAAATACGAATATTTAACCTTTAGCCCGACATGAATGCCTTACATCATCCTCCTCTACATTAAAAAATATTTTTTTCAAATGTTTTGCTGAAACACTTAAATCCAAACGACTTGTCTCGAATTAATGTATCATGTTCTTTTTTGAAAGAAAGTGGCCACTGTCGTCCATGGACTGTCAATTCGATAGGCGTCAATAGCGAGTTGCCAGGCTCTTGAATAGGAATCTACCTCTATCTGATGCGGGGGCATTGATAGAGGGGGTGTGCCGTGATGGAGAGAAGAGTGGACCACCGAAATTCTCACTCCACTGACGAAACGGACAGGAGATCCTGTTACTTCTCGTCTGTATCCTGTGTGGGTATCTCCAAGCCAAGTCGAACACGGTATAGCTTTACGACTCTAAAGGTATTAATCGTTGCCCCGCTGAGGTACATCCCCCCACAATCTTTTTATTCCAGATTTAAGGTCTCAGACCTTAAGCCATCCACGCTGGCTTGTTGCAGGTTACAGAATGTTAACGATCATCGCTCATCCCCAATGCAGTGATAAAGTGCACTGTTCAAAACAAAAAAAGAAATTACTTTAAGTGTAACAACTTAAAATATTAGTTAATTAGCTAGGCGTCAAGAACTAGCTCGACAACCTTTTGATTGGAAAACAATAATCCGTGATATTTGCCCATGACCGCTATTAAAAAACTTAAAGTTTTTTTAAAAACTATTATGACACAATAAAGAGACGAACAAGGCTAGAGTCGTGTTATTAGTGCCGTATATAATGAAATCACATATAAATTGACTTGTTAGAAAAAGTTAATATACAACAGAAACGAGCTGATTTCATGATCCAGCCAGAAGGTGAATAGCGAAAGTCTTGGATCACTGTATACTAATGAGCTCGTCAATTTCACTTGATTGACGTCTATGAGTTCTGTCCATTACATGTACTGCCGAAGATTAGGCAACGAAGCCGGTAGGGAGTAATAGAGGTATTTCAATGCTACAAGTAAATCTATCGGGCGAAATTTCTTTATGAGCCCTCTTCGTTCAACGTTACGTAATACCTAATAGAGGAGTCACTACTTATTCGATCTCCTCGGTGCTTCACTATGATAGTGTCGAAATTTATAGCGTTCTATGAACAGAAATACCCTCCAAGTCAATGCGCCTTGAACTTCATTGTATAGGAAAACAATAGTATACAAAAAAAAGGAGCGAGTCTTACAGTAGTTACATGAGGTGTAACATCTGACATCTCGCTTTGGCAATAAGCAACATTGACATAAATTGTAAAAAAAAATAATTCAGGTATTATTTGAGATGATTTTTCGGAAAGAATCTATTTAATGGATTGTATTTTATTTAATTAACACTAAGACTAATAAATTTTTTATTGAAGTCAGTTATTTATGTTAACTTTAAGGAAGAGCAGAGACAATAGGAATCTATTCAAATATTGCATCATTAACAGTACCACCGTTAGTTATCCAAACATTTCGATCTGTATCGATTTTGAGCTTGAGTTCATCACCTAAAAAAGCTATGAGCGGATCAGTTTCTGGTGAATTGAAATCTACGCCTAAAATCACCAATTTTAAAACCATGTTAAGTTTTTTATTCAAAAAGAGTTTTAATCAGCTTCGGTATATGGTAAAAGTACGAAATGCAGAAAATCTATTATTTTTGAAATCATACTTTGATTTGGAATACTTAATAGTACATCGTACAGGAGCCAAAAAGGTCATATAAATAAGATTTAAATCGTGCGGGTGATGACACTCGTTGACAGTACCAACCTCTCAGAAAATGGTTTGCTACCACCTGACGGTCAACTTTAGCACCGCGTGCGCTCATTGGTCAAATCAAATAGCATGTGTTTCCCCGCCTTTTTGTTACTACTTCCGTCTCATATCATGAAATCACTCACACAGGTTGCAAACAAGCGAGAGGAAAGATGTTACACATCAAAAACAACTCGAGAACATAACTAAAAACGATTTATGTTTTTAACTTTTTCGTCGTTGAGGCCATAGGATTTTTAAAAAAATGGAATATTTTGGTCATCTATTTTAGTTAGAATCAATTAGTTTATCATACTTATAAAGCAAACGCCTAAGGCAGCGCTTTTTGGTTACGTTTTTTTAAGAAGTAAGTTGTGTATTTTAATTGCATCACAGAGCAGTTCATGTTCTTCACACTTAGCTATTTACGTTAAGGAATTGCTCTTTTATTAATTGTAATCTCATAATGGAAAGTACATATTTTTTAATATATTTATACATTTGAATGATAAGTATAACATCGTTATATAGACGATGTTATATTTGGTGCAACTCTTGAAACTACATTGACAGAAACATTAGATAGTGCCATGTGGAATGGAAATATTAATGCTATGGTTTAGAATTAAGTGATCAGCAAACCAATTTAATAAGTTGTTGACTATAAACATGGTCACTTCTAAAAGACGTCAATGTTTTCTCTGACAGCATGAAGAAACTATCTACCGCTGAAGATGTACGTCTCTTGATACATACTTTTTCTGTATCAATTTCGAGTTTCTACAACATATGTTTAACTAACGGCCCTGCATGGCTGATGCACATTTTAAAGTCTCAATTATACATCGGATTACGTACCTTGTTTTAGTTTCGTAGATTCTTTCATCGATTTATGAATGCGAAGAATATTTTTTTGTTTATTGTAATTGCAATGCTCGGAAGAGGACTAAAAAACGCAATACAGAGACTCTAATTTGGTGCTATTGTATCCATCATTAATTATAGAGAAATAATATTTTATCGAGTAGTCAAATTTTATAACCGTTTCTCAGCTATAAAACAAAACCGTGGACCTTCCAAAAGTAATTTTAAATGGCCTTCTGCTATCTGGAAAAATTCGGAGACAGTGGTTCTTAAACAGTAACACAGCAAGCATAGAATACATTATGAGCCGTCTTTGACACAACGAACGATTCTGAATATATTAAATCCCCGAATTTAGACACATCGATGCGCTTCGTAGATATATCAAACCTGTCTATGGTCTAAAGGTTCAACTCAGGCGGTATTCCGTGCGTGCTATCATTGCGTAACGAGATATGCAGCGCAATTACGCACGATCACCGAATTCTGCGGCGTCGGCGCGGCGAGCCGTTTGCTCACGAGGTTACGCAGAAAGTGAGTCTCCGTGCCAAAAGGTCAGCGCAGTCCCGTTACCAGAATAACTTATCCATGAATGACTTTGAGTTTGTCAAGTATTGTGGAAAAAAAAATTGGTCCTTTTATACAAACCCCAATCACCAAATGTCTAACAACAAAAGGTGTCTCTACCTTACATAATTTTTTATTTTATTTGGTGTTACTTTTACAGAAATTCATAATTAGACGCTTGTTTGTAATATGTAGTAACTTGTAGCGTGCGACTGATCGATGATTTTTTATTAAATAAATGTATCCCCAGAGATTTTTTGACTTAAAAAAAATTCTACGAAATTGATCTCTCATGCTTTTCACGCAAACTTAACAGGAAAAAATTTACAGGGCATAGAAAAAGGCGACCGGTAGCAATGAAGAAAATTATTTCAATTCTAGAAGTTTAGAGTTGGATTTAAATAGCATATAAAATAAGGAATATAATCGATTTAAAAGTAAAGTATAAGTATGAATAAAAAAATAACACAGTTTTTAACGGAAAATAAAAAAAAGATTTTCCTCTTTTTCTACGCTCTGTAATCGTTTTCCTTGTTAGGTTTCTGTGTAAATTAAAATTAATTTAATTGCCTACAACACTATGAAACCAAAACTTCAATAAAAAAATTTTCGACACAATTATTTTAATAATATATAAAAAAATATTTTAAATGGGAGAGGGTACTCCCCATACTCCAGCTCAATTTTTGACATATTCATCTGAAATTGTGGGAGAATTTTCTTCTTATCAAAGAAACTTTTGGCATACCTTTAATATTAAGGAAAAAAAGCCTCACAGTTTAATGTATGTGCTATTTGTTGTATATCATACTCACCAGCAGTCACATAGAGCCTACTGATAGACATCATTGTCAATTGTCACAGAGTAAACCAAACCATTAATGGTTACCAAAATTTTCGTAAGGAAAGCGTTTAAAAACGCCGATACGTAAGTGTCAATCTAGTCATTAGGCATGTTATTATTATACTTGTGGTTTAAAATTTTTAATTATTTTGAAAGATTGCATCTCTACCCATTCTCACGCATATACAAAAAAAAATGTGATTTTATCCAATTTCATGACTCGTACCTGTAAAATGTTTGGTATAATTAGATGTATTAAAAGTATTGTTTCTAAAAGCCGACATATGTTCATTATATTTAGTATCATAAATAATATCCAGTTGGGCTTACGGTTACAGATTTGCATTCATCGCAAGTTAATTTATATATTCTCTATATATATTCTCGATTTTTGTGTTCCTTTGTAATTTATCCTTATTATTATATTAAGTTTTTATAATGTTGTTATATACGTTATTTTTACATGGACAGCACCACGGATAAGCCCTTAACCGTCATGGGCAATAACGAGCCCTAGACGCATTGCAATAAATCAATGAAATTTCTTACTGACACTTCCAAACATTATTCCTACCACAAAAAAGTTTTCTTGTTCCTCATATAGAGTAGCAAATATTTCGCAATGTACTTGACAATTATACCATCAAATATTGTTTTCGATTAAAAACGCTCCTTGACAGCCGTATATAATTATTAAGAAAGCTTATATGGAGATTTATTCCTAGTGATGGCCAATTTTAGTGTTTATGTATGCAAATTATAGGTTCCGAGAGGCTGTTGTGGAAATTGTTATATCTCATTTTTATTCGGAACGCGGCGGAGCGTCACAAGCTATTGCACAATTATGTGCGATCTACAACACAATATATTTTCATGGTGAATAATTTCGGCCGGTGTTGCTATTGTGTAGTCTATTGTGGGCGCAGATATTAAGGTATAAGAAAGGTTTCTCGAAGCTATAACTGTCAACATGCATTGTGATTTATACGTGAAACACAATGACCAGCAAATGGTCTAGTGAACGGGTCGTTTACCTCTTCGCGGTGGCGTTAAATGGAACGATTAGTTTTTAATTTTACAAGTTTTTATCAAACTTTATTTAACTGTAGTATAAATAATTACACTAAATGCATGACTACATGATATACTATATCTATACTATATTTACAGATAAATTGTGAGTTTCTTTTGGTTTGTATTCTTATTTAATTTTGTAAGACCCAAATTCGAATTTACTACACCGATTCCGTATTTTTCCGGAACCGCTACATTTCGTTGATCACATAACGGTTATATTTATAAACGAAAACTTTAAAAAAAAGTACTCTATTTCACATATAAATATATAATTAACTATTCAAAGGTATTTCTAAGTCGACATATTTAAAAAAATAATTAATTGTTATCAGCGAGAGAACAACAGACTATAATAATATCATCCGAAAAGCGACATCAAATATTAATTATTTCGGCTGAATATTGTGGCGGCGGCTAATTCTAGGCACTTACGAGCACATCTTAGTTGAGTTGAGCTACATCTTTAGATTGGTAACACTGTTTATGCACAAAAATCATTTTTAAAATAGATTTTAGATAATAAATAGATTTAGATAAGACATATATATATTTTATTGTAATTATATGTGTATCTCTCATTGTATCAGGAGGGGATTTATAAGCATTTCTTACGAACGCCAAGAATTAGCCCCCGGGTAATAAGCAGTTTTCTAGACACACAAATCGATTTGTTTACTAAAATAATTGTCTCAATAAACAAATTGGTTGAATAATTTTAGAAAATGGAAGCATATTATAAAAATTAGAAATAGGACTGGATTTTAAAATGATTTTGGTGGCAATTTGTACTTTGACCGAGTATTGCTTTTTAAGTTTATTTACATAGGTGTCTTCCCTAGAAAAATGGGATAAAAAATTTAAGTGTTGCTCGCTCAGCGTTATTTTGTAACATTTTAAGGTAATTACATTAATACTATGCTAAGCTTTTAATAGTAAATGACACTACATGACGTAAACTACAGATGACACTATATGTATTATATTGTGTATTTAAATATTGTTGTAAATTAACTTATGCAACTTTTCTCGTGGGAATTATCGTTTTCCCACGGCGAAATCTAAAGACGCCGAGAGTAGCTCGGTTGCCCAAGTACTCTAAATAGAAAATGGGATTACAAGAAAACGATATTATGATTAAAAGCATGTCAAACATTCAATTTCTTACTTATTTTCCTTTTTTGGGTACCATAACCAAAAGTGAAAACCAGAACCGTATATATAATAGTTTTGTCATATTAGTCTATATGCCCATAAATCACAGCTATTTATTATACTATACAACTTCACAATTTTTCGGGTTCTGTATGTCCGATAAAAAAAACCGTAATCTTAATTGAATTACGCGAGTTTCTGTTTATCCGTCAGACATAGTCATTTGTTCCGAATCTAGTGGACCGACAAATCGATAAGAAGTTGGTACACTTATGAATTTCTGTGATGTAAATAATAGTACCCAAAATAAGGGAATTTCGAATGTTGTCAGTTGGTCAGTGAATGCCATTCTATAGAAAAGGAAATAACTACCTAAGAATTTGAAGTTTCACTTGTCATATGGCGTGACATTCTTACAAAGATAAATGTTATAAGTAAAATGTGGCATGCACTTAGATGTGGCAATACAACACCTAGACGCATTCACAATTTAGCTCGATAATTATCTAGAAAATGGTTTTAAGTCATCCTCTGTAACAGCGAGAGAAATAGCCGAGGAAAATGATATTGACAGACAGTTTAAAGAAGTCACAAGACGATGTACGTAAAAAAAAAGGTATTTTGAAGATAATTTTTGGAAGGTACAATGGCAAATTTAAAAAAAAAACTTGCATTCTGTACCGCATGTTGCCTAAAATGAAAAGGCTTATTGAAAGAATTTCAAATACATATATTTTTTACTTTATAATTTTAAAATAAGTAGTTTTATTGAAGATAATATGTAAATATTGACCGACTCCCTTTATCTTTACAACTGCTATGTCTAAAATAATGAAGAATATACATAAAATAGAACTTTACTTATAGATCACATGAGAACTTGTAACATATCTATAGCCATAAAATAACATGGTGAATATCTCAACATTTTACGTGCAAACTTATAATCGTAGTTGTTCAAGTTCCCATAAGTGAATTTGGATCAGATTAAAAAAAAAGGCACACAACATACTCAATGTACGGAACCCTCGCCACGCGAGTCCACTCCCACCCATCCAGTTTTGTTTCATAGTGAAATAAGGAGATAGATAACATCTTAAAGATACAAACATTTTTAATAGTCTATCGATGAAGCGAATCCACAAAACGATTTTGGGAAGAAATTGTTGTACTGTGAATAACAATGATTTCAGTGTCATAGTTAACACAATAATATATTTTTAAGCTATTAATTTTCCGCGCGTTATTCAACCCCAAACACCGATTGCCTGTTTTGTTTTCATTTTTTATTTTTTTTCAATGCATGCATATAAATCAAGCGCGCGCGGTGAGAGGCTTCACTCGCGGCGGCCGCGACCTCGCGCGCTCTTGACACGCGTCTCCCCATCGCTCCTTCAGCGCATCGCCTGACGCAACAACTCAAATATTTTTGATGTTGTCCAACGCACGGAACATATACGAAGTTCTTGCCTAAGCTCAGCCTGTAACTCTAAATGCTAAGGCGTATCGAAAAGGCTGACTGCAAAATGATGAAACTTAATTACTATTTTGTATTTTCGCAAATTTTTATTTTGAACATTCAATATGTCTCCTTAATTGTTTCGGTAATTGTCCGTATACGAAATGATTTGTGTTATATCGATGGATACTAATTCTCATGTACGACCTAAACCTTTCGAGTTAACATCAAGGACGGATCCAACCTTGACTCGAGGACTGTGATACTTACGGAGTACATTCAGACGACCCCAGACGAGGTACATACAGGACTGAGTCTAATTCGATTACAATAGCAAGACAAAGATGCAACCTAAGGGGGTCACGACCCATGACCCCCGCTCCCGGACCCGTCCTTGTCTAATATTATAGGCCCTAAAAATAATGACAACTCATTATTTGTAATATGTGCTAGCAATATTCAACTGATGTTATTCTAAACTAGTTTAAGTGAACACAATTCACAATTATTAGTTATAATTATTACGCGTGCAGGATGAGATATCGTATCAATGTAACATAAAGGATCTAATATTAGGAATTTACGGCTAAGATTTAATGAATTAATCATTTATGTTATCACAGAACGTGAACAGAGTGTACGTGATTTGTAAAATTAAATTATATCATTTCATCGAATAGATCAACGATTAACGCATTTGATTTGAGTAATAGCAAGCTGTCGAACTAGAAAGTTTATTATTAATGCAATTTAAATAATTAAAACAACACTTGTTTTTCTATGCGTTTATCGTTAGAGGGCAGCGGGGGGGCATGGCAGGGAGCATGCGCAAAGCGGTGAAAGGCGTAGGCCCCGGAGGCTCCGCGCCTGCGCGGCGGCTGGCCGTAGGGCAGGCGTTGCATAATCGCCTACAAAGTACCGTTTTCAATTATACATAGCTTACTGCCGGATCACATGATGGATCTTCATTTAAATCGGAACCGATTTTCTTATACTAATCGAATTAAGAAAGATAAACAGAGGGCGACGTCTTATACGCGGTAGTGTACACTAAAATGTTATAATTACATAAATTTAATTTTGCATATTAATGAAGTAGCATTTTAACGTTTTTTTTTTACTTTTATTTTTTTATAAAAAGTCGCAATTAATTCGTATACTCATTTTCTCACCTTTAATATCAGTATGGACGATTTGACGCATGCAACGAACGGCAGCCATAACAGGATCGTGAGTCAGCGCCTGGTCATGGCGCTGTAATGCAATGCATTATTTTACGATCCGCTTCATAGGAATTCATAATCAGGTGACCCTAACTCAACTTTTGGGGCGCACGTGTCGGGAGTATTGACTAGGTTGCGCCTATCGGTTTGGCCAGCGTACAGGCTATGTTACTAACTCATCAGTGTTTCTTAAGTCACTAATTTATCAGTGTTTCTTAAATTCCCGAAGTGTTAGTTGTCCCATTGACCGTATCGTATTATAATATTGGTGTATGAAGCGGACCGCGTGGACGTCGTCATTCAATTTAAATTCTCTAATACAATATCACTAATACGAAATATCAAATTACACAAATAGAAATGCAGAATTACATACAAGAAATACGCTAAAAGTAATTAGATACTCGGTGCATAATAATTTGATTCCGGAAAGGTATACAACGTCGCAAATTCTGGTCATTTAGTGATAAATAAAAAAATGGAAACACACTTAAATTCAAATATGTTTTATATATGAATTGAAATAAGTATATTTATTATATATAAGCAACAATGAAGCTTAGTCGACGTGATTTTCGCTCTATGATTTATTATGATTACAAAAAAGGTTTATAGCCACAAAAATGTTTTGAACATTTGGATACTACTTTTGGTGCGTCTGCTTGCTCGCGAGCAACAGTTTTTAATTCGCTTGCTGAGTTTAAAAGTAAACGGGTAAAATTAGAAGATGAAACGAGGACAGGCGGCCGCCAACGGCTGTCACTCAAGAAAATGTTCAAACAGTTGAAAAATTGATCCGAAAGAACCGAATAATTTGCACATACAGAGCTTGGTCGAGTACTGGGTATTGAATCAGCAGCGATGCGAATCACTATTCAACATCACCTTTCTCTCCGTAAGCGTTACTCGAGATGGGTGTCGCGCAAACGGACCGTGGAGCAGAAAGACAGCCGGATAGATTGGAGTGAATTTGTCATAGAGAAATTCGAAGGAGGCGAGAACAAAACATATAACTTGCCGGTGACTAAACATGGCGGTACAACTACGGCTCCGGAACAAAGCGACAGTCGACCGTATGGTGCTTTAAAAATGAATTAACACCAACAAAATGTCGCCATTTGTGAAGGACACAGAAACGGTTGCCGCGTTTTTTTGTAAGACCGGTCATATTGCTACTCTGGTGCATGGGATTAAAATCTTGGTGTGAGAAATGAAAGAAGTCACTAATCTGGCACCTTCTTTGGCATCAAAAAAATGCCGTACCACAGCATCCGCTGGGACATTTCATTTTTTTCATTTAATAAAAGTATCTATTCAACCTCACCATATTCTTCTGACTTGGCACCATGCGATTTTAATTTTTTTCTTAAAATCAAAGCAAAATTGTAAGGCAAGAGATTTTAGAACGACGATGCACCAGCTGCTTATAATTTTGAAATTTTTGAGGTATCTGAAAAAAGTGGTCAGAGATATTTTTAATGTGGTTTAAAGACATAGTAAAGTGTATGCGTGCTCAGAGTGAATACTTTGGAAAGATAGATACTAGTAATAAACATTATAATTTTTGAGTATCCAATGTTTTTTGGCAAACCTCTCGTAGGTAAATCTTACTTCTGGAAAAAAAAAAAAGTAAAAAACGGTTAATGGGAACGGCCAACAACAGTGAAAATTTAAAATAGGAAATAACAGTATTTTATAGATTGTAAAGTTGATTGTAATATCAAAAATTAGAATATCATAATTTGAAAATTAAAATAATTAACATTAATCTGGATAAGGCTGCGATTCTGCACCGCCATTGAAGGTCACGTCCTCGTGCACAGCCTGCGGCCGATGATCAAAGTAAGGATACAAAGACAGTTCTACAATAACTAAAGTAACAGTGTCAATCGGCTAGTTCATGTTCTCGAATAGGGATTATTAGTAAGAGAAACCGTTCAGTGTACATATTTATTATAAACGTTTGTTATAAACTGGTATAAGATACCAGATAGTTTAAAAACAAAAAAAAAAGAATGTGCAAATTTCAGAAAAACGGTAATTCCAGATTGCTCTTTTTCATGTACCGAAAGCTCCACTATCCCCGACTGACATGACTTATATTTCATTTTGATACACTAACATCTATCCTAGCTTCGTCCAAGTCGGAACGGTGGCCGGTAGCGGAATTGAAAGCGGCACGGGGAGCGGGCCGGTAGTGCCACTCCCCGTGCTGTCAAACCTGTCAAAGAAATCAAACCCGGGCCATGCTCAAGAGTGGGACTAGCATCGAACTTGAAAACCGTGCTGAGACCAAAATAGAGTGAGAACCGGATTCAGAATCGAGAGCTTGATCATAGCCACACGGGTAAAACCGCGGACGGAAGCCAGTATTTATTGGACAGTTAGACTTAACTGTCCAACTTTTGCGTATGACTGTACGCAAAAAATTGCAATAGCACCTATTCACAGATGCGCACGGAGAGCGCATGAAATCTAGAATGAGGCACGCTTCGACCGCGCCATGACCGTCGTTAAGGTCGTGATGTCGTAAGGCAATAAATATTAATTGGTTACTGATTAATTTCATTTGGTATTTGTTATTGCGTGAAAGGAGGCATCGCGTACAGCGCATTATGGCGTGATGGTGCAATTTATGTAAATCTATTGACCTTACACAAAGATTTGTAATCGCATTTGTAAATTTTCTCTTATGCGTGCCATAATCGAAATGCAAAGCGTCCAGTAATTAAATATTTAGCCCTTATTTCTTTCTGATGTACGTCGTGTGATTATTTTTTTTCAGTTTCGTTGACGTAATTTCTTTGGCGAATAAAAGACTTAAAGCCATTGAAACGGTAAAATATATCACATATAAAAATATATTTTAAGTAAAAAAATATATATAGACTAAATATATTTTGGGTAGAAAATAATACAAAAAAGTAATTTCGTTACGTTTATTGATGTTGTTTTGTCTGTTACAGATTGGTATTTTCAAATATGATTGCTTGTTTGAAACCCATTGTATTAATTAAACTTAGTCCCACTCAGCCAAAGGTGCATGAATTTTGAGATATTAAATGTTTTTTATTTCATTATATTAAGACAGATAAAGAGATTAAAATTTCTAAATGGAATAACGATAACCTATTACAAACTTTGAAAAGTTTTACATATAGGGTTCTGTAGTTGCTCGTCACAATATGTGGATTTATAAGGGGATTTACTGTTTTATATTATGAATATATTAGTTGAGCGCATAATTTGATGGCTTCCAACTTCATATAAGTAATTTTTAATGAAATTTGTAAAAGCGACCATTTAGCTGGCAGAGAGGGACACTTAACTCCAACAAAAATTAGCACCTTAAAGCACGAATTCCTGAATTGCAGTATGGATCCCACACATCCGCAATATTTTAGAAAAACCTATTGAACAACAGCCTACACCACGGGATAGATGAGTAAAAAATTCATCTTTTAGTTACGTGTAGTAGAGGGCCTATAAAATATTTTTAATATTGTATTTTACCACTTCGTAGACGTGATTAACAGATGATATACATAGGCATATAGGCATGGATATATATATATATGTATATACCCATGCCTAATTACAGCTTTCTAGTACTAAGAGTCTCAATTACGACAGATGGACAGACGAACGGAGATGGTGAAAATGGCGGGTTTGTTTTCGACTACGGAATCCTAAAAAATAGTGTTGCAATTCAACACTATTTTTTGTCTACAATCCTAAACAACTTGTGGGTTAATTACCCACAAGCAATTTTTTTTCAATTTTATTTAGAACATCGATGTCATCAGATATAGTATATATAAGACTTTAAGTTTATTAGCTATATAGAGTTAATATCTTAATATTGATGTTAAGTCACTGAGATTCCACATTGAAGTGTGAAGCATAACGGTCAGTCGGCTTGACTTCAAAACGAAGATTTCTTTGGCCACACTACAAACGCCACAATGTGACCGCAATCAATGTGCTTTTACTTCATTTCCAAGTTTTGAGGATTTTGCTTGTCCAAAGGCAAAGTGGAGACCTTATAAGTTCACTTCGCTGTCCCCTATTCGTATGTATGTAAGTCTGTCTGTCTGTCAAGACTCTTTTTCTCAGGAACGCGTGAAGGTATTAAGTTGCAATTTACATTAAATATTTAGGTCTGCATTCCTTTGGAGCGGGAAAAAGATATTAAATTTACTACAATATTAATGATTTTCTTTTTATTTTCTTTAAAATATTAGTTAGGTATATGAGTATTACTGTAATAATATCTAGTCTAATGGCTAGATATTATTCCAATGATAGTACACTGTAAAGGTTTATACTTCACCAAGAGACTTAATGAAGTATGAATATATATATATATATATATATATATATATATATATATATATATAGTATAGTCTTAGACCAAGACTGAATACTTTAACAATAAATCGTATTAAGTAAAATGAATCTTCTAAGCTTCAAATGAATGAAATGATATGCTTCTATCGCTATATGCAATATATATTCAATCATAGCTTCTATCGCGGGCCTTGAGCGTAGAGACCGAATCCAGAAATTCCGTAACGAAAATAACCTAACACCCCATCCGACCGGCACAGCGGAGATACTTTTTACTTTTACCATCTATCAATGAATAGCAGAACTTTTAATGACTTTTTTGAAATATCACGCTTGTCTCTTTAGTTCAGCAACTCGCCTCTAGGTGGCATTGGTTGTATCGGCATAACTGTGCATGCGTAATCCTCCTCTTCGCCCCGCAATCTGGTGACTCATGCCTGCTTAGAGTTTCGGCGTTAGGGCACCTCCTCAAAAAAATACTGCATAAATAAAATAAATAAATAATTATAATTGCATAAGTTGATAAAAAATACTATGCAATAGCTTTACCGCGGCAGTCCCAGAGTGTTTTTTTAGTTTTCTCCTTGTGAGCTGAGGGGGATAAAATACCTGATGAGTCACCCACGCACCCGTACGCGCGGGGTGTGTCCAACTTGCATGGACCAAAAACCCCTGAAGTTTGATTATGGTTTACGCTGTCTGCCAAGGGCTGTCGACAGTTATATTGGACGCGACCGATCGGCTTGTTGATCCTTTGGGCGTATGACTCTCTTACAGGTGATCCGTTCGGATCTCCTTGGCGTAGGGAGTCACAAGAGACTTCGACGCGGGTCCGTACTTCTTGGTCACACCGATGTGCGGTAGGCGCCCCGAAAGTAACACCATGGAAGGTTGTCTGGTTCAAGGACCTAATCCTATCCTATTCTTTTGAAGTCTTAAGACTATTGTTTAATTTTTCGACCTCGTCAGTAAGGGCCTGCGGCGGCTCTAGAAATACTACGGGGTCTTGTAATAAAATGGTTTGCGAGAAGTGCCTCGTGAGAGACGGCAGAAGAAATCAGTGGATTTGGTTGATTTTTTTCTATGCTCAAGTTGGATATAGTAAGGAGTTCCAAGTTCCTATCAAGAAACTTTTCCAGTCTATGAATTTTCTTTTTTGGGTTTGGCATATCATCGGATAAAGATCCTAATTTCAAGAGCATGGGGCAATAGTTTTAGATGAGGCAATGAAGTGCTTCGATGCATCCTAGCCTCACCACCACGCTTTTAACTAATGCAATATTGAGAATATCCGTACTATGTTGATCATTATCTGAGAATGAGAGAGAGAGAGAGAGAGAGAGTTGGTTTGAGAGGCGAAAGGACATCGAATCCTAACGCATCAACGAGACTTGTGTTCCCGACCGTTTCTGTTAATAGTGATACACTTCCATTCTACATTTTTACCACTGAGGTCTCTAAAAGAATGCCTACATCCTCTAGAGAGAATAAGAAGTCTTGAGTTGCTCTGGAGCAACTTCTTGGTTGGAGGTAGACTGACGTAATGTTTCCTGTCATAGTCAGTCTGCAGGCTGTGACTTCTAGATTAGTTAATTAGTAGAGGGCAGCAGTAGAGTGAGCGGTTTGTAATATAATATATTGCCACCCCTGGAGCATCCCATCTGTCAGTACGGATTTGTACATAGTTAGATATACTTTGCAGGCTGTAAATGACTTCGGTTTAAGAAGGGTTTCCTGCACCAATAAATATATCTGAGGAGTACTCCTTTGTACACACACCTTTTTCAGTTATATTGTTGCTTAAACTGCGCGCGTCAAAAGATGATAAGAGATTTTTGTGTTTTAGGCGACCAGCGGAAAAAGTAACGGAGCACTCGGCTGCCTTAAGCATTTTAATGATTCGAGTTTCGTTAGCGGGTTCTGGTGTGTCAGGATGACCGCTAGTCGTTTTTCTCTTGTTCGGATCGTACGGAAGTAAGAGAAGCCTGAACTTCAGGTGGGGGCCTCCAAAGGTTGTATCCTTGCCCTACGAGTTGGTGGAGGGCGTAGTAGCAGGGCGATGTACATTACCGGCGGTGTATCGTTAGCGATACTTTTGCTTAGGACGGAGAAGTTTGTGTTGTTGACTGAGTGGGGTTTTACTAGCGGTTCAATTTTTTCTTCATCTGTTTGTTTAACAAATTTGGGAATGCCATTTGGTTGGCTATGTGTGCGTTGCCATGTAACTAGGGTTCCCAACTGTAGAACTTTTTTTCTCGTATATAAACTGCTGAAAATCTCGCATTTTGGTTTTTAAACCTTGTCCATTCATAAAGATTTTAAAATGTTATAAAACAAAAAAATAGGCGTATTAAATGAGGGTAAATTTAGTAAACATCTGTTAGTCCGATTTCTTTTAATTAAACAAGTAAAGCAAAAATATTAATAAAAGAAAAAAATACTTGTTTTAAAAATCAAAAATTCGCTATATGCGTTTGTATTAATTTTTTTTTTAATTAGATTAGTAAATTTGTGATTTTTAAATTCAATTAGTTCTGCTAAATTCACATTCATATTAAATAATTGTTCTATTGATTGAAAATAAATAGGAATACACGTCATAATTAATTTTTTCCACTTTAACAATTATACACGGTGACAATTTATTAGTCTATAATATTAGACAAGTACAAGATATTTGTTATCATTATGATTATTTTTTATGGATATTTCACTGTAGCTGTAGTCTCCCTTCGTATGTGGTCACTATTTTTTATCTATGAGTATGAAGCGCGCAGCACTTAACTCAATGGCCGGCAGTGCAACAAAACCCCAGCATTTAAGAAAACGTGTATGCTATTTTCACGGAAATTGAAAATATTATGTACGTACTTCACAATTAAAATGAAGAAAATCTTCATTTAAAATGGTCCGCTAACATGGGCAAAATGTAAAACCCCCTTTATGCTATAAAATGTTGACTGTATTAAAAAATATGTTATAGAACTGCCTATGTCAAAATCGGGTACATAATTGTATGAGCCTATGAGCGTGCCGTCGTGGCTCGTATAGCAGTCCACAAATATCGTACGGCTGGCAATCCTGCGCACAGCACGTGCACCGTGCAAAAGTGCACCGTTTCGTACTTGACGCAGCACCGTTATGCGTAGTAGCAGAGAGTGGTGGCTCAGGCCTGGGCCTCCTCTTCTATGCTAGCTAGGACTCTACGGTCATCACCGTAGAGGCTGTATTATTTTGAGAATTTGTTAATGTCTTTGGTGTAGGGACGAGTTTGAGATCCATTAATCTAAAAAATGATTTATCGAGCCAAAAAATCATTTTTTTTAATGGATATATAGCATTGAATCGATGTAGTGAATCGATATTTTACCGTAGAAAATCAAGACTTGATTTTTTTTGTTATAATTCTTTCTCGTAATATACTATGAGTAGCAAAATAAATCTTGATTTTTATGGAATGCTAGTTACGAAATAAGTAATTGAGAGTAAGTAATTCGCTTCTATTTTCTATGTTGATACTATTATTTTGAATTTGTTCTGTTAATTGCTATTGTTAAATTTAACCATATAAGTCATTTAAATTACTTTACTTACAAATAATTTCTCACGAACATTGAAATAACTATGTGTAATTCTTAATTGAGGGAGAGTTTACACTTTACAACAACTTTATGTTTAATAATCTAATATTATTATTATTATCATTATCCTCAAATTCTTAATATAGGATACTTCCTGATGACCTAAAATCATGAAATTTCGCAAGAAGCGAGGTCGCATATCACAAGTAAAGGATAAAAATACGAAAATCGTTAATTTATAGTTACATCACAAAAAAAATTGCCATTACAATCTTGCACCTACAATTAGAGTAAGGAATAAGGACTGTTATATAGAACAATCTATTGAAGAAAATTTAGTTTACCTTAAAATTTAAATTCAACTTATGACGTGTAAGTTAGTATGTATAAGGTCATATTTTTAAAAAGCAACAAAAATATTTAACCACATCGTTATGGAATCATACGCAAACGATTTGAATGTTATGCTTTATTTAATACAGCACATTAGACTTTGTGAGATGAGAAGCAGTAATTGTGAGTTTTCTGAGGTCGAATCGTCATTATTCACTGTTACATAACTCTAAGCCTAAATATGATATTCACTAGGTTAATGCATGAATTCAATGCTAAGGTAGTAATTTGCCGTAACCTAGAACTAAATAAATGTTGAGAAGCGCTGTTGTGAGTTATGTTTGTTTTGTGCGAATAGTTTATTCTATTTGAAACGTTCGGGAAGTTAAAAAAAAATACAAAACGCACGCATTAGCAAAATCTCTATATAGAAATATCCCTTTCGTTCATTACATTGGCACGAAAACGATAGTCCTATATAAATACATTTCATCCCACAGAGATGGTATTACATTTTAAGTAATATAGATGAAGGCTAGGTACGAGTGACGTTTCTAATTACAATTCGTGCGGTACCAAAGCAGTTTTCAAATAGTAAGAGGTCGAGAGTCAAGCAGAAGGATAAAATTGATGAGTTGTGGCTGTTTTTATGCCACTTTCGTTATCATTGTTGCAAGATTTTTACTATAGATACAAGACCACAACAAGCAGTATTTAATCACATCGTACAGCACAAGACCACAAAACGGTCATGGTTACTTTTCGGCTGCTAAGTTGCCTTTTAACGTATTGTGTTGATCTTCAGTTCATTTCTGATTATAGCGAAGAATTCTTTTTTTTTTGTTACACGTATCAGTCAGGTTCAAAATTCCTGTTTCCGGTCGTCGATGAATCGATTAGTATCGATTCATGGACGACAGGTTTTTGAAGTGAAACTTCTTTATCGGCGTATGGGAGAAATTTTATAGCAATGTAACGTTTTTCTGTTACGCGCCATCTTTATCTGTTACGTGCCATCTTTATTTCTGGGTAACATTTTTCCGTTACGCGCCATATTCATTCAATGTTAATAATGTCATCGTGGCATAAACATAATTGTTACTAAGGCCACCTGTCACATATATTACATTTTTCTATTATCTAAGTTGAAACCTTTTCAACCAACATACATGAACTATATCTCACATTCTTTCATTGAGTGACTCGATTTTATATGTAGCGTTCGATAATTTTTCTACAATTCTATATGGCCCTTTATAACATCGCATTAATTGAAAAGTTTTACCTATCACCCTTCTAGGTACACATACCATTACCAAGTCTCCTACATGAAACTCTGAACATTTCTATTTCTGAAACTCAGTTGTGACGTGAAAAATAATATTTCAATTAAGTGATTAGCGAAAAAAATTTATAAAGTTATTTGTATCCTTGTCTGTGATAATAAAAGCCTTTTGCATAAACTTTATCTAATTTAGCTTTATTCAACCAATTTCTGTGAAGTTGTAAATAGTAAATCATTTTTCGAAAAATGATGTCATAAAGAAGTTTCACTTCTTACGTGTGTACACTAATACACACACACTTTTTTATATTTGCAAATCAGTCGATTCGTAGGACATCTACTGATCGTTCTAACTTTGCAGTTTTAACGACTCACTAACGATTCACGGCAATCTAGAACAAACCTTACTGCTACTAAAATTCTGTAGCGGTTAGACATGGTACGATTTCCATCATTGTTCGTAGTGTGTCATTATCGCACTAAGTATTTGGTCTTATCCGTATGTCGTTTCGTAGGTCATAATTTTATTGGTACAAAAAATCAAATTAAATGAAAAAACATAAAAATTAATTTTCTATTTAACTATCTTCTTTATTTCTTTTTCTCTGTTTCCATGCCGTGTTGTTGTCGTGTAGTCAATTATTCAAATAATTTTGTGATCAATTTCTAATTAAAATTTCATACTTATTTTTAATTATTCGAGTTACTAAATCTATATATTGCTATACATGCATACACACATACATACACATCAGTCGCACATTATTATGTAGGAGGTTTTTAATATAAAAAAGCCAAATCAGTTTTTAGAGTTCTTATCTGAATGTTTCTATGTTTTTTCGTTAGCATATCAGGCAAAAATTACTGTACAAAATTGAATACGATTTTCACAAGCTTCTTACTGGTAGTCTAAATAAAAAAAGAACTAGGCTTCACCTTGATATACTACTTAGAAGTCAAGTTATAAGCAAAATTCTCTTAAATTGAAAATCAATATTGAAAATACGAAATTATTTTTGGGATTCTGTGTCTGTGTAGTTTAAAGCCGCGTCATACTATTTTTTATTAAACCTTTAAAAATTGAAATGCGAGCGGACTGGGATCAAGTTCATAGTGAACGCAGCGTCTTCAATCATAATAAAAAATGTAGGAAATCTTTAAATACGGCGCGGGCGCAGCTGCGGGTAAAACATAGTTCATTACCCAAAATATAATGTTATATATAGCAATCTAATAAGCAGAGGTTTTATTTTTCAAATTTTAGGAAAAAAAACACTGAAACAAACAAAAACGGCAGGAAATTATAGTTATCTATTGAAAAAGTCACAATAATCAAACATTTATAATTTTTAATTGCAAAATATTATGTTTAACATGAAGAATGTAGAAATAAATTGGACAATATAAAAATGTATCAGTAGACACAAAAGAGGACCTTAAGATAAAAACTAGTGTTACTCGTAGATCCCATTATTTATGATTTATACCTAAATGCTCACCAAAATGCGTTCACAATTTTTTTATAACTGTAGCTAGTTTATTTTTATTATGTAAAGCCTGGAAAAAATATTTTCTGTACATTTTTTCTATTATCCCTAAATAGATATTACCAATAATTTATTTAATGGTCGTGAATGAAATAATTTTATTATCGACCTTACAATTTTCTTTATACCAAATATATTAATCGTAGTGACTATTAGTCCGGGTACTGTACGAATAATTTATAATTATTAATCCGGGTACTGTACGAATAATTTGTAATTAGTTATCCGGGGGTTTATTAATGTTTTGTAATATTGATAAAAAAAGGGTTTATTAGTGTTTTGTTCAATAAAAAATTTAGCCGGATAATTAGCTGGTATTGTTCATTAAATACACAGGGCCGGATCTACCATATGGCTTTTTGGGCTTCAGCCCAAGACCCCGTGGATTCAAGGGGTCCCCGGTTAAGTCAAGTCAGTCAAAAATAGATGATATACGAAAAAATTGGTGGGCCCCTAAGTAGTATTAGCCCAGGGTCCCTTTAACTCACGGTGCAGCCCTGTAAATACAAGTCAATAAGAAGAACTACAGATGTTGGTGTTATTTTGTATTATTTTAGTAAAACAGAAATTGATGAGCATTTATTTATTTTGGGACGCAAAATTATAAAAAGTCTAAATCTCCTAATTATTCTGATTTACGCATATTTTATTTGGTATTTAGTGAATTAGTTTATGGGAGCCTTATTTTCTATCGAATTAATTTCTTTAGGGTCTATTTATTTTATTAGGTACCTAACATAAAGGTCTAAAAATTAGATGGTGAGCATTTAAATTGTAACGTTATTTATATTGGCATTGAACCTTCCATGAGAGGTTCAATGTTCAATATTCAAAGTTCAAAGTTCAATACAAGAGAGGTATGGAGTAATCTTACTCAAGTTCTTGAGGACTCCGATCTATTACGAAACGTAGGCTTATTGAGAGGTTTCATCACTATAATATTACAGGCAAGAGTTACTGCAGAAGATTATATCAACAAAAATACGACCTCCGCTAATAGATTGGGCTATATAAGGTTTCAAGTTAATGATCACTGATTCAATACGTTGACGTTGGCTTGCGTGCCAAACGTGTACAGTCGTATAATAATGGAAATAAAAAGGTAAGGTGAAAAAATTAATGCTAATAGGAATGAAACTATATTTATATAATATAAGAAATAGAAACACCCATTGATACCATTGCATTAAGCACAAACTCGAGAATAACCCATCAAAGTATAATCAACATGAGTTGAAACCAAACAGTTGTATGTGTTTTATGTTTTATAAATATGGATTATTAGAAAAATAAAAACGAGACTAATAACTCTTAGATGATTCTTCTGATAAAGAATCATATAAATGGAGTCGATCAATCACATGACTCTTTATGAGTAATGTCATTAATTGACTTTATTAACTGGTCTATTGATTTTAATGCACCCATTCACTCCGCTATGGGCAAATTACGGGTATAAAATTCAGCTTTGCCATTTGTATGGAATACAAAAATGTCATCTGCTGTTTTCGTTTTATACTTATAACTATCTCTTATCTAAGAGAGGGCTGAGGGCTGTAGCAATGTTAATAATACGCGGCTCCGTCCATTTGATCATGAAATAAATTCTATATCATCAAATATCTTCTATGCCTAGCGATTTTCATTATGACTCCGATTCTGGGTTTGAGCTTGATTTCAATTACGAGTCCACTACCGGGTATGATCCCTTCGCCGTTCTCAATTTTTAATCCGGTTTAGCTCTCTATTCCGATCACGCCCCCGTTCTTGATTCCGTTTTCAGACCCCCTTTCTATTGAAATTACGATATGTCCAATTAGCATTGCCAATCCGAACTGGCATTCGACTCTAATTCCGGTTCTATTCTTTCTTGCAACGGTGGTCCCACACTCCAATTATAGTTTTCTTAATACGTTCTAAATTGTAGTCTCGACTCCAGTTGTATTTCCGCTCTCAATTCTATTTCTAATCCCACTTACGATTCCGATTCCCATAAAATTACCTCATAGAACCGTATTACCGAGATAAAAAAATGTTCTATCTTTTAATCCAAGCCGTACACTATTTTTGAGGCAAAAACCCTTTCAACCATTTACTTGAATGAGTTGTAAATATTCAAATATTGTACCAAATTTACAAATTAATATTATAAATATATTTGTACATGAAAAGTTAAATACAATATTATTCTTGGCTCTATCATGTATTATTTAATTTAATTCAATGTAACTCAATTAACTTTGTCATTTTTTTCGAATTTAAAATCTTTAGGACTATAACTTAAAAAAAGAAGTTTATATATTTTTACGCCCCTGCAATCCTGTTTAAGAATAAATTATTACTTTATTTAATATAATTAATCAACAAAAATTAGCAATTTTATTTATTATAATTATTTAATATAAATTTACACTTGAATATGTAAAAACTATAGTTTTCATATCTCGGGAAACAAGTCTCATGCAAGATATCACGACACGCGAATCAGCTAGAGCGACGTATCAATATGACCTGGATGAAGTTCTGCAGCCATAAGAAAATTTTAAAAGCAAAAGTCTCACTAAGACACAAGAAAAAGGTTATAGATTCGTGCTTGTTGCCTTGCCTCATATATGGAGTACAAACTTGGATATTCCAAAACAAAACGAAAAAGAAAATATGTTCATACCACCTCACTATACAACGGAGTATTACTTCAGCTTACTGATAAACGTAGGAACGAAGATATTTGAAGTAAGACTAATTTATTAGACGCAAGACGCACGACAGCTAAAATGGAAATGGGCAGGACATATGGCCAGGATTACAGAAATAAGATCACAGAAAAGGATCATCGAATGGACAGGTAAGTCTAAGCGCAAAAAGAAATAAAGGCAAACCTAAAGATCGCTGAGTCGATGAAATACAAAAAAATAGCTGGTAAAGACTGAATGCTGACAGCGGGAGTCCACGAAAAATGGAAAAGTTGGAGTAGGCCAGTACTCGGAGCGGCAGCATGTTAGGAACATATTTATTTTTTATTCATTGTTGCTTTCCTACTTGAATACTCTAAGCTAAACTAGCATGCAAAATAAACATTATTTTTATTTAATATAACCTTCTCTCCTTTTCGTACTTCAAAGATGAGAAGCGGATCGGTAGAACCTGAAACAAAATCGGAACCGTGACTAAGAGTTGAACCAGAGTCAGGGCTAAAAACGGGTTGTATGCCGGAAGAGACTAGAGTAGAACCAGCTTTAGAACCAAGAGAATGAGGATTGTGCTTCGAGTGGGACAAAGGTCGGAAGATTCTAAATTGAACGAGATCAGAACACAGAATAGAACTGGAATTGAAATGGAAACGAAGACCGGGATCAAAATTATGATTGAAAAAAAACCGCTTAATACCAAAGATACGATTTTATTGATTTTGTTTTGGCTTATGTTTTGCTATGTTTCATCTCTAAACGAGGGAAAAAAATATAAATAAATATGTAATATAGAACTGAAATATCAGTGTTATTAACGTGTGTGCGTTTCGTTAGTAATATCATTATGTTCAGTTGCACTAAACTAAAGTGATTCTTCAACTGTTGCTTAATAATTGTAAATATAAAAACAGACGAAATTTGAGGTTTTGACATTTTTAAGTAATAACTGCCACTCATTTGATGTTTAAACTTTAAAACTTATAACAGATAACTGTAAATTGAAAATCAATAATTACGAATTATTTGAATATATGTACATATATAAATATAAATTGATAACATGTTGATTGAATATATTCTTGAATTAAGTTTTTTGAGAGAAACTTTTGTATATAATTGATTTCTCACAAACCTCTATAATGATTTCGATAAAGTTTTACGTATATTTATGCCACTATTAATGTGTATATATATATATATAATATTATCACACTCTGATGAGTGAAATAAAGACGAAATTACGTTTTTCTGTAAAGACAAAAACCTTTATTGACAAAACATTTCGTACAAAGTATTTCACAAGTATCATTCATCAAATAAAGTGACTCACTCACCTGTAAAGACAAAAAAACAACATTTAAAGCCTTTACTTCAGGTTTAAATATTTCTTTTAACTGGAAATCAACTCTGTACGATACACTATTTAACATAAATAAATAACCTAATAGTCATGCCATTTGACACATGACACTCGTTGACATCGACGTCTATGAAGCTCTGTGTAAGGCGGTAAGTTTAAAATGGTTAAGAAAAGCGACCAGGTTTTCTTTACATATATATAAATTTTATTACACTTTATAATTTTTATATTTATGTAAATTATACCATTACCACAATCTCTAGAGATACCGGTTTTAAGCTCAGTGGCCCAGTTCAGTACATAGTGATCTGTAATAACCAGTACCTGTTGATCTGTATCACTATCATTTACAGCTCGTGTCATAACCGTTCACAAAGCAAGTCATCTTCACCCACAGAGCATTTCGACGACATCCATAGAGATTAAATATATGTCGTTCCCTTTTTATAAACAAGAGGCGGAGCACTTCCGTCTGAGCTTAAAGATGTTACTTTGTTCATTTAAAAAAATATCATCGAAAAGTAAACATAAACATCCAGTACAAATCTAACATGCCCAAGTTTTCTTGACGATAAGACTTGGGTAAGTACGACAAAACCATAGATGTGATGGCCGATGAATTAATAAAAGTATTTATTACATCCAAAGCATAGAACTTCTCCATATTTATGAGTTCTCTTCCAGGAGAGAATGTTAGAAATATATTACGCAATCAAATAACAGAAAAGTCATCTCGCCTACTTACTGATTTTCTATAGCTCTCTTCAATATACCGACAAAGTTATTTTATAACAAATCTTTTGATTTAGGTCTTTGTTTATTCCATGAACAGGTTCAATTATGGATGCGGTTAGATCAAAAATTATTTTGCGTTTGATGGTTACAATCTCTTCATGGGCGGTATCATATTTCTAAGTGGTGCCAATGACTTACCTGTTGTCGGCGACACAGAACAAATAATTTAATAATTTTATCTGACTTTTGAAAAACTCATTGGTCCGTTCAGCTAGGGTCGGAGCTCGAACCCTTTATCTTGTGTTTCAAAATCGATATTCTGACCATTCGGCTACAACCGCTTTTGTACAGATCTAAATACAAGAAAGGTTATGTCATATAATTTGACACGAAATATTTGGAAATCCCTTGCAATAAATGTCTCTCCTTTCAAACTACCTTCGTGATTTGATAAGAAGCAGGAACATTACGCTTATATTACACACAATCTTTTTCATGTTGAAGTTTTACAATGAAAACAAAATTTCGAAAAACGTGTTTTTAAGCGGATAATTAAAGGTATTTTTCGAATAACTATTAAATTGTACTTTAAAAGTAGCAAGTGCAACGCGCAACTCGAATGAAAAGCCATGAATGAAAAAAAATTCTGTTCGAAATCGAAATATACAAACGTTGTAAAATTGGATAAACACTATTAAATGTATCGATATGGAATTTTAATCATTCAGCGTACAGCCGATTGTAGATCGTTTTAGCACAATTTAGGCTAAGCCAGCAGACCATGGCTAGTGTTTTACAAAGGGAATAACTGTTTATCTACGTTATTCGAATCGTGCTATATTTGAACTTTAACTTGTCGTAATTCATCTAAAATTGAACCCATTTGTGTTACATGTCTATGCACTAAAAGAATGTATATTAAAAGTGGTTTTGTAAAATACTAAATAAATTATTATGTTAACAAAATAATAATACTAAAAAATGTTCAAAGCTCAAGAGAATCTGAATGGGAAACATTAGGTAAACATCCGTTTTTAAGCTCAAATATTATTTTATAGTACTATCGGTTACAGTGTCTCAGAGAGTCGCCCGGGTGTCTGACTCAATACGCTTTGAAATACCCATTAATGATACGCAAATATTAATTTACCAAAGTATGGTTGTGATGTGTAAAGACCATTGAAAGTTTATGATAACATTCTGTTGCGTTCTCAATGGCCGTTATGACACAGGGCGGTCACGAGAGCGCAATAAACAGTGAAGGTGCTTCTTCGTTTTGATATTCAAGTTCGTTCCTTCACGTATTGCAAATACCGACAGGTTTGTTTTTACAACACGCGGTAGTGCGTACCTTATCGATGATGAAATGCGACGACCCGAAACCCAAGCAAATGAGGTACTACAAAAAAATAGTTATAGTTATTAGAAATTCTTTTAAAATGTAAAGATGCATATTTACTGTATAATATATTAATATATCGTCGTTGGAATTAAGAATGTATCCTAGCACACAAAATAGGCAATGTAGTTGTAATATGTCTTTAAAATTAGAGGAATTCCTGGCGTATTAATTATTATCACCAAATATTATATTCAAAAGCATTATCATTTTGATACATATGCCTTACTCATTAGGTCGCGATGAGCCAAAAATTATTAAACAACCATGGGCTCTTACGTTAAAGAAAGTATCCACACTACGCTTGACCGACTTTGTTTTTTAACGAAATGTTTGTATTCGAGAGAATTAGTGATTTCACTATCCACTAATAGATGTCATTTCTATCTAGTGTTGTAGATTGATAAAATCACATAGTTCGTAATGCAAAATTAAATCTCTCTTTAATCGATAGTGCCTGGCCACCGAGCTTCGCTTTGCATCTTCAGAGTTTGAATTAGGAATACGATAACTTACCACAAGAAAAGTTGCTTACGAGTATATTAATTACAACACAATAATGTATAAGATATGCCTACACATTTTATGTATGAAGTTTCGTCTGTAGTCTGTGTCCTGCATTATCATTTGTAGGTTTTGGATTGGTTGGTTGGTGCATCGTGTATTTACGTCAAAATTATAGAAATGGCGCTAAATACAGCGACATTAGTTTTTTTTATTAGTATTGTTCAGTGAAAACACTAATATAGATAAACTTTAAAAGCAAACCTTTTACAATTACTTACGTAACCACTGGAACGCGCACCCAAAAAATAGTTCCTCCTTCGGCCGCACACCTCCCCTTGAGTTTTAATCGCAAAGCGCCCCCTAATCACAAATTTTGTAAAATAGACTGAAATGTTGATATCTATCATATTAATGTTTTTTTTTGATTATCAATTAGATTCTAATTACATATTAAATAGTCACATTATCACAGACTTAATATTCTAACGGGAACATAATTGAAAGTTGCACAACCTGTGCTGTAATTACATCACTCATTTTCAGTGAACATACAATATAATAATATTCACTATTTTATTACGAAAACCACATAACTTTTCGTAGCACTATTCAAGACTTGAAAATAATTATATTCCTGACACTAAACATACTTATTTTTACTAAAACAGATACAAAGCCGAGGCGTCAAAACGCCCCCATTTTAGATTTCTTGCACTTTCCGTCAAACATTTACGCCTAGCTGCAAGTACAGTGAGCAAATTTAAATTATCTAAACATATTTTTTTTTATTTTCGTTAGTTTGTGAGGAATTATAATGTAATTATTGTATAATTTTATCATTAAGTTTTGTCATAGTGATTTATTTCGATATTTTACTATATATATATACAAGGTGATATACATAAACATGATTATCACCTTGAAATAAAATAATTATATCACAATATATTGCATATAAATATACACTTACAAAAAATATATCTTTTTTGCTAAATCCATACAAACATACACTTACTATATATATAGTAAAATGATTATATGAAAATACATTTTTGTCTTTGTTAATTTTTTTTTCCTAAATAATTGCCATGCATTACAAATGCAATGATTATGAACTATTAATGCAATAAATTATTAATGAATTTTACTTCATGTATATAGTAACTGTATATATGTATATAGCAAAAAAGATATATATATATATATTTGTAAATGTATATTTATATGCAATATATTATGATATAATTATTTTATTATGGATATGCGATATATATATATATATCGCATATATATACCGCTTCGGAGAAGAAATGAAGCAAACATCATGTACAATTTAAAAAAATATTTTCATTAAAATAAGGAATAAAAAGTAATAAAATATAAAACAATAAAAAGCTTATTCCTAGGCTTACATTTTTAAACTTATACACTTTATTAATATAATAATAAAATTTATTCCTAAGGATTATATTTGCACTTTACATATAAATTACATTATTTATAATACAATTCTTTAGTAAATTTATAGCTGATATCTCAGTAATTCTATACATATTTTTATGGGCAAAAATATTACAATCATTACTATAAAATTCAAATATGTCATAATATTGTTAAAAATAAAATATTTAAAATTACCCCTTCTTTGTAGGCAGTTTTGAAGAAGGAAAAAGAGCAAGAAATTCGATTATAGATGTTTTGAATTCAATTATTATTCACAATCACATTCCAATATAAAGCTATTACGAGAAATGAAATATGTTTCAGAATACAATTTAAATTATAATGAAGATAAAAAAAAGCGTAAAAATTCATAAATATGTAGAAGCCAGAGAAAAGCCTCAAAATCTGAAATAATTCAAATCGAACAGTCCTAAGCCTCAAAAAAACATTAAAAATCTGAAATAATCCACTAAGCCGAACATGACTGATAAAAGTTATAAATATGTAAGAATTTTACAAAGTGTCAACCTAACCACTTTGATACAGGTACAGTTGTACATATAACTGTATTTACATGTTTAGATTTTGCAAAAATAGTTTGTAATTTCAAAGTGAAAATATAAGAAAACATATCCACCAAACAGGTTGGCAAAAATTTCAGGTAAAAGCAATAATATTCATATAGGCATATTCAAACAGCACATATTAGCCTAAAATATCCCAATGTTGATATACCGTCGCTAGTACTGAAGTATATTCCATATGACAAGAAAATTAAAAAATGGTCTTTGGCCTTCGTTTGACAATCTGATACCGAAATTGTCTATTTGTTATAAATTTCATTCACGCGAAGATGTTTTAGTACTTATTTCAAAAACATATTTTGAAAAATTCTTAGTCGTCATGGATTTTATGGATTTTCTTTGCAAAATTTATTTTCTGTGGATGTCGTCACACTTTTAGATGACTATTGTCAGGAAGGGAAATATAGCAAATATATCATATATAAATAAACATACATAGAAATAAATAAAGGATATGGATGTGTTCAAAAGAAGTCTACCTTGCACAAACGCAAGCTTCGAAAGGGTTTCAAATAAATGAATTATGTGAAAGCTACGCAAACACCTTTAAAATTAGTCTGACATAATAATCGACACTCGTATTCCCTTACAAAGTCTCTCCGAACATGATATTAACATATCCCGCTATCAAAATTCTTTCATTCATTCTATCATAATCTAGTGCAGTTTATCCAAAATTGTTTACTGTAGTTTCGAAGAGTATCATTCCTTAGAAGTCAATGGGGTCGGTTCAGTAAGTTCATTTCGTCAATTTTGTCGACCTAGCCCATGTCCTCGTTTAGGCTTGTCTCGTTTTAGTCTATGTGGAGGTAGAGTTTCTACTGAATGATACTCAAGGAAACAATCGTTTTTCAAGACGCATAATCCGACTTAGCATACAGAACACTGGATTACCGTCCGACTTCTTATGGCATATTTTAGTAAACACATCTGGCAACACAAAGTATCTCCACGAATAGGCATATGGTTTTAGTCCTGTCCAGTCGTAATTCTGATCGCGATATCAGACTGCGAACCGCTGCTGGAGGCATGTACCGCATCTTCAACGATACTGCAATCTGATATCGAAACTCTCTGTGCGTAATTATGTTCTTTTCGTCATATCTTTGTTATAAATATACTTGTACAAAATATAAGCGTTATGCACACATGTGTTCAATAACCTTTGAACATCTTTATATACCATTTTAAACCCCTCTTCTTTCCATTGGCATGGAGAGCTTTTGATCTTTAGATCAATGCCCCCATAGTTGTATTACAGTCTTTACACATATGGGCTTCTCACATTCCTCGCCAGCACTTGTTCCCGTGTAGGTGCTGTTGTCGTGGAAGGTGCTAATCATCGATAAGATTTTGCATCCTGCCAACACCATTACATCGCCGGAGTGGCAAGCAATGATCGTGCCCTTTTCACAGTTTTTCTTCATCTCTTTACATCTTCTGGTATATTTTTCCGAGTGAGGCGTTCTGTGCCCAGACAGTCAAAGCCTCGACATTTGAGGTATCGTGCCAACGCTGGACTATTATAATAATTGTCCATCGTGACACAATGTCCTTTATGTTCAAGACCTTCTAGTAAATTTAAAACTATTTTGTAGTTTTCCGGTCAGGGCCTTTGTCATAATGTTAGGATTAGGGCAGTGTCAGAAATAGCAGGAGGGTTAGACATTAGTTTTTACTTTGTGTCTATGCTTTAATCCCCTACTTTTGACCCTGCCCTCCCGGCCTCAGCTCTTTCATCACAATCGTCGACATTTTCTTTGTTATTTTTTTTCCTCACCTGAGGTGGTAGCTCCTCATCGTCTGATAAATTCTGCTGAATCTCCTTTGGCGGAAGTGACAAGATATTTGGCATCATCGTCATCCGAAAATTCTGAATCATCATAACTACTTCCACTTTCAGGATCCAAAGCGCTTCTGTTGGTGATGAGACACGGAAAGTCCTAGAAGAACTCGGCATGTCTTCATCAGCAGAAACGTGGACATCAGGAAAAGTTATCACTTGATGAGTACTCGCTGGTTGAATCGTAGAAGCCGGAAATGGCGCAACGAGGTTTGATACCTGTGACATAATGTCATGCTCGGTATCTTCTATTTCAATGACGTAAAGAATTTCTCTGGCTTCCCCAAGTTTATTTATACCCAGCTCCATCAGCAATTTCTTGGTGCCCGACGTGCATTCTTCCACATCCGTCGACACCCCCCATTCGGAATCAGCCTGCGCCTGATTCTTCGGCTGATTGAAGTCCGGCACACTAAAAACAATACATATTAAGATGATTCATTTTAAGCGATGATTTTTTTTCACTCCCGCAGTAAAATTTCATTTTATATGCTAAAAAAAACCTGTTAAAGAAGGAACTCTTAATTTTAGTTTTAAGTACTTTTTCCAATTTCTAAAACTTCCCATTTTAAATACACGTAAACTTGTATTTTTATCTTTTAAATTTATATAGTTCAGTGGCATTTCATGGTATGACCTCGCCCACAGTCAGGATTTTATTTTTAGAAAAGTGCATATTGCGGCATAATCGTAAATTGACGAGGTAGTATGGGTTACTAAACTTAAGTCTTTTATAAAATTTTAGTTTTTCTGTAATTATTTTATAAATAACGAGGCCTACGAAAAAATGTTAATGACAAAATTGTAGAAAATTTAATTTTCTAAAAAAACGTCCTCTACTTCAACGCGATGTAATTGATAGCTTAAAAGATATTCAGCATTTAAAAGAATAATTTGCTAAATTTTGATAAAATAGCTAGATTTTTGTCTTATAAATCACAGAAAAGTTATTTAATCGTAAGAAATTAGAATTTTCTATTCAAAAATTATTTCTTCATCGCATCAATTCACCTAAGTATTTTATATAGAAAATATTGATAATTAGTCTACAAATTAAGTTTTAAATGTAAGAACAAGAAATTTCACCAAATGGGTTTATTTCCACTTCGATAAGTATATTATATATATATATATATATATATATATAATAATACATAGTATTTACGATTGGATAAAAACTAAAATTTTAATTAATTATTAGTAAAAGTATAATTACGCGTTTTCGCAAATCGATATCGACATCGGTATTTTGGGTGCCGGCTTCTCAAAATGTCAATACACAGCCGAAGAACAAGCAACAGGCCTCCTGAAACATGTGATTGTAATGTACGCATGGTTAAAAATAGATGCAAAACTTCTAAAAACAGTCACAAACACTAGTTTTTTGTACGTACTTAACCGTTTTGGGACGTTTGAATTGTGGTGATGATGTGGAGGATGACGGAGATGGCTGCGCCGACGAACGATCTGGGATCGCTGGCGAAGGGATTCGCGCAGGACCTGGAGATCGCAGTGATTGGTCCGATTCGCTCAGCGCCAAGTCCACAATATGTCGTGAACGCAGGGACGTTGACCATTTTTGTTTTATGGTACTAGTCCGAAATTTATAAAATTGTATTATATATTTGAAAAACAATATTTGTAATGTGACCTAAAAATAGAACAAAATAAAATTCATTAAACATAGTATGTAAATATTTATATTAAAAAAAAGATTTGCAATGTGATAGAGTTTGAAAAAAATCCTCATAAATACTTTCCCAACATGAAAAAATCTCATATTTTAAAATTCATAAAACATGGTAAATACTTATATTCAAAATAAAAATAAATTAGCAATAACGTTTAAAAAAATTCTTCATAAATACTTTCCCAACATAAAATTCTCATATTTTCAAAATTAATAAAACTTGGTAAATATTTTATTCAAAATAAAACAAATTAGCGATATGATAGTTTAGAAAAATTCCTCGTAAATACTTTACCTACAAAAATTTCATATTTTCCAAGTTTATAAAACATGGTAAATATTTATATACAAAATAAAAATAAATTTGCAATATAAATGAATTTGACAGAAATGCAATATAAACATTTTCCTTTTTTATCCTATTTGCATAGTTTGTAATAATATTCAATTAATCCTGAAATTTAATAATTCAAGTAATTCAATAATTCGAACAAAATCGTAAATTTTATATTTTTCACTTTTGCTTGACTGTACTACGGTTGAAATTTGGAAAACATGTCTCCCTCACCGCTTACAACAGACGATTGCCGTTAGCAAATGTAACGGTTTTTGTACATATATGTAAATTCTCTACAAATTTTGCACCGAGACAAAAGCTAATAGTCTACTTTGTCATTAGAAATCATTGAAATAAAATAATATATTGAAATAATATGTAAAATCAATAACTAAAATTGAACAATGGCGACCATGTTATACAACAAAGAATAAAGGATGAAAGTTTCGGGTTATTTTAGACATAAGTCTTTTCGAAAACATTGTAATCTATGCTTAATATGATTCTCCAAACGTTTCTACGTATTTTAGTATATTTATCAAAGAGAAATACTTACGGTTTTCTTAGCTTATCCATAATTTCGTAGCAAAATCAGCACACAACAATTCACCGCAAAGTGAGATGACGTAGCGTATGGCATCACGTGGATTTAAAATATCGTTGTAAATTTTTGACGCAAGTGACGAGAACAGTAAATATTTGTCTGCTCCCTTATTTTTTAAACTATAAGATTCAATTTCGTATAATATTGTAGTATAACCCAGAAATTTAAAAAGTATTTTTCTTTTGTATCGTACCAAAAAAGAGCGAGTTATGCCGTTCTAGTGGGTGGCGCCTCAGTCGCAAATGCCACTATAATGGCATTGCGCGCTTGAGGGGTCAAGATATGGCTCTTAACATCCATTTTCTATAAACACCGTCATTTAAATTCAAAGTATTAAGCTCATCTCGTCCCCCAATGGATCATTAAGAAACTTTATCTCTTTTATGATGCGTATATTATTTCAGAGATGAAACATACAAAGAACTGTGTTTATATGTCACAACTCAATATACTCTTAATACTAGACGCAAAAGGATATTACTACTATTATGGACACAGTATGAAAAGCAGAAGTGGTATACTTAATGCGTTAGCATCTCCATCTGCGAACTACTCGACGCGAATTCAAGTCCTGGCAGCCTGCACCACTGAATGCTTCTTTGGTCCATATACAGTTTAAAAATTTAGAGTATTACGTGCTCTAAATATAAAGGAAAACGTCGCGATGAAAGCTGTATGTCTTTATCATGTTGAATTCATAGGGCTCTTCAAATACATGTTGATTTACTTGAACGCATTGTACCTGCGCCATCGGTTTGGACATACGACGCGCAGGATCGTGTACACAGGTAATTTACATTAAATGCATAGGAAAAGAGAAGCTGTCGATGATCTGTAATGTAAATTTATATAATGATAATAATATGAACTCATGTCTCTTTTTTAGAAGGGCGCAGAGACTATACATTTCCGCATAGTACAATCTTTACATATCTCCCTTTCTTCGCTGACATCTATCAATATTTTAATGCAAGCTCGTCGGTTCCAGGTATTAAAAATTTAGCCCTTTTTAATATGCCACCAATTTGATCTACCCAAGATTTTATAGGGCGGCCCTTGCCGACTTTTCCATCACACACTATGCTCTATAGATTTGTTTTGTCAGTCTATTTTCATTCATCCTTTCCAGATGGCCAAACCATCGCAATATACCTTTTTATAGTCTGATCACTACATCTTTTCAAACCACACCGCTTTCTGATATGACTGTTCCTATATCGATCTTTTAAAGACACTCAACACCTATTATGTAGAGATTGCATCTCCACCGCATTTGTTCTACTTTCATTTTTCTTTTGCCATACCAGATTTCACTACCTTACACAAACGTAATGATTAGGAACTCATTATTGATAACTATATGCGCTTGTCATGTGACACTTTTACTATAGATAATAGCAAGCAAGGCCTCATTCACTTCATTTCCCAAATTTACTCTCTTTTCAATATCTCTATCATGTTTACCAAAGTTTATATATTTGGGTAGTTTGTTCACAAAGAAACTACCCAAATACACAAACTCATGAGCGCCAGCAAAATTATTTTCATGCAGTACGTATTAATACTATATGTTTTATTACTTTTTTTTCAGGGTGTTTTCTTCATAAATTGGCAAAACCAAGAAGGTGCAAGTGCATACCCTTGCACTCCGCTCGCGGCGCCCATGTACTTAGGCTTGTTCGACACCAGTGGCGGCGTTAAGCGTCGCCGAAGTCCGCGACCGCCGACGGCCGTGCTCAAGAGGGAGTTTCGCACTTCAACTTATTTCTTTTAACATTTTTTTTTTACGGGTAAAAAAAGAGGCTTCGCTAAGTGGATGTGCCTAACGTGTACGTCCTGCAATGCATGCCCACAAGGATCACTCGGTCGTCGGCGTACAAGAGGCGTTTGATAAATAGCTCATCCATTCTTAGATTTTTATCCCACACTTATACTCTTTCAAATCATGGATAGGTCGAACAGTCACAGTGAAGTTACACATCTCTGTCTGACAACCTTGCAGATGTCAAACCAGTCAGTGTATGCTGCATTTATTCTGATGCAGGCCTTGATGCTTCTGTATCGCAGTGCCTGTATCAATCCGCTGCTCACACCATGTTATAAGCCATAAGCTTTTTTCAAATCTATGAAAATACTAGAATAGACCTTTTGGTCCTTAGGCAAAAACTTTTATTACTTATTATTTACATTAGTAATGTATCAGAGAAAAAAAATCTGGTCCATACACCCTATCGCTTTTGTACATCCCACATCTTATTTTCAGTCCCATTCACAACCTTTTCAATATTGATTTACGCATACAGTTTACTAACGATGCCGAGGAGGCTTATAGGATGGTAATTTCTGCAAACCTGTCATGAACCTTTCCCTTTATAAAGAGGCATAATGACGACTTTGCACCAATCATTAAGTGCCGTTTGACTTTTCCAGCATTTATAAAAAATGTATGGCAATTTAGAGATCACAAAAAGCAGACAGATATATAAATTGCAATACATTAAAAGGTTCGAATTCATAGAAGATAAGTGACAAAAGGCCAGAATAATTGGTGATACTAAAATTCATGAGGTTTTTAACACATTTCTACACTTTAGGTAAATTTAAAAACCTTTTTGACACCAGTATAAATAAAATATATTAATTTAAGTAAAAGAAAGTTGTATATCCATTTATTATTAAACAGTTTTATTTATTTTTTTTCATAAAAGTAGAAGTAACTAGAATATGACATCATACATGATGAAGGTTACCGAAAATTCTATCTATTTCACAACGAGTCAACCGTACCCATCAGCGGCACGCCGAGCGGCGCACGCGCAGCCGCGGCCCATGGATTATTGCGGCGCGACTTGAATTCGAAAGGCATAGAAAGTAAAAGTGAACACCTTGCTCCACCAATCATCCATCCGTTTTCGGCCACCATTACGAGTATTACCCGATACGACACCGGAGCTCGTCACCGCCTGACGTAACCGCCGTGGCTGGCTGCGGCCCCTGTTCTTTGCTCTACGTTAATCGATCTTTTACGTGAAGGACGAGAGAAAAACAATACACGTGACCCGAATTTTTATGGTCGATCTGCTCAACGACCGATTAACATTGATCTTTGCACGAATTCGGGTCACTTTCGTGAAATGAATTTGCGCATCGCTTAAAATTGCGGCAAAGTGATTATTACGGTCGTCTTATACACATAGTAAAATTGTTGAAAAACTATGTGTATATATCTTCAAAATATATGTTGAAAACTAATTGTGAGTAATAGACGAATACAATAAGATTACATTTGAAAACTGTTCGCCTGTTTGAACGCACCAATTTTCCAAACCATCAGACGAATTTTTGGGGCATTTGCTGGCATAGTGCAACATAATTAAATTGAAGGCGAATTCCACGCGTACGAAGTCGGGAAAACAGCGAGTGTGAATATATATCTACCGCGTGGATGTCATTAGTCCGATTAGACAGCTGGGCTGTAGCTACGTGAATTATAGTCCTAAACGTCTTGATGAATCGATTACATTACTAATATTAGTAGTGCACGTGGATTCACTCACGTAGATACAGTTTGCGTTTGTTTAATATGCGCTTTAAATTTTTGTTTACACGATTTTCAAATAGGATACAATTAATTAAAAATCTTTGTTGCAATACTATAATTTGCTTTAATATTATAAATAATATTTGTTGCAATATTATAAATGACGTTCTTATATATTGAAGCCGATAAATACAGGAAACCTCTTCCTAATTAAAAGTTAACTATTTGAGCATAAATATTGAATTATACTGCTTTTTATTTATTTAGTTTAGCAGAAAAATATATAGCTGAAGCATACAACAACAACGAACAACAAATTATTATCGAAATGGGAGCTATATAAAGAAAGATAGCAAAGGGATTTCTTTTTTCAACATAGCATACTACAGCAAGACAAAAAGTAGAAGATAGAAATTAGTAACTTATTTCATTTTTATTACTTTTTTATGATAACCCATGATTTGCCAATCCCAAATAATAATACTACTTACATCGATTGAACTCAATCGCAGATTTCTTAATTCATCTTATACGTTGTTACCTAACCTACCTGTAAATGGTATGACCATTTTCAAGTTTCCATTGTGGAAAATAGACTGTGCAAAATCTTTTTTAATATGTCTACCTAAAAGAAACATCACGCCAATGCTTTATTACGGTGTTTTTAACATTGACGCGTATTAACATCAACGCATTAGAAAGGGTAGTGACTGGTTCCTTGTACATTCGTTACCGTTTAATTTTTTTTAGACACATTATTTTGTTACTTATTTTTTCAATCGCTTATTATTAATAACTTATATAGAATTTTCAAAATGACATGGACAGCAAATAGCGGGCTTATAGTTTAGAAACTTTAAAAATTCAATACAAACGCACTCACAATAGTAACGACAAACAAATTCAACTAATTTCATTTGGACTTCGAAACAACTGGTACCGTGACGCGTTCTCCCGCGTCGTACCTCTAAGACGTTTATGATACATCCAGACTACCGATTGATGATGGAATAACCATCACGTGATAGCACCCCAAGGACGATCCGAACACGTGATTAAAAACAAGCGCCCAGCCTAACCTGCCAATCGAAGTAATTGGGCCTATGGAATACAACGTGTATGTCAACTTTTATTTACTTTACCCTACCGCTCAGGCGAACACTTTCCTAAGATCTTTTAATTTCAGATCGAGGGACTACTAAAAATCCCTTTCCCCAATAGGATGACAACGTCCGGGACCGACGTCTTAACTTACTCTCCAAACCTCCAAGCCACGGAGCGAAGTGGTTTATAATTTGACTTAACTCAGAAACTCATCGGTCAACCCGTCCGTGATCAGAATCAAAAACGGTACCTTCTGGTCCGAGCCGACCTTCTTAACCAGTGAGCAACCAACGCTTTTAAATATGAGATATAATTTAATTTGCTTTAGAAGACACCTACAAAAGTACAGTGAAACTTAGGATTGCGTTGCGTAAGATTACTGTGCACTTTAACGGTGCAATTGCAGCGCAAAGGGGGGTTGAAAAATAATAATTTAATTAACAATAAGTAGTAACATAGTCAATCCAATGCATTTTCAGATTCCTTGTTAAATATAATGTGAAAAAAAAGTTTGTTTTTACTTATACTAACTACACAACTGATTCACAAATGCTTCGCGTCCGAAGCAAACATTAGGCCAAGGTTGAAGTCATTGAGGTCGTGCTGCAAGTTAGATTTATTACTTTTCTACAAAAATACGGAACAATGAATGCGCCAATATCGAAGTTCTTTAATCGTATGTATAGATTCATAATACGTTCCAAACGTAACGCATTAGGGGAAAATAGAAAATGGAGCGACTTATTTAAATTACTGTCACACGAAACATTCCGGTTGGTTGTCGTAACAGTCGTGACCGAGCGGGGGCGCGCCATTCGCGTTACATAAATGAAATTGAACTTCATAATCGGCCAACACAAACTTTATTGTTCTATATGGAAACGGTGATGTTTTCTAGTTGACCTGTGCATTTGAATTTCGGCAGACCAACACATTTTTATTGCAAACGTTTTTGTACACTTTATGTTTATTTTCTTTACAACATTTTTTCTTCGCATTGGTTACACTTTTTTCGAGACTTATATTATCGTGTATTAAGAAATCAAAAAGTTGCAATACAGACTTGTAAAGCGTCAATTTGGAAATCAATATAAGATTTTTGAACGAAAAGAAATACAAATTAATTTTGTACTAATTATTTATAGGCAAATAGACATATTTATTTAGAACGTAGAAAAAAAACTGATTAGAATAAAAACTGTTTTATTACTTTTTATTGATTTCTTAATAAGGAATAATTAAAATTAATTAATAAACTGATCACTGTCGAACGAAACAAAACTTAGATTTAGTAAAGAAAATTAATAGGGTGTTATTGGGAAATGCTGATAGAAGAGAAAACTTAAAACTATGACATAATAGTGTTTTTTTGGAAAGACTTTCAAATTAATTGTAATATTAAAATATCACAGTTTGTAAATAAAAATCATTAGCATCAGCACAGCACATGGGTGACATTTAACTTTTTTTAAACTGGCCACTTAGAAACTGTAATATAAAAAAAAAACTGTTTAAATTTAAAAATAGAACTACTTGCTAACCTTATTATGCTTTTGCTTGTAGCTCCGCCCGCTTGGACTACAATGTTTAAACCATTTTAGAGGCGCTCGTGGCGTTTATTCACATTTTTCCCATTCGACCATTTTAAATTACCCCCCTAATGTATGAAAGGCAGTACTACAAAGTCTATAATGTACAGATATAACCCTGTTACAATTATATTATATGTATAGATTGAGTATTCATCTGTCATTCGTTTTTACGAACTGGTCGCAACAAGAAAATCGTTTGTCTAAATTCAGCATCTAATACTTTTAAACGAGCAATTCGGAAGCGTCTCCAATGATTTTAATGACGTTTAGAATGCAAGAAGTTTCGGGGGCGATAAATCGATATACCAAGCTGGGTTTCATTTTTAGAAAACCTCATTCTATTCGTGTTTTCAGGCAATGAATAAGATTTAGAATATCAAAGCAAATTTAGCCACCATCGACAAGATTATAGTAGCACAGACGGGAAATCGGGCGGTCTCGAATTCAGAAGAGCCCGGGTCGATCCACATGATTAATTTTTTCACGTTTCTTAGTTTTTTTCGAGTTTATTTTTACCTATTAAAAAGACGTCGATTGCCGCAAACCGGGTCAAAATCGATTGATTCGTTTGTGAGAAATCGTTGTCGAAAGAAATCGAAACAAACCGTTTTTTTACTCAAAAAATCGCGTCAAATCCCGTATATTTTCGAGTACTTTGAACTCGAAAATAGCGAGAAGTTTCAGGGTTGGCCTACAGGGTTAACCTATTTTTTTATGAGAAAACATGAGACTACAAACTAGTTTCTTCTTTTCTGAGAAAAACTATTATTGGGGGCAACTATTATAACTGCTTTACCGACACATCAACACTAAAGTTAATTGACAATAGATGACGTTTTTAAGCAACACTAAACCAAACCGTGATGATAAAAATATTATTATGTTGGTAAGATCGTATTTTCGTATTTCATCCGTATATAATTCGTATCTAAATTTATTTTCAAAAAACACGATTTACAAACAAAAAAAAAACGAGCAAATCTCAGTCATCCAGGACTGAATTAAACGCGAGAAAATTTTCGTGCAATTATTTTCTATGATTTTCGTTGTTATTTAAGCCAACAAGAAAATTATAACAAATCAGTAATAAATAGTCGTCTTGCATGATAGTTCATCGTCAAAAGTTCGTAATCAAGTGAGGTTCTGCGAAACTGTCAAGCTACACTTAAAATCGTAAAAAAATATGCTACGAAAATATTCACGACTTAAATTCATGGTAATGAAGATATGCAATTTTTAAAATAACGCTACTGTGTAAGAACGATTGACAGTTAGTTCCCTTTTCAATTGTAGTAATTACTTTTTAAATATTGTTTACGTAGGTGGCCAATTTCAGAAACTTATAGTGCGCCCCACGTAAAAAACAATAACTGCAGATTGATACAGTAACAATTGTTAGCTTCTTGCTTTGGAGAAAATTCCGGAAAAACAACCTCGTAATAGGATTTTCCTTTCTTATGGCAATGCCTGATCAAGTACCGTCAGACAAACAACTAACTATTTGGGAACGTTAGGTATCGAAATATTGACTCACCTATCTTACAGCCCCGACTTCGCACCGTGCGAATTTAATTTATTTCCTAAAATAAAAGAAAAAAATTGGAAAAGGATTTACGGATGTCGAAATCGGTAAAGTCGGTGGCTGCATATAAAAAGGACGTCGAAACGACCCCTAAGTGCGAGTGGGCAGTGGCAGTGTTTCTCTCAGTGATTCTATCGAATGCAGCGAGGTATTGATCCCAACGGATAGTATTTCTAAAAGCAATACTAATAAATATAACTTGCTAGTTTCTTCAGTTTTTTTATTTTCTAAGGACTTCCAGATTAATCACTTATGAGGATTAATACAACCAATAACACAGCTTATATATGTACTTGTTTGAAGCAATGATGGGAGCTTGTGGAGTAGCGCGCGGCAGAGTCGGCGTATCGCAACCTCAGCCAATTAGCGGTCGCTAGTTTTGAAAGTTGGTATTGTGATATTTGAGTACGCTTAGTGAACTTCAATTTTCTTATAAATTCATGATGGTTAACACAAACTGTTCTGTTTACAACTATAAAGGGTCGACAATAAATAAAGACTTAAAATGAGACATTTCACAAATCTGTAGAGCTCCGGCTTGCACCTTGTACATAATTAATTTAAAAACGCCATTAAAATAGTGATTTGATTATTATTTTGGAGTTTTTAGTTTAATTTTTTGTACAAAGTTATTAAACACATAATTATAGGTAATACTTAATTGAAAAAATAAAGATGGCGTCAATGATACAATAAATCGTCACAGACAAACATGTCGGCGTACAGATAGGGATAGAGCCATAGGACCGAAAAAGAATATAGCAGTCCATTGTTTCTCTGTGCATGACTGCATCTCTTTCTATGCGTCGAATATACTAGACCATGAAAATAGACTTTAAGTTTATTGAATCGTATTAAAGTTTAAGGAATGTTTGAAAATAATAACTCGACACACTTAATAATAGTATTATTATTATATTACCAGACTAATGCCACCGGTATTAGTCTGGTTTTCACATCTATCAGCACTCCAAATTTGAGGCAAATCAGACATATTATGGTTTGAACTGAAAAATTGAAGACTTAACTTAATCAAAAGACGAATAAAGTTGCAGTTGATTTAAATTTAAAAATATAGTTTTTACATATACGTTTTTGTATACGTATGTATAACTTAAGCATGTCGGTGACACGAACTCATATGCTTTTATTCATACAAAAATCGCCCATAGCCCACAAGGATGTTTTTACACATACTGTATTGGCATGTTGATCACGCGAATTCGTAAGATTGTGCCCATATGAAAATCGCCGAACAAGCCTATAGAACCATACTTCAAAGATAGATATGATAATTTAAAGACCATAGTTGTGAATAAAGGAGATAGCTCGTTTGTGGTTTGAAGCATATATTCATAAATCACATGTGGTAATATTTTTGAAATTATTTCAAGCCCAAATCGTGATACACGAATTATTTAGACTTGTTTTTTTTTAAAAATTTCAAAAAAATATATTAATTCGGTTATTTTCAATGAATCGTATCACATGAAAGTTCTATCTCGCTCTAAGATGACCAGGTGGGTGTTTTAGTCTTACCTGTCAATACTTAAAATCAGCACTACATTTTTCAATATTTCGGAATGATACACAGTTATAAAATATCTGTAAGAACATTATTCATGTGTGTAAAGGTATAGTATTCTATATAATGATTTTGTTATAAGTTGAGATATAAAAAAATAATTCTTAAAGGCCATTTATGTGGTCAGTTTTAACTTCTGAAAATATTGAAGCTTGTGACTCATCCAACACTACTCTCATTCTGGACTTCGTACAAAATGATATCTTTGTTTTTCCAAAAATTAAAGACCATATGAGAGATTTGAAGGTCAGAAAAAGCAACGATATCCTTCAAATAGCAAGTGAAAAACGTGCAAATAAATTCTTCGCGTTTTGAGAAATGGTTTAAACAAATGAAAATCTCTATAAAATGTAAAGAAGAATATGTTGCAAAACCATAAATATATCATTTTATTTATGAACTGTTCTATTTATGAACAATGCAAAGTATCCGGTATGCCACGTGCATTCCAGTTACATACGGCTTGAAGTAGAGAGATGAAGGAGAATGCACATATTTTTCTCTTATCCTACCATAAAAATAATCTCATATAGTTGAAAGGATTTAATTGTTTTCTAATTTATAGCAACGCAGCATTTACATTTACAGCGTTACAGCTGTAAAAGGGCGAATTGAAATCGTTAATAAATGACAATAAATGCCCTTCTTTTTCAAATTACGTACCTTGGTATATACGGCCAGTGCGTTATGAATAAAGTAGTAATATTCAATCTTTTTTTTTTGCATACTCCCATATCTATTTATGACCTTATTTTGAACCTCCCATGTTGTTTTACTAATTAAGCTACAAGTATAATGCACGAGTTCTTAAAAAGTTCTAAAATTCTTAGATCTAATTAATACAATTTATAAATACTTAACTTCTAAAACAAAGATTAGAGTGCTCGTAATATATTTAACAAACAAAATATGTATCTGTACCAAGCGCCTAGTCCTCTATTTTAGCTTAAAGTTAGCGATAACTGTTAAACTTTTTCTTAATTGTAGGCGTTTTTGTAGTAACTCAGCTTTAATTTCATACAGCTGCAGAGATGTCTGATAGTAACAATTCATAGAAATCATTAAACAGCCAATAACCTATGCAAGTTAAATAATTTTTATGTATATGATAAATGCTATGTGTCAATTAAATGAAATCGACAGTTAGCGAGAGAATCGGAGACATCAAACATGTCCGTCGCGATTGTTCAAGTATCTTTTCTTTTTCAATTTTTGTTTCCTTAGGGCAAACAAGCATGCGTACCATAAGAAAGTAGGTGATCACTACCGCCCTAGATCGCTCGCTGATTCCAGAGAAGTCACTAGGGCGTTGCCGACTTTTTGGAAAGAATACGATCTCTGGGAAGTCGTAACTATTGAGGAAATAGGATATATTATGAAGGGATAATGGACCACCGGAACTTTCATTCACTGGACGAACGAACAGGAGAAGCGGTTACTTCGTGTCTGTAGTCTGTGAAAGTATTATTGTCTCACTGATCGAGCTGGCGTTTTATCGTTCTTTAGCCAATTTGGCCACAGGGTGGTTCTACAACATAAAAATATTACACATATTTTATATTACACATTTCATGATATTTAAATTTTACTACATCAAAATATATGTGCTGGTGTACGAAAATCATATAAATAAATGAGAAAATTATGCCGTTTTTAAGTGTTAATAAATAACTGGACCTTTGAATGATTCTGTAATTTGTAGGCATAATGTTCATTCTATAAAGTAAAACAAGAAAAGCAAAATGATAGTCTTTGAGATATGCGATCAAACTTTAAAATAGAAAACGTTGTTTTAGAATTTATTACATATTTTATTTAAATGAAAAGTTAAAAGTTTTTTTTTTTTCAATAACATGTATGTATACAGATGATGTAGGAAATACAATTTTGAAATCTTGTACAAGAATTATTTCATTTATAGCAGAATTAAAATTATTTCTCAATTAGCAAAATGCTGTAATGGCGGATATAGGAAGCGTAAATTAGTTTGTATATACAGACATCCGGTGGAGACTTTCGTATAAACAAGTATATCTCTTCTCGTAATCATTGTTATTGAGGTGTTTTGGTGAATATCGTAAATAGTAATAGAACGGAAATGGTATTAGAATAGAATAATGTTAACGAGTATGCTAAAGTATGTTGCTAGAATCAAAAATAAATAGGATCATTATTTTGATTTCAGCCTTCAATCGGATACGCCATGTTCGGGCTCGCCGCGCCGGTCAAGTGCCAGTTGGCGATAATTTTCTTTAAAGTTGAAACTCTTAGTTTACAACGCACATTAGTGACATTTTTTCGTGGATTAGTCCGCACGATTATAGGGTAAAATATTAATTCTGATGCCAGTAGCAATTCTAATGGAATCTTTAAAAACATTCTTTGTATAAAACGACATATTCCTGTTGGTATTTTAGGCGAGTTCGTAGAAAATTCAGTATGTGTGCATGAGTGCGTGCGTGAGTCCGTGCCTGCGTGCAAACGTGCGTGCGTGCGTATGTGTGTGTGTGTGTGTGCGTGATTTTCTAAAATCTTGAGCCAATGTCGCATCACGGTAGATTTGGAGAAATCTTAAAATTTCAATTTTCAGAACATTTTTCGAAAAAAATTTTATACTACTATATCGATCGATACCAAAATCTAATCGGCTCTTTTTCCCAAAAAAATTCATCGATTTTCGTAAATTGCATAAAAATCATTTGATTTGTTCAAGAGATTTCGCTTTTGAAAAATTGTTCAAAAAGTGACTTTTTACAATATTTCTTAAACTACTCTGCCGATAAGTTGCAATATTTAATCAGCTATTCTGCTTAAAAAGCAACGTGGATTATTGTAAATTACATCAAAATCGGTGGGTTGGTTCGACGGATATCGTTGACAACTATTCGTAAAATGGTAATTTTTCCAAATAAATTCAAAGTGGTTGTTGAATTGATGTTAGGTGTCAGTCAACTTTCTTTGCTTAAAAATTACGTCGAATGCAATGAGCATTAAACCAAGCGTTCATTAAATAACGTAGTTTAATAGTTTAAAAAAAATTTGCGCATTTTTTTTTAATAGTTCAACTCAAAGAGACGCTAACGTATTAAGACTATATTTATGAGTTCGGTGATCTAGAAAAAACACAAAAATCGATCTTTTGAGCTCAAATTCAATAATTAACTGCTAAGTATCGTATATTTTTGAAAAACTTGGGTTCGAAATACGAAAAACTTCAATCATGGCCTGTAAGGTCAACTGTTTTTAACTCAAAAAACTTAAAGATAAGTCTTTGAACTTCGATGTAACAATATTTTAAAACTTAAGGAGCTCAAAAACGCGTCAATAAATATAATTCGTTTTTATTTAATAGGACGTTTTAGAGATGATCTGCAGGGTCAATAGTTTTTAACCTTTTTAAATGTGACTCATACAAAACCCCATATGGTCTCGAATGCCTTAGTAAGTAATATGTCACTCTTATTCAATTAGCCGCCTGACATTTGGCACATTGATCCATCAGTTGATGGCCGACCTTCACGCAGCTCGTCTTGGAAAAAAACACTACTACGATTAAATTCAGGATACAAACGTCTCACGCAGTTCAGATGAGGTGTTTCCCTCAAAAAATCATTTTGAGAATAGCAGTGTAACCTCGAGGCGATAGGAACTATTGAAATGATAAAAAAAACTGGCTAAGAGCATATCGGACCATGCTCATTAGGGTTCCAAAAACATTATTATAAATAATTGCACTACAGATGAAAAAAGTACGTTGTTACACTTTTTCTATATTTCAGGTACAAAATAGTTGTAAGCACTTTAGTCGCCTATAACTATAAAAACAAGTAGGTAGGTCGACTATTACTATTAAACTAGTATAGACTAAAGTGCATTAGCAAAAGAGCGTATCTTCATAGAATTATGTCTTTTTGTTGAGAAGGGCAATTTTTCGGCAATAACTCGAAAACAGTACATCCGACCATGTCAAAAATAATTTTTGTTGAAAGTATTTATTAAGCTTTATTTTTGTTATTTTTTTGTTATATGGTTTAGAAAATAGAGGGGGAGAGGGCAATTTCTGCTAATTTTGGAGCAATTATTCGCGAAATTACTCACGTAATCAGAAAAATTGCTTAAAAACCGTAGTTTTTTTGAAAAGAACTATTAAAGTATTTGTCACACGTTGATATTTGCTGAAAAAAATTTTTTTAGCTTCTGTTACATGAATGGAATACCGGCCCCGAAATATTTATTTTGATGTTTAACCACCAATCTAAGTACAGGCTCATATAAGGCATTTCCACTATAAATTTTATCAATATACGTCTAGTAGTTTTGAATGAAATACCTGTGACACACAGACGGACAGACATGACGAAATTATAAGGGTTTCGTTTTTTCCGTTTTGGCTCGGAACGTTTAATTATGGACGATATAGTTTCAATTGTAATAAACGATTTCCGCCAAAAAATATTTTAATCATTACAACACACCGAATATTCTATTACATATTAAAAAGCGATTGTCTTAAAATTTGTTACATGGAAATTTGTCCGATTTCACTATAAGGACAGGAAATGCGGTACAAATTAAGAATGATTTAGGGTCACGTGCAGTTTCAACGTATGCAATAATTTAATTATGTTTATATTATTGATCTACAACGAGAGGCTCGTCAATGATTTTGGCAGTTGACATTGTTAGCAATATCACTGAGTCGTATAAATCTATGCTTATCAGGTTGTTTGGTACCTTTATCTGTCATGAAACAGTGAACCGTTTTTCCATTTTCACCGATTATATGAAAATAAAATACAAACAGACAATATTTTTGTTATATACCAAAAGATCGACCAAAACGCTTAATTTTTACACTAAAATTATGCAATTCCCCTCACGCAGGATTTTTTAGCAGACTTTATAAACATTTATTTATTTTTTGGTCACATTTAAAATACTGGTACGACGGCCGAGTCAAGAGCTTTGCCTTGCAACTAGAAGCTCCGGTTTCAAATACTATCCACAAAGGATGTAACCAATGCCTTTTTGACGTAAGTTAAATAAAAATTACTCGCTTCGTGCCTCAGAGAGCACGTTAAGTATCGACCGAAACGTTATTACCGTATTAGGGCTAAGGCAATACCGGTAGACGTAGAATCATGGGCAGATTTGTATTTTGGAGATTAATGGAGGGTTGGTTCCATAAAGGCACGCCGGTTTAACGCTGACAAGGGTTCTGTCAATGTTAAAATTCTTGCATTTTCTAAGTTCTCGGCCAATTTCTTTGATTTTAGTTTGAACTGATAGGTCTATTGGTTTTAAATTTTTGTTTCGACTTTTATCGCGATTTATAGTTCATGATACTTCAAAGTTTGGAGTTAAAATGTTGTCATTATTTTCGGTGAGTGCTTCTGGAGCTCTAGTGTTATTGAAGAAAATTAGATCTAAGGATCACAACACACTTTGTGTATTTTCGCGAACGTCTTGTAGTTTCCGCGATATTTCATTTTGTTGTATATCGAGCGATATAAAAGAAGAAGAAATTAATTCTATAACCATGCTGGCGAAGCGGGGCAAGCCGACCAGAGAAAGGGCAGAGCGTCTGCCGGGCCAGCTTACCCATTTTATTGTATATTTTTCAATTCATAAATAGTGATACAACACCCGTTTGCTTAAACCCAAAGTAATTTAAAATTTTACGTAATTTTAATCGTTGATACGGAACTCCGCATGCGGGAGTCTGGCTCCCACCTTCGCCGCTTTTTTACTGCTTTGTTTCAAAATTGTTTTGTAACGCACCCAAGCTTAAGGGCGGCACATGTGCATCGAATCCGATACGCCTTTACGGCGACTCTCTCAGCTCAATTGCCGTTGATTAGTGTGTACACGCGTTCTCGTCTCGGACGCCGCACAACTCGGGCGCACACCGCAAGCGACTGCGGCGCGGGCGAAACATCCTGTTCAGAGATTTCCGCTCCAGCTTAAAGTTATCAAATCGAAACGATCAAGGAATAAGCAGTGAAACCCAAGAGATATGGAGAGCGCTTATGACGTAAGTGGTCGTCGGAAAACGAGTCGAATGTGGTTGACGGTGAGTGTTAAACTTTTAAAATTAGTTGTATATATCGACATCACGATAATGTTTAATTTTCAATGTCACCAAACAAAACTGTAAAAGCTGTGTGGTCATTTCAGTTGATATCAATATATCACAATGTCTTTTTTAATAAATAACTCAAATTTGAAATATTTCAATCTAAAAATTCTATGTCGAACAGTTTGTTCAAAATCGATGTTAAAGTAAATTTTGAGCATTCACATTAAATGAGTTTTATAACCATAAGAAATCCATATTCATTGAGGGTTATGTTGTGATTCGCCGATTATCATTAATGATCGTAAAAATAATGTAAAGTTTTGGGGATGGCAAGGCCAACCCTTGCCCAGATTTTTGCCAGAGACTTACAAAATACTTATAATTTCATTGAACATGTGAGGACTCTGCTAAATGGGAACTTAAAATTGCATGTTTCTAAATATTACTTTCCACCAATTTATGTCTTTACATAACACTTGCGAGTCTTCACGCAAAATTCCCAGTTTGAAGTCTCGAAACATACGGCGCTCTTCGATAATCCATTACAGATCACTAAAAAATCAATCAAAAAAACATTGAAAAAGGTTTTTGTGATTTTGGTTTAAATATGAACTTTACTTTGAAAAACATAATTTCAAAAATTTGGTATAACACACACACTGCAAAGCAACGATAGCTTTATTCGACATAAATATATTATAACGTTTTATGGTACTTTTCAACAAGACCCCACTCCATAGGATTTATTTACCTAATGGACACCATTATGTTTGGTTAATGTCACATCACCAGCGACACCTACTGTAGCCTATACATTCATATGTCAAAACTATCGTAATCGAACGACGCATTTATAAATGTAACATCTACGATACATTGAAAACCCTTTTAGAGCCTTGTAAATCTTGAACCCTTTCTTAGAATTCATAACGGTTTCAGAAATGTAAACATGATTTTAAAAGACCTTTTAAACAAACTTTACGAGACAGGTTCTAAAAACTGTAAGTTTGTCAGTTCTAATATAAAATCAAACAACCGCCTTCGTTTGGATTATAGCTGCTGTTTAGAGGTAGCATCAGAAATAGCAAGATTTTACAGCGAAATCTAATTATGCGTTTCGACTTCACAGGTTCATAGAAAAACTAAAATACGTGCATAATTATTTATACCGATAAAAACGTTACCCTCCGTTGCGTCGTGCAGTCGGGTAAACAAGCGTTTGTTTGAATTTTAAGATTGCACTAAAACTTAAAGGTTTCCAACAACGTTTACTGTAATCGTGAAAATACTTCGCGCTTCAAGAATCGATTATCCGCGCAACACAACAACGGCTTATTAATAACACTTTTTTACATTACCTGAAAGCATAACATTCAGATAATGTTGAATGCTAGGTTTTGAGTGATTAAATGCCGTATTTAATATTACATATAGTGTTTAACTATCAACACAGTATATTGCGACGATATAGGAGCGGTGGTGAACGCGCTGTTGGACATTCGTTCGTTGACCGTTCGCTGTGTCGGGTTCGATAACTTGACCACAGGAGATTTGATTGATTACTTTTTAACATCAGTCAAACTAGAACACTTGCTCGTATTGATGTTTCATCAGTGACTTGGGCCGTATGTTAAGCCGCCAGTCGCGGATTGTGACCATGTTGACGATGACGGTCCCCATCAGCTCCCACGTAGGCAGACGCGACGGAGTTAATGTCAAAACCCTCACAATGTGAAGTAAAATTGTGGGAGAGGGATCTACGGTGGGCAAAATCTTACGGCTTAAAGATGTGTATTAAGTATCTGAAGAAATAAATAATATTATTTTGCATTAACCATATTCTTGATAGGTACTGTTAGCTGCAAAACTTCTTATAAATAAATAAAGCATTTTACTTCTACAGTCAATCTACAGCTCATCTGAGTTGTAACTAATCTATGTTCGCTTAAAATTCTAAAAATATCAGCTGAGTTATTTTTTCGTCAAAATTGTTTTAATTATTATTATTTGTTCATTAGATAATTATATTTTATAATTCTTTGTCTTTAGCCTTTCAAAACAAGACTGAAAGGTTAAAGGTTTAGTGATGCAGCGGAGGTCATAGGACTACTGTTTAAAAAAAAACGTGGCATTTAGAGCTAAGTTTTTGTAAACCTTATCAATAACTAACGAAAAATTAAATATTTCTAGGAAAGGTATACAAAAACAGATATTTCTCAAAGTACGACCTCCTGGGCTAGGTCATTGTACATACAACAAAAATACGCAATCAAGAAAATTAAATATACACCATCTAGTTGGTTTATAAATGTACAATATTAATTTTTAGTTCAACAATTACAACTCTATAATATCAACATACGGTGGATAGAAAGATGAGCATTCGAACTATACCTTTGGAAAAAATATGGACAGATGGATGAGGGAGTACTAACCACTTTAAGCCGTGATTGCTACATATGAACTCTCAACATATGTCAGTGAAGTTGTCTTTATAAATTATGAAATTTTACTCAATTTTAATATATCCTACTAATACTATAAACGCAAAAGTTTGTAAGAATGTATGGATATCTGGATGTAGGTTTGTTACTCTTTCACGCAAAAATTATTAAATGGATTTTGATGAAATTGCACAATAATATAGCTTACATATCAGAATAACACATAGGATATAATTTATAAAGACAGTGTGAATTATCCAAAATATAACGATAAGTGTCCAGTAAGTAGGAAAAAAATCTGCCATCTGCGAGTTATTCTGGCAGTCGCCGCAGAAACCGTTGGACTTACACATTATACATATAATGTATAATGGAAATGTTTATCTTAAATAGTCCTACAAAAAGTCCGCGACGGCATGTATCTATCTTTTATGTAAAAGCCATTATCACCAAAATAATGAACCATAAATACAATAAAAAAATATAATTTACTTCTAACGCACATTTGGTACTAACAAATTGATCCTTATATTAAAATAAATTCAGACAGACTTTACCTGTTATCGAGAGAGACTGCAACAGACGAGATTAATGCGTGTCTGAAAGCATCATAAAGGCTTTATCTTACCACTAACATGCGACTCCAGTTACTCAGCGATATCGAGTCAGGAGTATATGCTCAAAAACTCCTAGAAATTGGTGAAGGTCACCTACACACCGACCAAGAACGTATGGTTCTTTTCACACACCAATTTTGCCATGTCGTGGAGTCGGAAGACGAACTCAATGATCAAGTTTTTCCGAATCTGCAACAATATATTCTCGACAAAAATTGGTTGTGTGAAAGAACCATACTGGCACCAAAAAATGAGACTGTTGCGAAAATAAATAAAAAAATCTTGGACGAAATAACCAGCGAAACATCAGGGTATAACTCCATCGACACAGTTATGTCATCCGATGACACTACGAGCTACCCCGTGGAGTTCCTAAACTCTTTGGGGTTATCTGGGGTGCCATCACATTAGCTGGAATTAAAACAGGTGTACCCGTTTTGTTAATGCGTAACTTGGATGCGCAACAGATTATGCAACGGTACTCGGTTGCGAGTCACCGAACGAGGAAGGCACATTGAGAAGGCCACAATATTAACTGGAGAAGTCAAGGGAGACAATGTTCTTATACCACATATCCCAATCATGCCCAGTAACTTACAGTTCAATATTAAACGCCTGCAGTTCTCATTAAAAGTTGCATTTTCAATGACTATCAACAAATCGCAGGGTCAAACTTTAAAGGTAAACATTTGGGCACGCCATGTTTTTCCCACGGCCAGCTGTACGTGGCTTACTGACGCGTTTCTAAATCGCAAAATCTGCATGTTTATGCGGAGCGAAATAAATCGTTTAAGATAGTTTATAGGAGTATATTGCAGTAGCTACCTATAACTTTTGCATTACCATCGATCATCATATACATCCGTACCTATCTATCCTTACAACTATAGCATTTATAATACCTATTAGGGAGATCATCATGACACACATGAACACTTAGTTCCAATTTACATACATTACACAATATACTTGTTCGAACACTTATAACTGGAGAACGGCTGAATCGATTTTCATGATTTCTAATTTGATGGATTTATCTCCGTCCCGAATAGCAGAATAATATAAAAAACATTGAAAAATTGACGAAAAAATGAAATACTTTTATACTCGTATCATCATTATCACAATTTTCCATCACCACGCGGGTAAAACCGTAGGGAGCAGCTAGTACTATAAAACTATAAGAAGACTGTATCTGGAAATGAAATATTTTATGAAAATTTTGGAGGTGATGTACTGAACATGAACCTTACCTACTTCAGGGAGACGTCGTCTCTTTTCGTGTTCACCCGATCGTATCGGTAAAAAAAATTGTATTTGCTATGATTGTTTATGTACAGATGCTTTTATGAAAATTTAAGGACTTTCACGACCTTTTATTTTTTTATGTTTATCTCAATTCCACGAGGTGGGTCGATATTTTGATCAATCACGCCGTCATGAAACGTCGAATCGCGGAGTAAAGCTTCTAAGTCAACGTAATAAAAAAATGCCATAATTTATGTCTTATATTTTGACATTCACTATTAAGTATTAAAATTTATAAGGTACTTACCATTGACTTGTAATGATAAAATTTGTCCAGAAATAAGATCTCACAGCAGAAAATAAACCCCAAAAGCGATAATTTGTAAGTTATATCACAGAAACAATACATTCTCGTTTACAAATTTTCGTTTCTTATATCTACAGATTTACGAATTCGCATTACATGCACAAATTTGCAGTTGAAGTATGGACCGCGATGAAGACATAAGTATGGGAAAGCATTTTCAACTTCTCGCAGTGAAAATTTAAGATATCAATTTAGTATTTACAAAAAGCTTTGAAAATATTGTTGAAAAAAAAGCAAATGGTTCAGATTTCTCTGGAACTATCTCGCCAGTATTGGTATTGAAAACAGACATAAGTTGTCGAGAATTTTGATGGATGAAATATGTATATAATTAAGTCTGTGCACAACCCTTAGGGTGAGAATCCTATTAGCACTTGCTCTGTTTTTTTTTTTAATTATCTTATAAGGAACGTGGGCGAATTGAGAACCAGTTGAAGACATTTTAATGTTAACATTTTACAAACTGTTATTTTCAAAACAGACGCTGAATTCATAGAAATACAATTTTTATTCAACGTTAAATCATTAACAGTAGTGTGCTTCAAACTCTCATTTGCAATATTTAACTGTTAACTGTTAAAGTTAAAAGCTAAACCCGTCGAAATATATTGTTTCACAATTGATTGTTAACTATCTTATAGACAATGTTGGAAGTGCGTGGGGGTTCCTCCGAATGCTAAGTTAACTTTCAAATGCGCCATTTCGGTATTTGTGACGTAGGTATATCCATAGTCAGTATATTTTAGTTATAATTTGTTTATTCTCTTAATAATTTATAACAATAGACAATAATCGGGATTTTTATTGCAATCCATTTCGAAAAATTATACCATCTATGGAACTAAGGATCATATATTACGCGCTTATCGTAACTGACAGCATCTGTCAATTAACATTTAACTTCAACAAGCGATTTTATCAAGCGACAAAATTTGATAGTCTTACTAAATGCTAAGTAAATGTTATGTTTAATACTTAAAATTTATAGTCAAGAACTACTACTGATTTTGAAACATTTCACTGTTAAAGCAGCCGGCGTTTAAGAACCGATTAACGAAAACCTGGATTTATTGTGTCCCTATGAACCAATATTTATATATTTTAATAAACGTGTAACAATCATCAAACATTTTAAATCTTATAGCCGTATCAAATATTGCATTCTACCCTACCAGCCAACGAATATTCTCGGTTTAAACAATATGTATCTACTACGATGTTGACGTGTAAATAACTATTGTTTACAATTATTTTGAATAATAATGAATAAGTGCAGTATTTGCCTGTTTAATTGAAACTAAATGTGCGCGAACGGAATAGGGAGGACGACAGTGCGAACTGGTTCCATTGTTTAGAACAGTGATATTGACCGTATGTTTGTTTTTCGGTGAATTATTTGTATGTACTCGTGTATTATCACAATAGTAATCAAATGTCGTAACCAATGAACGGACTATTATGAAGCTATGTGCCTACCTGCTTATTTTCGATTCGGTAGTTTATTTTATTTTTCACTCGTTCGGCGTAAGTATTGCGTTCGCAACAAGGAATTTCAGCTGCATAATAACATGTTTGAATAATCTATTATGAAGTTATTACACATATTTCAGTGCGCGTTCATGACTCGACGCTTAATTTATTTAGGTGCTTAATTAAGATAATCTCGTGATTCTCGGCAGTCTGACGAGATAACCTTTCCGAGCCAAGTTCAAATTTAATGGATGTCATAAATTACCGTGGTGTATTTCTAAACTCGTGGTTACTAGAAGCTCTAGAGCTCTGAATTTTTCTAGTGCGATCCGGTTCAGGCGCGTTCGCGTGAGCTCGTACCGGCCGCCGGCGGCGCCGGCCGGCGCGCGCCGGCGGGTAGGGCGTCCGCCGTCAGTCGGATTAGCCAAGCACTGTTTTGATCATTTTGATATTTCTATTACTTTGTCGTATTTTAAATACAATACTCAAAATGAAACATAGAGAAGGTTACGTATTACATGTTTGAATTTTTTAATATATATTTTACACGAATTTTATTATACCTACCATACTGGATGGTATCGTGTTCAGTGGTTAAGAACGCGTTGCCTTTGAATCAGCATGTATCGGGTTAGATCTCGATCATGAGTGAATTAACCGATAAAGTATTAAGTCTAATGAAAGCATTTAGTACATGCCTAGGAAAATACGATCAAGCCACTGGTCACGGGCGTGGTCAACGTGTCGGTGACCGCGGTCGTGGGCAGCTTCTAATCCGCATTGCACTAGTTTGGAGGACTTAGTTCAAGCTACCTCAATTCGAAATAATAAGATTGTGGAACGGCATACGTCAGCAGTGGAACAATTAAAAATCCGGAACAACTCGGAATTACATTTTGTACGAATTTCTTTAAATATATCGAGAAAACCTTAAGGACTATTCTTTTTGTCAGCTCATTGTTATATATTTTGTGTTTTTACTACATAGTTCTACTTATCAGATGATAAGTAGACGAACGACACCTAAATCCGTACGAAATAATATACTTTAAGTATGTATATCGCTACAATGTTTTATCAGACATTATTTTTTATAAATTACTGCTATAAAACTACATTTATCTCCATGTTCATTTATCGAAAGGCAAATATCGATGACCTGATACTTATTAAAATGAATAATAATTGATACTGAACTAGTTGGTTGCACACTTAAATTACTCCGTTGTGTACTACATTCCGAGTGTAGCAAAATTAGCAGTTTTCAACCACCAGCATGCTCATAAAAAAAACGATGAGACCATACGACATGACCTTTTTAAACGTAAGCCCTTATACAGATCGTACATCAATAAAGTTTCTATCTGTTCGATAAAAAACTGATAGCTCATCTTTTAATTTCAATTTTTTAAAATTGAAAGTCAATGGATTCAATCGACCATTTTAATAAAGTCGTACGCTCAATCAATCGAGATTACAGAATGGGTCGCTCGAGTCGAGACGTTGTCCAGTGGGAAGGCTACGAGCATTCCCAGAGTGTTTGTTTCGCCTTTAATTAAGGGAACGCGAGCTCATCCAATGATCCACACACTGACCGACACGCCAATGGTCCTAAATGTTTGTCATGACTTTTAGACGCACCTTTTAATATGTACTTTAATTTTCAGTATTAAATATATTTCATAATTAATAATTCTCTATTTTATTTAAACAATTAATAGTTGTTTAAGTACTAAAACAAAATGAATACGTATTTTATTAAATCCACAGTTAGAGGTGGTAATTCTATCAATTATGCGCTTATTATTCGTGTAATTCCTACTACAGTCTCAATACAAAAGTAATTCTCGTAACATAAACACTTAGCACATCAATACGACACAGTGCATCTCACTAGCGCTAATTGTACCTATAGTACTGTAGCAATAGCACGGACTAAAGTGACGTAATCTTAAATGTTTTATATGCTTCGTCTCTAGCATGTATCCCGGTATGCTGAGTACCACCTTTCGACAATAGCAGTTTATATCTGGTGCCCCGTCAGCGTGCAAGTAAATTATTTTTCCCCATCTTAATAAAAAATGGCCCCGACTCCGACTTTACTAAGGGCCGACTCCGACCTCGCACGTGATAGTGACGCGATCGGGACACGGACAAAAGGGGCAGTAGCTGGAACCGTATGAGTGATGAAGGGCGAAAAAAGAATAAGAAGGAACTGAATATAATTTTTTACTCCTTTTTCTGTAGTGGACGGCAATGCACTCTTATGGGCCTTTGCCACGCGCGATTCAGTCTTATTGTCGCAGTGCTATGCGCATGTTCGCCCCGCACTGGATAAGCCACTTGGCAATAGGAAAGAGCAGACGTGAACGAGTGACAATTCGCACAATAATGTGTAAAACACACTACCGAGGTGACCAAGGTGTTGAGACGTTGAATAGGACTTAATTTTTTATTAATATGAAGGACACCTCAAAATTTAAGAGACGCTTGGTTTTGGCCTACGCCGACTGCGCCTAGCGCCGACGAGCAAGCATCTCACACTTCAGAGACGCTTAGTTTTGACCTAAGCCGTGTGCGTCTGTCTGATTGTGTATTTCTTCCTGCTATGAAACTTTTGATGTGAAACATCTATACGCACATCGGACTGGAGTAAAACCAGGACGTTTCAAAATTCAGTAGACGCTTGGCTTTAGCCGTCTGTGCCCAGCACTGTCAGCAAGTAGAGGGAATAATGCGTTAGCATGAGGCAATACTGATAAAAGCAATATTGAATGCGGTTAAAGATAATCATGAGCTCTTTTCCTTTCATTCGCAATACCTGCCATCCTCATCTTATTCCAGTTATAATAATACAGTAATAATAATATGACAGTTATAATAATATGACAGTTTTGATGTTTGACATCTATCGGGTGTCCACTGACGCACTCTTTTTTCACTGTCTTTTCTACCTTTAGACAATGGCTTTTTATTTAAAGAATTCAGTGCACTCAATGTTTTCATGAAGCTCGTCTACATTAAAAATAAGCTACAAGATACGAATTAGCACTTGCCAGTGTGGCTGACAAAAAAATAGCAGACTATATATTGTGGAAATATAGTTTGAACGATATTTACAAAAATGTGTTGCATGACTTGGGTAATATGTATTACAGTTACTACAATATCGTGCATGATTATGGTGTGTTTTATAGAACTTTACCTGAACTCCCGAAAGGAAGGAAACCGCGACCTTGAATAGGGAGATAGAGCAGCAGAAGAACAGAAAATGTGAAATACTGTTTGATGCGACTAAGATAATCTACCCTTAGAGTTTAATTCTATGACGATGGTAAGCCATACATGGCATTTTAAAGATGGCAAACGAGCAAAAGAGTTGCTGATCACCACCGCCCATAAACACCTACGGACCCGAGGGAAGCAATTACTGTATTGTCGGCTTTGTATTTGAATATTTTATCAATTTGGTTGTTCTACGATCAATTAGATTTCTACTAGTCTCTTATTCGGCACTTTGTCACTTTTGAGAATCAAGAGGATAAGAATGGGAACGATCTATTTTCATTTCTAAAACCATTAGAAATTATGATGACCGCTGCAATTTTTTTTTTTAATATTAAGTTGAATGTTAATACGCTAATGAAATAAAAGCTCGATTCAAACATTTTGTCAAAATCAATTCCTTAAACCTATACCTATAGCATGAAGCGGTATTGGAAATTCTAAACACTATTTATATCCACACAAACTTTTTTAGAGGAACACAAAAAAAAAGATACCTGAGCCGAGCTCGTTGTCTCAAAAATAGCTTTTATTTATTTTCAGATATTCGTCACCATCGTCATAACAACGGCGCCGACAGTTAAATCTGCACCAAATGTATCAGAAGACAAACCCACTGCTCCGAATAATATTAATGACTCATTCCGCAACGGTACCTTTCCGTCAGAATTTTTTCACTGGGAAGACTACTGCGTCCTGGCTGCAATGCTCATTATATCTTGTTTGCTCGGAATATTCTATGGTTACTTTGGGGAAAAGCAAACTACGAGTGACGACTTTCTTCTCGGCGGTTCGACGATGGGCACTTTCCCGATGGCATTGAGTCTAGCGGCCAGGTAACTCGATCATAAAAAAAAAGCTACCTAGAATAGTCTAATAGGCTCAAAAAAGGAAATCCTGTATTCCATCCCATTTGAAGTTTCCATAATTATTTTTGCAAAGTATAAATATTAAATAAGCAATCATAAAACAAAAGAAAGCAGGATAGACCAAGCCAATAAATAATAATAAAACTTCACTTACTTTTATTGCATACGCATGTTTTATTTACTTATACTATGAATTTTAATTATTGAAAATGTTATCTAATTTTAAATTTATGGCTTTTTTTACCACTTAAAAAATATGGTTTAACTTACAACTAAAGATGACAATAAACTTGTAGTAAAATTAACGTTTCTAAAAATCGTGGGTATGTACAATACATGAGTTTGAGTGTTTGGAGTCATCCCATCCTTAGAAACCAATGCGTTGACAAGTGAAGCGCGATAAAATAAAAAGTATTCTAATGGTTTCGTAGTGTAATTTCGTGTCAGATATATTCTGTCAGATATATGTCAAACATAAACATTACGTTTTCGTGTTTACTTTTTCAAATTTCAAACTATGAACTCCGATTGTGGAAACAATGTTTTATACATTCTGGTTATTTAGATTATATAAATAGATAATGTAATTTCTTTAGCATAAAGACTGTAGCTATAGCTATTCATTCCGAAGTTCGAATTACAAACATTTAGCTTCTTTTGTTCATTGAAATAAATAGCATGACTTTACAATATAATTCAAAGAGAGAGAGAGAGAGAGAGAGAGAGAGTGAGATATAATTGAATTTCAAAATTAATTATTAAATTAAAAATTTTTCAAACGAACTTTCTCTAAATAAATTTATGCGGGAATGAAAACGGGCATCGTAAATAGATATGAAAATAAAAACTAGCGAAACGGGAAAGGAATGAAAAATTTGAACTGAACTTCCGATTGTGGTTGAGATACCACACTCTCACAGAATAAGGACGTGAAATAACAGCTTCCGCCGTTAAGGTTCGTCCATTAAATGAAAGTTCCGGTAGCCCCTTCTCCATTCCATAACCCCACTCCCCCCTCCATCACATGTCATATTCCTACCCAAAAGCCCTACAATTCACTCGTAACACCTCTAGGGTTGCGGGTATCTGTGGGCGACGGTGGCCACCTATTTTTTGGTATCTCGCGTGTTCGTTTGCCCCTCGATCTGCTGTAAAAATGCAAATGTGAAATTTTTTGAAATGTTTTGTCTTTGGACACAAAACCACATTTCAGTTCTAACTCTAAGTGCTAACCAGGAAGAAAGTAAACTGTAAATCATTTATAAGTTTCTCTAATCTTTATTGTACGTTGTTATGTTTTATTTTCGCGTTTCGTTTCTACTTTTCGTGCTCCAGTTTCGTGACAGCGATCGAACTGTTGGGAAACCCGACGGAGATGTACCTGTCCGGGGCGCAGTTCTGGATGATTTGCGTCGCCTTCCTCTTGGTCGTGCCCATCGCCAGCTATCTGTTCCTCCCGGTCTTTATGAAACTGCGGCTGACTTCCTGCTACGAATATTTAGTATGATAACTCATCTATTATTATAACAAGTCTTTATTCAAAAACGAACACTTATTCGTATAATATTTAAAATGCCTTTTAAGTTATGTTTGTTCTAGATCTGCCGTGAATATACCTGTTTATTTCTGGTTCGATCGGAATTGTTTACTTGAAATTTTATGTACGGATTAACAATTCTGTCAGTTCTGTTAGTCTGGTCGCATTTCTAACAAAGTTTTTATTTTCATAATCCCATGAAACTATTAATTGACTTAAAAAATTGTTGTTTAACAATTCATTTCCACGTAGCTTGTGTATATATTCATATATAAATATAATTCTAGGGATTTTTAAATTACATTATTGCGCTGGGAGCATGCGGCTGTCGTCTGTGTTGTAACTAATTATGCTCTATAATGTCTTCGATGTTAATAAGTACATATTTATAAGTAAATATTCTAAATCTTCAATTATTTAGTATAATAATTCTGGTTGAATTATGAATGTGCCTTTTAAGTTATGTTTGTTCTAGATCTGCCGTGAATATACCTGTTTATTTCTGGTTCGATCGGAATTGTTTACTTGAAATTTTATGTACGGATTAACAATTCTGTCAGTTCTGTTAGTCTGGTCGCATTTCTAACAAAGTTTTTATTTTCATAATCCCATGAAACTATTAATTGACTTAAAAAATTGTTGTTTAACAATTCATTTCCACGTAGCTTGTGTATATATTCATATATAAATATAATTCTAGGGATTTTTTAAATTACATTATTGCGCTGGGAGCATGCGGCTGTCGTCTGTGTTGTAACTAATTATGCTCTATAATGTCTTCGATGTTAATAAGTACATATTTATAAGTAAATATTCTAAATCTTCAATTATTTAGTATAATAATTCTGGTTGAATTATGAATGTTACTATATCTGCTTTGATTATTTTTTGCATAAATTTCTATAATTATTTATCGGTTATATTTTAGAACATATTGCATTTTCTTTTCAGGAAATAAGATTTTGCAAGACCGTTCGTATGTACGCGTGTATCCTCTACATGCTACAAATGACCCTTTATACCGCTGTAGCTGTTTATGCTCCGGCTCTAGCGCTTTCGGACGGTGAGCAAAATATTTAAATTATATTATTAAATATGCAGTACTACCGTTAATGTTACCATTCCTATGTGACATTTCAGTGACCGGACTGAACACATACCTGGCAGTTTCTTTGGTTTACGTTGTCTGTATATTCTATGCATCACAAGTGAGTGTATTACATTAAGTCAATCTATAATAGGTACTATTTATTGGAAGTTCTATATTAAGGGCATTTTTATAGTGAAACTTTTTTTCTATCGCCTCAAATTTTTTCGTTCGTCTATCACGTGGCGCATGTCGCATTACAGCCGGCCGCGGAGTAGGGGTAAAGTGAAAGGCGCTCGACAGAGCAGCCAAGGCCAATATGGCGGCGCCCATGGCTCGCATCAGCTAACCATGTAGCATTCACATTCTCATGCATTCGTGCAAGTGCTTCGCGGCATTTGTTTTAAGTACAAAATTGTATTTTAATATTTTCTAATCAATAAATTTCATTCTTATTGCTTACTGCCTATAGACCAGATGTATGAACTCATTAAAATACGAAATAACTTTTAAACTTAATAAAAATATAATAAAAAACCAATAAACCTTATAATTATCCTACTCCTAGTACTCTATATTCATGTCATTGTCCCGTAGGTTGCTTTTTTTAAGTTTCACTTCTACAGTATGTTAAATGCACGCACACAGATTTTTTTTTTAGTATTCATAGGTCAAAGAATTTGAAATCTAGTCTTGCACATATCGTAAAACCGACTCAGCACGATCCAACATTGATTAACTTGTAAAAATGTTTGTCGTATTTCATTTTGCCCAAAATTTTATTAATTTAACGAAGTGCACAACGTATGTCGCAATCCATCCGTTTGTGTTTTTTATCGTATACAAAGGATATGCTCGTGTTCACTTCAGGGTGGCATGAAGGCTGTGATAATGACCGACACCTTCCAGTCAGGAGTGCTGATTGGATCTTTGGTCGTGGTGCTGGCGCTGGGAGCTGAACGCTTGGGTGGCCTGCCTGTGGCCTGGGACTACGCAAACAAAACTGATCGCTTACATTTTTTCGAGTATGGTGTCAATAAAATTAATATCGCGAAACACGAAATTACAATTCAGTACAACACCCGAAATTCTGCCGCTGTGAAGTTGATTACGAAAGCGACGCGTTGGCTTAAATTAGGGACGCGGGGGAGAAGAAAAAAGGGTCGAGGAGCGTCGAACCTGCGCATTACATCATTCGCAGGCAATTCAGAGCGGCAGAAGTTCATGTATTGTTCTATACTATCTATAAAAGATCTGAATTCGAATTTACTTTTCAAGAGCTTCCCGAAAATTAGCATCACACTTAAAATCATGATCGTTTTAAATGGAAGTTAATCATCATCATCATCAAATCATAATCATCAAATATTTCGTAATTTAAGATTCGTTTAATAAGAACTTCGTTTTCTCTTTCTTTACACGACAGCATGAACCCAGATCCGACGGTGCGGCACTCGTTCTGGTCGGTGGCGGTGGGCGGGACCATGTACTGGACGAGCATGTTCTGCGCCAACCAGGCCTCCATACAGAAGTATCTGTCTGTAGAACGCATTGCGCAGGCCCGCGTCGCGCTATGGGTGTCGGCGATCGGTCTCATTGCCGTATATTCCATAAATTTCGTCACCGGTGCCGTTCTCGCTGCACATTATGCTGAATGCGACCCCATAAAGGTAATCCGTCACCAAAAAGATGTAAGGATTGTCTGTCTGTCTAATAAGATGTATTTTTTAACTAACTCACTCCATAATATTAGTAAAATATCAACCTTTTATGTGGGAGAAGTCTCAAACAACACACGTGGTAATGTACTTTCATATCTATTGTATTAGATGCTTGATTAAGATAATTAGTAAAGTATCTGTACTTTAGGCGGGACAAATAACTGCGTCAGACCGTTTGCTGCCGCTGTACGTCGTGAACGAGCTGGGCGCGGCGCGCGGCGTACCAGGACTTTTTGTAGCTGGTATCTTTGCAGCCAGTTTAGGGTGAGTCTAATTATTTCCTTCATAGACGTGCTAAGAGCTCCTGCTCGCTTCACACGCCTACACACGCATTGTATGATCAGTTTATGACTATCTTTGCAACTTTGTTTCTTTAAATATTCAATTTAGATCTCTTTGACTACTCTGTTCCTCTATTGCAGGAATCATAAAGCGGAGCATTTGAGAGTGCTTTACAATCGAAAAATTATTTCTCCTATAGTCAACAATTATTTATATCGCTGCACTCTCGTTCGTACACGAGAATGGGAAATTTTTGCGTACCATTGTACAGATAATTCAATGATCATTAATTCTGCCAGCTTGAGATGATTATATATTTAATATAGTAGAAACGGTAAAACATCACAATAGTTTAGAAGACTTTCCTGTCAATCAACTGAAACAATTTGGAAATATGACTTTTGAAAGAGTTAATTAGTTAAGCCTTTCTTTATTTATTAGCCTTAGAATTACAGCAAGTAGTTCCCTATTAAAAATGGCTGTCTAATCAGTGTCCTTTAATTAAAGTTAATATAAATATGATTTTAGAAATGAGATCCGTTCAATAAATAGAATATTGCAATTTTTATTAGGAACCTCTAATAGTAAGTAAATATATCTCTTCGTTACTCGTCTGTTTGGAAAAGCTTGGGCTGTAACAATTACAATAATGTACTCTAGATGGCACTTTTAATTTTCTTTTGCTTCTTATTAAAAATTAAATGAGTAGTGATGACGAGGCGGCCACTTCTGGATTTCCCAAATTTTTGTCTCTATTTACGTATACTATTTAGAGTTCACTATATTTGGGAATGTTACGTGAATAACTATTGAAACATTTTCTAATATTAGCTTTTAATATATAGCCATCTTTGTCAATTGGATTTACTTGATAATTAAAATATAGTACACTATAAAATAATACACTATAAAAATAGTGTATTTACATAGAACATATTTGTGATTTGTCTATAGACTCTCATACATAGGAATATAAAAATGTTAAACTATTACAATATCAAATCTAACACATTTTTTTATATATATACATACCACTTAAGTATTGTATAAAACATAAGGAAGATTAATCATTTTTGGAACAATTTTTTTTGGTTCTGTTTTCAATATTTTTACGAAAAGAAAAATGGAAAGATAACGAAAACTTATTTATTTACAAAGTAAACGCTTCAATTTGTTGTTTCAATTTGGAATCAATGTCAATTCAGATTGAAAATTTTATCGTTTACGATTTCAATATAAATAATGTTTTTAAACGTAACATGTGCTCTTTTGAGGAATTCTGACTTGTCATCCTTGTTGATGTCGTGGCATTAACTTTTGTACAATTTTTAAATTTTCATTAGATCATTTCTCTTTATGGCCTCGTATTCAATGTTTTTTTTTATTATTTCTCTTACTAGGATTTTTACATTTAGCTATGAATTGTATTATCAGAATGTGCACGTTAGCTACGTGTCTAAACGTATTGGTACTATAGCATAGACTAGTACTTATATGTAATTATATGAAGGCGCTCTTACATACTAATAAAAAATACTAAAAAAGTGCATATGCTACTGAATTGAAAGCAATCAAGTACTTTGTATCACGACTAGATCTCTAATGGGATTGATCAATGAGTAGTTTATTATTTATTTGCATTATTTGGATTAAAAAAAAAAATATGACGTAAATTCAGACAAAAACTGTACACTTTGTATTGAAATTTGGCATGGTGCATATAGTCCTCCCGTATTTTATTTTTTGTGTGTTGGTGTGTATGCACGCAGCTGTACCAAGTCCTATATACTAGCTCTCAATATTTGATAACATTATTTAAAAATTTTACAGGACAGTAGCGTCGGCGTTGAACTCGTTGGCTGCTTTAGCGTGCCAAGACTTAGCCACTGGCTTGCTGGGCATCGCTATTCCTGAGCAGAAGGGTGCCATGGTAACATTAACATTTGTAACTATTTTTTAAGTTCTTGTAATGTTCGTAATAAATGTATATTGTTTTCTTTGCTCACTAAAGGTGTTATTTTCTTTTGCACGATATTAACTATTACTGGTAGAAAAGAAGGAATAATATACAGGGTACCTTTCAAACCGACGATAGACCTTCGAATACTGATGAAAAAGCTCACGACCAAACAGCATAACGCATTTAAACTTTGTATCAAATCAGTACAAACCTTATAGCACTTTTAGTAAATATTTTTAAATATGCTGAAAATCTCCATCTGTCGACGATGCCATTTTGGATGCCACAACTATAATTTCCCAAATTTTTAAATACCCATTTTATGATATTATGATGGATATTCGGTAAGAATTTAATATTATAAGTAAGCAATTGATTTTGCATTACAACTGCATATTCACACCAAAATATGTATAGATAGTCCTACAAATGTATCTTATCTTTGAAAATCAATATAAGTTTTCAAATTATTTATGAAAAATTACAAAATATTTGTGAAAAACAAAAAATGTACCACTTTAAGCTGGCGCTTTAGACCGAAAAACCAGACTCCGAGATTTGGAGCGAGTTATTTAGTTTGTCTTAACTTAATGAGTCACCGGTCACAAATGAGTTATTAATTCATGTAATCTTGATTTCGGGACAGTGCTCTTAAACACTGAGCCACATTGCTCTTCGTATGTCAATATGATGTAGAAATCACAAATCTAAAATCGTGTGTTCTCCCGTCGCAGGTGGGTCGCTGGGTGTGCGCGGCGTGCGGCGCGGTGTCTTTCGCGCTGGTGTTCCTGGTGGAGCGGCTGGGGCCGGTGCTGCAGCTGGCGCTGTCCTTCAACGGTATGGCCGGCGGGGTCGCCCTCGGCCTGTTCTCGCTCGGAATGCTGTTTCCGTGGGCTAATTCTAAGGTGAATATCATTCTCCACTTTATTTATCTTACGACGGTAAATGCAAAAATTTATATACTTCTATAAACGTAAAATATATTGTATAGATAATAAACAAATACGAATTTCTCATATAAGTACAAAATATAAAGTATTATGTATAAATATAAACTTTATGAAAAAAACAAACACATTGACTTGAGGCAAACATTGAATAAATTACAATTTTGTTGATTTCTTTTATATATTTCTATTTCATGAGTATACAATTTTTGTTATCATCCTATTTAATAAGCTAGTACTTTTATTTCATCTAGAAAGTTATTATTGTAGGGTACAATTTGTATTGCCTTTGAATCATAAAGTAACGGACTAAAAACCTGATCACGGGTGAATTGACCAATGAGGTTTTACCTAAACGACATCGATGCTTAAACGTAGTTTAACCGTCGTTTAACCAATCGCTCTGTGCTTCAGAAAGCACGGACACCTTCGGACCCGGACGTTGTCGCTACGTAGGTGATACTAATCCTCGGCAACCCTCAACCCTTATCAGCGCTATCTTGAAGGGCTTAAGGTCCATTTGAAACAAAAAAATTGTTGAAGAATATCATACTTATACTATGGAATGATAAAAACCAACTCATTCCCCGTAGCTACTTTAGGATTATTTTCGGTAAAGCCAATAAAATTGTTTTTGACACAGGGAGCGATAGTAGGTGGTGCGTTGGGCTTGGCGGTGGTGGTGTGTGCGGGCGGCGGGGCCCAACTCGCCAACGTACCCCAACCGCGGCTGCCGGCGCACACGCACGGCTGTCATCCCGCTATCGTCAATTTCACTGTACCGACGTCTGCTGATGGGTTTGTAATAGTTAATTATATTACTCTTTAGCCGTAACGTTAACCGTCTGAAGGCAGTTGCATATTTAATTATTGCTTAAATTGATTTGTATTTTCTTTACAAATTAAAATAATTGTTCTGTTTTCATTTATGATTTTTAAATACGTAATATGTATAATATCATGGTAAGTTGAAATCTTACGACATTTATAATTTTCTGTATTACGTTAGTGTTTATTTAATGGTCTGTGTGCGACACTACTTTTCCTCAGATAGTTGTTTTAAGGCAAAAAAGTGAAATGCGGAAGAATTAAGTTGTATCTCAATAATTTATTAATGTTACAAATTCCTAAACAATGAAATCAATCAACGATATTCGATGTGTTAAAAAGTGTGAACCTGAATGTATTAAACGTGTGTTGCCAAAGTTAATAATTTAGTTAGATGTAGTGCTATTGGCTGCCTCCATCACAATAGTAGATCTTGTACTTTTACGATTGAACTTTATTACCCCTCTAATTGACCCGTTTAATCATAGTAATGAAAACAATTTAAAAATGAGGCGATTTGTCTCCGCTGTCAGTAATTAAGGTCGTATTTATTTTGCCAACACTTCTGTACAGTATTACGCACGAAACTCTGCCGCTGTGAAGTTAGTCACGAAAGCGTCACAATGGCATAAAATAAGAACGCGGAGATGAAGACGGGAGGATCGGGAAGCGTTTAACCTGCCCAGTATCATTATAGGGATAGGCAATTCAGAGCGGCAGAGTTTCGTGCATTGTACTGTAAGCGTTGACATAAATAAATAGACTTACATGTTTTCAAAATATCGATACGAATATGTAAATAAACACCAACAATTAAACGCACTTTCGATATAGAACTTAAAACAGTACCATCGGCCTAATCAACATTAAGGTGCATTCAGACTGCCGTCGATCGACATCGACCACAAAACTTGCAGTCGATGACATGGTCGATCGCCGCTGGTAACTCGCCCCTTCAACCGTTAAACCGCAGCCCGCTCGTCACTCAGTCGTGTTCGGACCGTCCGCCAATTTCGGACTGACTGCATATATCGATTCCTTAGACGTATCGATTGAAGAATCCAACAAAGGTTCAAAGTCGTACATTTCGCCAAATATATTCGACATCTGGACAATCTATAGCATCGATTGACGTCGATCGATGACAATCTAAATTATTCTTGATGTACCTTTGGAAAACGTAACCAACAGGTTGTTTTTTTTTTTATTAGAAACGTCTAAACGTGATGTAATTATATGAGCCCACCGCCATTTATTAACAACATAAATGAGTTAATTATTTTTACTTTCAATGGCATACGATTCAATGATAGACAAGTACCTCTCCTGTACTATTCCGTACACTTCTGGTGTACAGAACCTCGAGTACATTATGAATATGGAAATGGCTCCATAATCAAACTAGTATAGAAAATAACAAAAGGAACTAACATCCATATCGGAACAGGTATGGCATCGAAACCAAAATTGAAAATATGATAACTAGATCGGAATTGGAACGGCAGGAGGGTCGACGACAATGGGCAATATACATTTTTTTGCCTTGCATAAAATGAATTTTAATATATCATTTGAAGATTTTATCGCATCAAGCATTATACTCATGTTTTGAAATTTGTTGTGCAATCTTGCGACATGTATGCCTCCAACTGCAAATATTTGTCATATTCCATAAAATGACTTTTCCATCAGCTTGTTTCCATAGGATTAGTTCACTTTTACGCAGTCGGATTGTTTTCAATTAATTTTTTATAATCTTTGTTTATAAATTTAGAAGTGGTTTATATATGTAGAGGTTCCATTACTCGCACATTTTTTTAAAAAACGTCTCGATTAGAATGATCCTTGGTTTATATATTCAACCCAGGATCACGATTAAAAACATATATCAAAATGTTTACTGGGCCAATAGGTATATCATTCATAGTTACCGTCGCGTGGCTTCAGCACTGCCTCGAAACATTAGAGAACAAGCTGAAGTGTTTGCGTCTCGAAGAGCAAACCCTTAAACTACCTGATGTAAATACCTAAATAATGAAGTTATTACATGTTACCTAACATTAAATACACCAATAATATTTTTAACAGAGAGTCCTACAACGACAACGTATTCTGGTTGTTTCGCGTCTCTTATCTATGGTACTCGGCGCTGGGCTACGTGGCCACGCTGCTGGCTGGTCTAGTGGTCTCCGTCGTCACAGGCGTCACTCAGCCCACCGATGTCCCCATAGACTTAATATCGCCACCCATAATCAAACTACTGGACGCGCTACCAGACCGCCTGAAGGTAATGTGATGTTTACCATTTATTAGGATTATTAGCGTAATCTGAACATTTTGTTACAGTTTCTTTTAATCTTAGATGTATCTTTCGTATCCTATTAAAATTGTAATGTCCTTGATCGTTTTAATGATGCTGATTCTAATTCTGATTTCGATATTAATCCACATGTTCTCCAACCTTAGATAATGAAATTAATTATAAAGCGGTCTCTATAATTCCAATTAAAAAAAAAATGGGAAGTAGTAATGTTAATGTTATATATTAGATTTATTTTTAAATTTTAAGAAATTTGTGAAAGATGGTCCGTAATTTTGAAGATATTTCTAACGCATGAATCAAAGAAGTTACCAGCGAAGTTTAGGGGATTTCGTTGATGTGAGTGGAACCAGTTATGCTTAAAAAGTAAATGACACATTTAGGCGGTACGTTTACGTTAATTCGTTAATACCGTTGACTAATATGATCAAAATAGTGACTTCAATTTTAAATTTTATTTAGATTCTGTTTTCACCCTTTTTAAACACTAACGTCAAAAGTATTCTTATTATTATATGCTAAAGTATTATTGTTTTTAGAACAAAACATCTGTTTTCACTTCTCTGGTATTTTCTAGTGTAAAAATATGATACATAGTTTGCATTTTTTTCTTTTTATTCTCTTAGGCAAAGCAGTGATAAGCTATTCATATGATCCGCGCACACCGTGGTATCGCATACTAAAAAAAGCATGCATCATTTGCTTATTTTTAAAGATTGCATGCGACAAACATAAATTGTGTAACGGCAACCGACAATTTATGGTCAATAATATATAGAATCGGTTCACCAAAGATCACTTTCACATGTTTTATGATAAAAAATCGAGATCCTTACCACCAAAATGTCTAGTTTGGCAACTTTACTTTAAAAAAATTAAATTATCCTTCGTTTAATTTTAAAAAAGTATTTGTAATATGAAACTTTAGTTTTTTGGCGGCTTCGGTTAGAAAGACTTTGAATTAAAAAAAATATTTTTATGACTAAGAGCAGTCAGATTAATTCCTATTTTAATTTCTCTAACATTTTCGATTACAGAAACAGCGATGTACAAAAACTACAAAAAATACTAAAACTTTCTAAGTTTCTATGCATCTAAGAAAAAAACGGAACGAAAGTGCACTTTTGTGTCAGTCCACCTGTTACAGCTTACTTCCTTCCAAAGTACTAGAAAAAAAAATTAATTCGTCACATGCTAGATCAATGGGCACACGTCGCGACCCATTCACGGATATATCGTGTGAATCCATTCTAATTTTGATAACTCCCAAAACCAGAATCTAAAAGATTAAAGAAAACATACCAAATTATAGCATTACCGCCTTGTCTCTTACACTACTGAGTCTAAACTTTTGAAAAGTAAGTGCAAAATATATGGAATATATTTTGCACTTAGACTCGTTAGACTTAAACTTTTGCACTCGTTCGTAACATGCAAGAAAGCGTTAAAGGAAAGGATTAAAATCAAATAAAATAAAATTTAATTTCACAAATTTCCTCGGGAATACAGAAAATATTTACGAACAGAAAATGCGTATAGAACATTATTTCGCCGAGAAGTAATAAGTTCAGTTATTTAAGTAGCTGCTATAGTATGCGACATAAATGAAGAAGTATGGTTGATATTCTGGCCTGAGATAACATTTTGTAAATACAAAATATAATCGTTAAACACTAACTATTACCTAAATATAGGACTGAATATTTCTTCAAAATATTAATAAACATAGTATCAATGCATTACAATACGGAACCCTTTCTAAGCGACTCGTACTTGACTGTTTTTCTTTAGTTTCTTTATAGCTGCTGTATTTCCTAAATTCTGATATAAAAAGCGTTTATTTTTAAAGAATTTGTAATCCAATTTTAAAGTTCAATGAGTTTTTGACTGTGTACAAGTTGACTATTGCTTCGATTTTTTTTCAATTTTTTAATATTACTTATGTACACACTATTTTCAAAATTCTTTTAAAGGCTTATGTCTTACAATTATTCGTACAATTTCTAATGTTAATATTGTAATTCGTATTCAATGATTATTCAAATTATTGGATTATCGATTATATTTCCATTTTGTACTTATGTTATTTTTATTCTGAATAAGGTTACGCGAGTCGCAATATCTCTTAACTTTTTCGCTACAACATACGCAAAAACAAGTTGATCTATGTCATGTATTTGGCGTGAACGCGCCCCTCGGCCGTTAGTAGGCCACGCCTTCCATTGCTTAATATTTTGATTTTGGTCCTCAGCTAAACCATAAACCAAAAATCAACAGAAACTACTGCGACTGCCTGTACGGTTAAGCATGCATCGACGGCGGAGTTCAAGCGTCCGCCCGCCGAGCATCGCCGACGATAAGGACGTGCGCCGGCGCCGACGTCTCTCCGAACTCGCCGGTGGCGTGTTTTACAGTGACCACACGCCCATCGTCACCCCAGACCGGGACCTGGCCGTCCACGGCAAACTCCCCCTTGGCGTGGACCAAGAAAAGCCGCCCCACTCCGACCATCTACAAAACACGACTGTGTGAAGTTGTGAAAATGTAATAGTGACAGCAATTTCGGATGTAATGTATATACATAGTTTAAAGTGGTGATAAAATAGAATGTCTGAATACCAAATGTACAATACGTTTCAAATGTAACTTAAAATATAAGTAATTAAATATTTAAATTATTATTTTATAAATTATATTATCAGTGCATTGTATTTAAAATTTTTATTGTAATGCATTGATGATTCATGCTGACGGAACGAATTATAAATCTTTAGTTGATAAGCTCAGTAGGACCTATTTTTTTTATGCTAACCTATTTAATATAATAACAGTTGTGTAATAAAATTGCCTTGATTCATTTTTAGGGTTCCGTAGTTAACAAGAAACACTTATAGTTTTGGCATGTTCCTTCGTCCGTCTATCTATCTGACCGCGCTTTGCTCCGAGATTTTTTGTACTAAAACGCTATAATTTGGCGTGGATATATATATATTAATGACGCCGAAAAACGACAAAGTGGCAGAATAAAATCTTTAAAAAAATTGCAAAACTATATAACAAAGTTAAAATGAAAAAATATCGCAGTCTATTAAATGCATTTGGGGAAGGAAAAATCAAAATAAGTACAGATTCCACTGAAATCACTTATATGGCGTGGTTTGTTGAGTAAAATAGGAGCAAAACATAAGTTTATCATCCATTTCAATTATGAAAACACAAAATTATAACATCCTTAGTTCTCGTTCTATGTGAACCCGTTTTTAGACGATACCGGTCGTTAAACTGTAAACTCAATAAATCGGTTCTAAGACGAGCAGCTATGGAACCCTACACTGCGAGTGACCCGACACGTGTATTGATGAAATTTGAAGCATAGATGTCTTTTATAAACGTCTACTTATTTTGGTAGTTAAATAGCAAAAATAAATATTTCAAATTACAAAATAAAAATTTTTGGGGGGGTGGGTACTCCATATATGTAACAGAAGTTGAAAAATATTTTTTCCAGATAACACAATGTTTGACAGATTCAGCATTTCTTTTAAAACACTTTAAGATTTTTAATCATTTCAATTTATCTCATTAATATTTTTGGAAATAATCACTCCGAAAATAGCATAAATTGTTTTCATCTCCTCCGCCCCTTTTTATTTTAAGCCGTACTTCCAAAAAAATATGAAAAAAATTCTAATGGTAATGTATAATAAATACTTTTAATTAAAGTTATTTTCAATATGATCGGATAGGTATACCGTTTTAGAGTTGGTATCGAAAAACTGCGCTTCTCAATAAAGAGATATAAGTGTTATGAAGATACGTTCTTTTGCTGGTGCACTTTTTCATGTCGTATTTTTAGATTTTGAAATTGTAGTGTTTTAATTGTTTTAACGCACTTTCAATATAATACACAATTATGTATTTATGTAAATACATTAAAATAGTAATCCATTATACTAAAATCCTTTAGTAGAAATAAAATATACCTAATATCTAGTTTGTATATAAGATTGTCACATAATTATTATCAAAACCTACTACTTACTTACCTCTTCAAACAGAAAAAAAAAGAATGTTATTGTATCCAAAATTTTACAATACAAATACAAAACTAATACAAAATTTTATCTGTAGTCTATTTCTTTATAGCATCAACTACGGAACTCTACACTGTGCATAGTCCGACATGCTCTTAACCGGTTTTATTTTATTATGTTATATTAAACAGTTTAAGTGGAAAGATCAAAAGGTGATTAGCAGTCCCCTAAACCTCACCGAGCCAATGTGTAAGATTTAAGATCCGAAGCCCCGAAGCCCTAAATATGGCATGAAAGGATTGTGGGATGGTACGCCTTACCAGTGGGATGATGAAGACCGCAATAATACAATACAGACATTATAAATGCATTAGAACAATTACATTTTCCTTTGCGAAAACATTAGTAATATAAACTGTCTTTTGAATTTACAAGCATAAAATAATCTAGTACCTAATGATTTAAAATGCAAATGACATTATTCATTATAGAAAACTTTTGTACAAATAAAGAATAATTATCATTCCCCTATGTTGCAATCATATTAACGAAAAAGCCCTTAAGAAATAGCGGAGCATTTAGAGCTAATAAAGTAGGTGAGCTAGCTTCATGTTCCGTAATGAAGTAACATCAAGTCATTAGTCATATCATCTGTAAAAAGCTATGTTATCAGCAAGTAACATGGCTGTATTTTATTTTCAATAAAATTAAAGATCCCTATGAAAATTGCGACAATATAGAGGTCGCTTCGACGGCCCTTTTTATATGCAGCCACTGCTTCCTCGGCGTCTGTTAACTTTTGAATGAATTTTTTTCTTTATATATGTATATATATATAAGATGAAAATGGTTTTCTATGGCCGCATATCATACAAAATATAATATAGCGTCTTGTTATGAAACTTTGACTATTTCAAACGGAATTGTTTGTCGATTCGATGGTTATAGGCTGATTATGTTCTCAAATAGGATATAAGATTGATATAATATTATATAACAAGATTACCTTTTTATGTAGAAAAATGTACAAATACCAGTAATAATCTGTTATCACTAACGTCCATAGCCAGAGAAGGATCAAGATTGTCATCAAGAACACTAACGGAATAGCGGGACCATGATAGGACATGACAATGAAATCAGAATCGATGTTGATAACAGGATCGTGATCGACAGCAGAATTAACTTCGAGAATGGCTAATATAAAAAAAGGCAGAGAATCATTCTATGCACATGCGAATGAAACCACGGACATATCCGAATCTTGAAAAAACAATTATTGCTGAATATTAGCGGCAGCGGGATCGGATGTGACAATAGAATCAGAATTGACATTGGTAACGGGACCGTGATCGAGATCGGTGTTGACAGCGAGAGTGGCAAGTATTAAAAATTAAGGGATTCATTTTATGCACACGCGAGCGAAATCACGGGCATATTTGAATCATAAAAAAAAACAATTATTACTGAATATTAATTTACGCCCAGCGAAACGCACGGGTAGATAATAACTAGTTTTAGGAAATAGATAAAAATCACATGATGCGAAGTCGGGGCTGTAAGGCGGGTGAACCACTATTCCTATAACTGGCTGTGAGAACGGTTGGCGTGTTCATTTAATTTAAAATAAAATAACATAACTGACTGTAATTTCGGTTTAATTGGTTTCATATTTATATCACTTAATTAAATACTAAGTACTAGTGGTGAGGATTAGCTGGCTGACGACCTTTAACGAGAGTCTGCCTGCGAGAGGTACCGGAACTAGACGCGACTCGACTGACTCCGGCGGGCAGGATCGCCACCGGCGCCGTGTCGCATATATAGGTGGAAGCGAGGGCTTTGGCTATTGGCTGCCGATCCGTCATAACTTCCTTCAGAACATCGGCCAGCGTTTCTTACCATATAAGGTAATTTGTTCCCGGGCCGCGTTCTGGGAAAGTGCCGTGTGCAGCCTGAGCCCGTCGCGCGATCGCTGACGCATCGTCCGTGTATGCGGTGCAACCGCTACACCAACCCCCCCCCCTTTTTTAAATAATCTTACCTAATATATTGATGTTTATACACTTATGCTTTTCAACAATTGCGTGACTTCGATGATTAATACCACGTGTTAATGACCGGTCTACTTTATACTTCTGAGGTAATGCTTACAATTCGTATTTAATCAATATGACAAAAATTAACGAAATGCGACATGCAAGTAAAACTACCTGATCAGCGTTCTACTTCTTCGTGATAAACAAATGAGTAATCTGCTATTGCATGCGGGGTTAAAGATTACTTATGTGACATAGTTTGTTTGCTATAAAAAGGTGATGTTAGCTACTTCGTTCAGTATTCTTGTGTTCAACGTGGCCGGGAGCACCCGAAGTGAGCCTGAAGCTAAGGCCGAAATTAAGCTTGAAAATAATAATACTGCTGAAATACTAAATTAGACGCTGTCATTGTGTTAGTGTCGCTGTTTGTGATTTGTGTAATGTCGCATTTCGGTACTGTCGAAAACCGTGTACTCGACATCTGCAAGAAGTGATCGTTAAAAGTAATCCTGCGCCAACGGTGTGAGATTGAAGGTTAGTATCCTTTATATAATTGTATTTATATATCGTTTAAAAATGTAATGCATTTATATAATATCAGTAGTATGCTCAAGTTGCAGAGGTCGTGCCGCGCTTATCCTTTTGGTGACGTAATTTAAATAGTTTTACAAACATCATATGTCGCGTTTTGCATATTATAACTTAACACTAACATTAATAATAATATATTAAACTATTTTCACAAAATCTTATAAGTACTTTATTATATGATACAACAATATTACTTTAGTTTGGCCCAGTGCCGCATGCTTAAGTGTGAGTGCGTACTGATGGGGTCATTGTCGGGTAAGCACTGCGTTTGACCGATGTTGGTCTTCTCGTATTACACCTATATACTTGCCAAACATTTGTTTCGCTTTAGGCAAAATGTGAAGTTCATTGTTTTGAAATATTCATTTGTCGCTTTGGTAGCTAACAAAATGAATGTTCAAAATAGCAATATTTTATATTATATTCAAGTTCACTTTTTGTGTTGTGTTGTTTGAAATTACAAATTATTAACTTCCTAGTTTCTACTTAGGGCTAAATTGACACAAATAGTTAAACGCGAATGTGATAAATATTACAATTATATTAAAATATTGTCTCATGATAAAATACAAAAATGTTTATAAAAAAAATGTTTCGAGCTCCTCTTAACGGGGCTATGCTAAGAATCGTATCAAGTTACTTGTTCCGGTGCACGCGTCGTGGCGGGTTATTGACCGTTGTATGCAATTGTGATTATTTTGTCGCTTAATCAGCTGGCAAAATAAATATGTTAGTACACTGAACACTTTATAATTCCTTTATATTGCAAAACGTACCGGTCGCCTTATTATTCTACCACTACGCGAAATCTTCGGTGTTTCGTGGCAGGACGTAGGACTAGGGAGTTCAGGCGGTGTGAAGTGTACCTTTTGTGGTGACGTCCCGTCGGTAACGTCCGTTTCGTTCAGTACGTAAGCTGGTTTTAACCTATCTATAAGGGAATTTTGCTTCCCTGTCGGGCAGTTGTAATGTAAATATTTTGTCTGACCTCTTAATAACGTTAAAAGGTCCGTCGTAAGGAGGTTGTAAAGTCTTACGTACTGTGTCGTTGCGTACAAACACTTTGTTACATGTTTTAAGATCGGCGTACACAAAAATATGTTTATAATTTCTAGCTGCTGGTCTAGGTTTTAGTCTGTCAATCGATTGTCTCAGTTTTTGTACGTATTCGTATGAGTCATAATTTACATTTCTCTCAGTATCGTAGAAGTTTCCGGGTAAGCGTAACGTTTTCCCGAAGGTCAACTCTGCCGCACTTACGTTCGTATCGCTCTGTGGTACCGCTCTCAACCCTAAGAGAATAATAGGTAGCTCCTCAATCCATGATTTATGGTTGAGGGGGGCCCTTAGTGCAGATTTAAGGGAGCGATACCATCGCTCCACCATGCCATTACTTTGTGGGTGATACGGAGTTGTGCGGATTTTATCGATACCCAAAAATTTTGATAATTTATGAAAGAGATTACTTTCGAATTGTTTTCCCTGGTCGCTGGTGAGCTTTGAAGGGCAACCATATCGAGCAATCCATCCTTTCAGTATGACTTTCGCGACCGAGTCAGCAGAGATGTCCTTCATAGGGAATGCCTCTGGCCATCCCGTACATCTATCTATAATGGTCAGCAGGTACTTATAGTCGTCTGTAGTTGTAGGAAGTGGCCCTACAATGTCGACATGTATATGTCCGAAACGTTCTGAAGGGGAAAAACGACCTAAGTCTGATATAACGTGTCTCTGTACTTTGGCACGTTGATATTGTATACATGATTTGGCCCAGTTCCCCACATCTCGATTCATATTAGGCCAAAAATATCTTTCCGACATTAACTTCCTCGATGTTCTGATTCCGGGATGACTCATGTTGTGTATATAGTCAAAAGTTAGTTTACGAATTTTTTCGGGAAGGTATGGTCTAGCGTTTTTTGAAGTGAGATCACAAACAATGGAAGTTTGACCGGAAGGTAAAAATAATTTAATTTCGCGGAAGAGTCAGTGTCCTGCAACAGGTGTGTGAGCGTTGCGTCATCGCTCTGCGCTGCACTGAGTTCCTCGAAATTGATCGTCGTGGAGCACGTTATCGCGTCGACTCGCGATAGTGCGTCGGCCACGGCGTTGCCTTCTCCGGAAAAGTGGCGTATGTCGGTCGTGAATTCACTTATGAACAATAACTGTCGCTTACGTCGTGGAGTTTCCGAATCTGTGCCTATTTTTGCAAATGCGTAGGTAATGAGTTTGTGGTCAGTATAAATTGTAAGTTGTCGACCTTCTATTTGATTACGAAAATGTTTGATGGGCCATATATATATGGCGAGAGTTCGCGATCGTAGGCGCTATACTTTTGCTGAGTGTCGCTGAGCTTACTCGAGTAAAAACCTAAAGGTTGCCAACTATCATTAACAAGTTGTTGTAAGACCGCACCTACCGCTGTATTGGATGCGTCGGTCATTAGACCGAGAATAGTGTCTGCGAGCGGATGAGATAATATAACGGCGCTTTGCAAGCTAACCTTACACTTCTCAAAAGCTCGTTCGTCATCCGGTGTCCAGTCGATAGGTGTTTTATCTTTTTTCTTGGCTCCGTGGATATGTTTATTAAAAATTTCTTGATGCTCCGCGGCTTTAGGTAGGTGTGCCCTGCTAAAATTTAACATGCCCAGAAAGCGGCGTAGTTCAACTATTGTTTTTGGTCGCGGGTAAGCAACGATGGCTTTGATCTTTTCTTCGAGCGGGCTTATGCCGCTTGTTAACACTTCGTAGCCAAGAAAATCGATTTTATCTTTCTCAAAAGCGCATTTAGACAGATTTATGGTTATGCCATATGTATCTAAACGGCTAATAGTGCTTTGAGGTGACTATGGTGTTGTTCGATATCGTCACTCGCTATTATTATGTCATCGATGTATGCGAATAAAAAGTCAAGTCCTTGTAGTACAGTGTGGTTGAGGAACCTCTGAAATGTCTGGGCGGCGTTACGTAATCCAAATGTCATGCGCGAAAAATCAAAAAGTCCGAAAGGTGTTATTATAGCGGTTTTCTCAATATCATTTTCGTGAATCGGAATGTGGTGGTAAGCGCGGTTTATGTCAATTCTAGAAAAGTTTTTTTTTTTCTGTCAGTATATAAGTAAAGTCCTGTAAACGTGGAATAGGGTACCTGTCTGGCTTCGTAACTGCGTTGAGACGTCGGTAATCTCCGCATGGGCGGATCTGCCCGTCTTTTTTCGGGACCACATGCAGCGGGCTGGCCCAGGGACTTTTCGATGGTTTGCAGATACCCATATCCATCATGGTCTGGAACTCCTCCTTCACTCTCCGATAGCGGTCTGGTTGCAGAGGTCTTGCTTTTGCGAAAACTGGCGGACCTGTAGTTTCAATGTGAAACTACATTTGGAGCATTTGACGGTAAATATTGTTTATTGATTTTTATTTATTGATATTTCAAAATTGTGCAAAGGGGAGTGGGGTGTAAAAATAATGTATAAAAATGAGCGTATGTATTTTGTTAATCTTTCCGTGCCTTGACCATTCATCCAATTATTATGAAACCGGCGAAGTGTTCTATTAACAGACGGAAAGAGTAATGAAAAAAAACTAACAATTATTGGTGTTTTTCCGTATATTACCACAAAACGGAATATACCATTGAACTGATCTACTGAACAGATTCTAAAAAATTCTCGTTTAATAAAAAGTTCCCTTCTAACAAAATAAAATTTTAACATTTTGTCTTTGCTTTATTTGCATATCTGTGTTATTAGAGTTTTTAAAAATTTTTCACTTAGGAAGCTACGCTATCCCCGAGTAATATAGCTTAAATTTAATTTTTGCACTAGCTCTTGTCTCGGATTGGCTAAAGAGGAACTGTGACCGGTAATGGAAATGAGATTGTAAGCGGAACAGGGAGCAAGATCATAAACCATGACCGGGATGGGTCAAAATCAAGAATAGGACTAAATTAATGTGGCACTAAAATTGGAATCAAGAACATGATCAGAATCAGAATAAGGTGCAAAGTCGAGGTTAGAACAGATCAGAACCGGGATCGGGAACGAGGCCACAATAGCAATCTAGTTAGATCCAGGCAGAGTTTGAAATCAACAGCGGAATCAGGATCAAGATCAACAATAGAATGGCGATCGGGATCATGAATTAGAGCGCGATCGGTCGATATACAAGATGAACGAATTAAATGTATGTCCATAATAAATATAACGTTTAAGTCGTACTAGAATTTAATGCTTTCTGGCTTTTGCCCGCTTGTTGGCTTGATTGAATGGATAATTACTCGCTTTCTTTTTTATACCGATTGGTGGTTGGTAACAACATAGGAAGGAAAATCAAGGTCGACACCGTTTCAGGACGAAAATCGCGAACTGAGTCAAGATCGAGATCAAAAGTTCAAATGAAGATGTTTCATAATGTAATAATTCAATAAATGTGCATGTGTTTCCGATGCAAAATTAGAAATATGTTCTTCTGGGATGATTTGATCGGAATTGGGACTTAGATCAAAAGCGGGATCGATATCGATAACAGGCCGGCATCGTAATCTAAAGCGAGAATCGCGTGGTTGACAATGTAATCTATGGATATAAAAAATAAAGGATTTCAATCGGCGTCTATGCCGACGGAACCACGGAACCAAGTTAAATACAAATATATACAGTATTATATTGTATAGTGCATACATGTTATAAAAAAAAAGCGAGATTGCTTGTGAGAATATAATCTCGTGTGTAGTCGAATGATTGTCATCTCTTCTCGCTGCGTTTCTATCACACCTATGGTGCGACTTAACAGTTTCAAACTTCGTTATTCCGATTCCGAACAAACTGTCGACAGCCAGGTTGTGCAGAAAGAATAAAATACAATTTCTTAACGTTCACCGTAAAACTCGCCATATTAACTCTAGTGGTATTAATCGTTAGCATCCATTACCTAACGGTTGAAAATTAGTTGGGATAATGTTGGTAGAAAATTATTATTGGCCCTTTGTTGGCCAGACAACAAAAAAAAAACTGTTAACAATTTATCAATCGTGAGCCTTCGGCTGTAACCGGTGTAATAATTAGCATACATATTATAGATATAAATAACCGAACCGAAAACTCCCATTGAGTTTAAAATAATAATAATAATCAAATTTCTTAACCATCATTTACAATAACATATTTTCTTATCAGTATGTATACACATTTGGCTGTTACTTTAAGTATTCTTAATAAAGGAAGCGTTAACACTTCCCTTATTTTATATTTTTGCCATATTGAAAAAGTACTGAATACTTCAGTAATGTCCAAAATAACATTATCCGCGGGTTGCACCAAATTTATAAAAACGTCAATTTTGAACTAAATATAATATTTGACAAATAATATACGGTCAATCAGTCAAATTTCAAAATTAACATATACGAATTAATTTTTTTTTATTGGCATCAGACCTAATTTTGCAATTTTTTACCTAAATTTATACATTTGTGACTTAGAAAAAGATCTAACCATTTTGAAGGTAATTTGCAAAATTGATAAGATTTTACTTTTCAAAAGTATTATTTAGGTACTATCCCTGAAAAAAACAAGTAGTTTATTTGACAAGTTGAAAACCGTAAAAAATAGAGATTAAGCTCGTAAAAATATGTGCGATGGCTCATTGAATTCCAAATGACGCCTAGAAAAATGTATTTTAAGAATTTACTGCACATGAAAATTGCAGAATTTATTGACAAATTATTATGAAAAAGAAAAGTATTTATTTTTCGCCATAAACCAAAAATTATTAATATTCGAGAAATTAAAAAAAACTTTTAAAGAGGAGGACATTTCCCAAAAATGTTCCTAATCCCGAAACTCTACCACCATAGTTTATAATTTCAATATAGCGCTGAAAATAAAACTCCACACGGTCAGTTCGGTATTCATGAGTGTATACCACAATTTTTTTTATAGTATCAAATATCAATATTAAAATTCGGTCAAATTATGTTGTTATTTGAAAACTTCAAATAATACAGCCCCGTTGGAGAAAAAAAAATATAGATTTTTCAAAAAGTTATACAATTGTTAACTAACAAATTTTTCACTGGCTTCCATTTCCATTAAATACCACATAAAAGTTTAAATTAAGCTTCTTGGAGTCCTTCATATATACGTACTTAATAGGATTACTTATTTATTATAAATGTATTTTTTGGACAATTTAATTTATTAATTTTGTATAATTATAATTTTTCTAAGTTATTAAAAAATAAAAGATCCAAATAATGTTATAGATTTTTTTATATAAAATATTTGGTCTGGATGTTTTCACATTTCACAATGGCATTAAGTAACATTGGGAAAAAACTTTTACGTCATTTGTTGATGATTTGCTTATAAACAAATTGACTGGTTTCATATTTTTGAAATTTGTTTTCAAAAATTCGAAGCAAAATAATGACTATTAAAAAAATTTTCTTAAGAAGAATTTTAATTGTGTAAAATCATTTTCTTATATTTCAATTTTTAAAACCTTTTAACTTTAAAAATCATAATTGGTATTTCTTAATAGAATGACGAAAAAAATTTTTATCAATAATTTAATTATTTATTAAGTTAATAATTGCTATAAACAAATTATGGGTACCATTATTTTTTTTTCTGAAAGTAATAAAAATTACAGAAACAACCATGTGCTACAAAAGAGTACAAAAAAGTTCTGTTTTTTGTAGCACTTTCCAATATCACATCATACTAAATATAAAATATAGATCCAGAGCGCGAGCAATAGATCCAGAGCGCGAGCACTCCAACGCGAAATGAAAGCTCGCGTTCAGGCATTCCGAAATGAGAGTTGGAGCGACCTCATGGAGGAAATTAGACCGTCTCATCAAGTGTTTTGGAAAATCACCAAAGCGCTTAAAACAGAGGGGTATACTCCTATACCCCCGCTTAAAAGACCGAATGGTTCAATTGCCCTCGACGACGCGGAGGTAGCGGAGTGCCTTGCAGACTCTATCGAGACTCAATGCTCTCACGTTTCTCCCCCGCATGACATAGCTCATATCAATAGTATCGAGGAAGAGGTTCTTTAAAAAACCTCCCTCGAACCCAAAGACGATCTGACGCCTGTCTCGCTCAGCGAAGTGCAAACGCTGGTGAAATCGATTAGTACCAGAAAGGCACCGGGCCTAGACGGTGTTAATAATAAAGCAATAAAATGCTTTTCCCAACCACTTTTAAATTTACCGGTCGTGATTTTTAACGACATACCGCGTCCGACGTCCGGCGTCCAGCTCGCGCTCTTTGCCGATGATACCGCGCTCTGTTTTAGGAGTAGGACTAGGCGCTCCATCTTCCGCCACCTCCCGAGGACCATTAATGAGCTAGGTCAAGGGTTTCGAAAGTTCCGAGGTAAATCCTGATAAGTCGGCAGCTATACAGTTCAAGTATAGCAAGAATAAGAGTAAACTTGTTGTCGACTGGAACACTCCCAATCTAAAAATGTTGAACGCGAGAATTCCGTGGCAACGGTCATATAAATACTTAGGTGTCACGCTCGATAAAAATCTCCACTTTCGAGAGCACATCGCGCGTGTTAGGAAGAATGCGCTTTTCTACACAGCAAGGCTCGGAGCCATACTCGGTAGGAAAAGCAAATTATCTAGGCGCAATAAGCGCACACTATACAAAATGTGCATTAGGACGGTGATGATGTACGCGTGTCCAGTATTCGCTCACGCCGCTCCTAAAGCACTATATAGGCTACAAGTAATACAGAACAAATTCTGTAGAGCAGCAACGGATGCACATTGGTGCGTACGTAATTCCATTCTCCATAGAGATTTGGAACTCCCCATCCTTCCTAAATATATGAAGGACGCATCGAAGCGATTCTTCGACATCGCGGGATCACACCCCAATGCGCTCCTTCGCGCGGCGGTCGACTATCAACCGCCGCCTCCCACCCACTTTATCCGTAGGCCACGGAACCTACTAATTGATCCACCTGACGACGCATGACTGACTTAATATTAGGTCTATCCGTTAGTTAGGTCATCGACCTATATCCCTTACTCCACCCGGCCACCGCTGACCGCTCCCGGCTGGGCAGGAGGAACGGGAACCGACCCGTAACGGTTTCCGGTGACATCCTATGCCGAGACGACAACTTTCAGGAGTCGTCCATAGGGCATGTCACGCGCCGTTGGCACTCACACGTGCCGTCCAGCCGCGCACGGCAAAGCTATCATAGTCGTCCGACCGGTCGTCCGACCAGTCGTTTGACTACATAGCATAGCCGAACCATCGACTTCACCTTCAGGGGGATATTTTTTAGTGGGTTTCAGCCCCACACTACTCACGCGTACGGGCGCGAGGGTGTGCGGGATAGACATTTTTTACACCCTCCACGTCGCAAGAGGGAAAAAAATATATGTATATATATAAAATATTTTTTTCGGCCATCGAAAGGCAATCAAACAAATATTTTTTTGATCGCCTTAGTAGGGGGCTTCATTTTTAAGGAAACTGTAAATTCGCTCTGGTGTCATGAGCTCTAAATTTAACGAAATTATTAAACTGTTAAACAATACAAGTGCTACATGACAACAGGAAAATTTTGAAAAAGTTTGATGAAATTTTGAGATAATCGAAAAAATCCGCTAAAAAGAAATGTTTTAGGGTGATTTCTAAAAAGCACGTTTAAATCTATTTCAATATTTCTCTCTTTAAGTTTCTAATTTTTTTTATTGAAAATTGATTCAATACTTGGGAGTGCTTTTTTCACTTTTGGAAGATAATAAAAATTTCTGGACTCATGATTTTTAAGCCGTTTCACGACAAATATTTACTTCGGAGGTGAATAGTATTAGTTTATACTCAATGACTAATAACGTTATTTACTTCATATCTACAGATTTTTGGATTAATTATTAAAAAAGAAAAGATGGTGCTGTTTATTTATTATGTGAGACGATTTTGAAAGAAGAGTGCGTTTAATCATGTCGTATTTTCTTAATAAGGGTGGGGGGAATTTTTTATGGTTCTCACGTAAAACTATAAAAATAGGTTAGTTAAATTACAAATACAGTTTTAAAAAACGAGACAGAGGTGAGTGGTATCCAAGGCATATTCTTCGCCGCAAGGAAGAATTTGCTCAGTGTACTCAAAATCAAAATACATCTCTTCTACGCATTGAGAAAGCTGTGAAACTTAAATATAAAATATCGTGGCTTTGATTTCAAAATTCAAAAAGAACAGGCTCTAAATGGAAATTAAAAATAAAATCAAGAAGCTCAATCAAGAAACGATTTTTACCAAAATATTAAAATCTAACAAATGTAAACAATTTTTTTTCATTGTTTCCACTATTTCTTCATAATTTTTGTAAATACGTTAGCTCACGTAAGATCTAATGGGGAAAAAACGGGTCAACCAATTATTATTTTTTCAAACATTATAAAGGAAGGAGTCAAAAAGGTTAAGAATATTGTACATCCCCGTGGAATGTTGAAATGTTGAAACTTGAAATCGGTGAAAAAGTTTAGCCGCCAGGTATATATAATAATTTGCGAAAATAAAATATCCATTTTATTTTGTTATGTAGGAACACTGTCAATGGCTGTCATTGAACTGTCAGTCCCTCGTAACATCTGACGGGCAAAAATAATCGTTTCATAATCATTTTTTATCGACTGAGATCAAATTTAGGTATTATTTAGCTTTTGTTTCGTTGAGTAGGTGGTGATTTTACTATATGTAAATTATTGCTCTTCAGTATGGCTGCTATGATCAAGTTTCGCAATGTGCCTGCCTTACAACGCTATCTCTTGAACAATATGTATAAAAATTCACGCAGTATATCGACATCGAAGAAAAATGATGAGACCGTGACAACTACAGTTTCTAATACCACAACTGTTACCAAATCTACAAATGAAGATAAAAATTGGGTCAGTTACGGCTTTGATTATACCAGTAAAGAAGAAGATACGAATGCCCATCATGCATCTTTCTTTTTCTCTGTTACAATTTGTTTAATATTTGGAGGATTCTCATGGGCTTATGCTCCTGATGTTCATATGAAAGACTGGGCCCAACGGGAAGCATTTATTCAACTCCGTTGCAGAGAGAAAAAGGGCTTACCTCCTATAGATCCCAATTATATTGATCCGAAAACTATGAAACTACCATCTGAATCTGAACTTGAGAATGTAGAAATTATTATTTAAGTACATATTGTTTTGAATTATCTTTGGATTTAGTAAATAATAAACCTGTAATTATTGTTTTATTTCGTTGCTATGATTTATACTATCTCCTACACTACCGTTTTGAAAAATAAACAGTAATTTAAATTTTGCACCAATTGAATCCCTGACAATGATGAAACTATTGGACTCTAAATGAAATTATTAAACTGTTCAGTGTCAGCTATCCATTATTACACATCTGGCAGTGGTACTGGGTGCCTACTATGGAATATTGCATAGGACTTTATGCCTTTTCAATTAAAGAAGGTGACTTGGCTGCCAGATATGGCTATTATTGTTTTGATTGACACCTCAAATTAAACATGTGATCATAAAAAGGTTTGTTATTGAAAGTATCCAAAAAATCATGACATTGAGATGGATAGGTAGCATTAGTGACACGTCTCACCCTGACATGTAAGGGAAAAGAAATGGTACATAATCTTACATAATTGGCACCTACCATTAGATTGCTAATTACTGCACCACACTATGTAATAGTATAGTTATATTACATACAGTAGCATTTTCAAATAAATTATGCTAGTGTTCGCAGCTATATAAAATGTTGTTTATATGGCTGTATCCCATTTTGGATTTCAGCCACATAATGGTAATAAGCTAACTAACAAAATTAGGCCATGATTTTAGTAGGTATTAAGTGCTTAATTTAAGATAAAAATTCTATCACGTTTTGTGAGAAAAATGTTTTAAACTTTTGTTAAGATTACTAGAATAAACTAGCAATTGTGTTATCAGTATGTGTTAATCATAACATTACTATTTAAATATTCAACCACTCTCACTAGTTGTTTATAGTAATCATAAACATGTTTAGAGTCACATGTGTCGACAGTCCTGTTATTTCTGCAAATTTTGACAAATTTTACAAATATTTGATTTTCCAGATAAATTTTAGTACATATGTGGAACTAGTGCCAAATAAAAAATAAATCTACAAAACAAATGAGAATATTTTAAAATAATCATCAAAAATCAAGACAAAAAGTGGGCATTTGATAAAATGTCTTCAACTTGTGTATGTAACATTCACAATCGGTCAAAGGAAAGCATTCTTTCACTTTTCAGATTCCACTAATTTGGATGGAATTATAAAGTAATATTGATTGTGTTTGCTGTACAAATACAAAATACTTACATAAAAATAACATACATATGGAGAGCTTGTAGCATCTTAATGCTTGTTCTGTAATTCTATTCTTTAAGTTCCTAAAAGCATAGTTATGCCTTGGCACAGGATCACTTTATTTAATATCTAAGTCTTGTTTAAAACCAATACTGTTTGTTATTACACACTTAGTTTCAAATTGTATGACTTGCATAAAAATAAATCTTATACTATAAATAGAACTAGTGATATATTTTTCATTTTAGACATCAATGGAAAAAATATTGATATTTGTACAAAAACAAAAGCTTTTCAAAGAAATCAAAAACCATTTGCTAGTTATTATTTATTGCATTATGTACAGGCATAAAATACAATCACATATTCTAGTTCACATGCAGTATTCAGATACGTAAAATATTTGGGTTTATTGTGATTTGAAATCATTGTCTTCTTAATCTGTAATTAGTTTACAGATCCTTCTAACCTGTAAAGAATTTCATATCAGAATGAGTTGTGACTGCTCCTGCAATAATCAATATGTACAATAATGACTTTTAAAACCTTCTGACTATAGAAATAATAAGCATACAGTTAACTAAGGAGAAACTTTAATTTATTGATAGATTGAATTTCATTTAGAAATAAAAAGAAATTAAAATATGTAACTTCATTTTAAGAGCTACTACTGATTTCCTTTCTTTACCAAACTGATTTCTTTCTTGTAATGGGACTGGATGACAATTGGATAGCTATGCCCACTGTTATATGCGTTATTTATTTAGTGATCTTTCTTCACATTTCATCTATATAAAAAGCTTTCTGATGCGATGTAAACAATATGAAGTATAGGAAGGTTCAAAAAGAAACTAAAATTAGGCTTTTTAGGCATGGTAAAATCAGATTATTAAAATATTGATGCAAAAGCTGCTTAGAGCATTCTTCTTGCTTTAGAGTACAATATGAAAAAAACTTAAGATAATACAGGCCTACAACGATTTTGGTGTTGGGGATTTTAGACTTGATTTAAGTGTCTTACAAGGTGATATCAAAAATGTTATTGGTTTTTTTTCTATCAGCTCTAGTTCCCGAGATATAAAAAATACAGTTTTCAAAAAAAAATAATATTTTATTGGTATTAAACATCATGAAATTGTTTACATACACTATGAGGTGCCCACACTATTTTGGTGTCAAATTTCAATACCAAAGTAAGCAAAATACAGACGATTCAGTGTCTGTTATCGATTTACGCTGATCTTTTATTATCTATTTATCACAAACATAACAACATGTATCAGGATTTAACACATCTGGACGTACTAGCCATAATGATATAGTAACATAAACTTTATCGATGTTATTGTAATAATGACTATTTACGAAAAATACCGGGAAAAGAATTAAATGAGGGTAGAAGGTAAACTAGAGCTGATAAGTAAAAATAACGTATGACAATATATTGTACATTACCTACTTTAGTGATCATAGGCACATACAGAGCTGCACCAAAAAAAAATTTTTTTTTTGTAGGCCTGTGAATAGCAAGCAAAATTTAATTTAATATTTCAAGCAAAATATTATAATATTTTGCTTGAAAATGATTATTGAATGCTATTTTATTGAAAAAAAAAAATATATATATATATATTTAAATTACTTCAAGTTCACCCTGGAAAACCCTAAAAGCATTTATAGATTAGTGTTTTAACAGATACTGCATTGTGGTTGATTCAAGTTTATTAAGTACTTACTGATTAATTTATAATCATTTTTATAAATGATTCTCAAAAACCTGTTATTTTTTATGTAAATTATCTATAAAATCTTACATTAATCCATAATATACATACATTCTTTGGGAAACCCATAAATATTTGTTTCAGAGCAGAGCACATAGTCATTATGATACAAATTGTTAAAATGCTTTACACTCATATAAAGAACACTGTTTCCAGTATAAATTTATGCTAGCGCCATAATGGTTTCCAGCTCCATTGGGTCAAGTGCAATAATAGTTTTAAAGTGCACTGCACTTAAAGAGTTAAAAATTTAATACAAACATGGAGATTAATAAAACTAAAATTTGTTTATGAATTACTATTATAAACATAACATAATTATATTATTGTAAAAGAAATGCACTGAAAATAGATTAGAGGACATGCGTGTAAAACACAAACAGATAGAGTATTGTTTTTCAATGATTGATACCTCGCAAGGTAAATTAATTCTCCATAAACATACACATCATAAACAGACATTCGCCTAATCTAGCAACTCTACCAATTGTCATTAGTCTGTCAATGTCTATTCTTCATTTAATAAAACATGTTTGCCCTTCGCCACTCGAATTCGGCCATTGCTTAGGAATGCTCCGTCTACATATTTTTACATCTTTGGAGGAGAATATTAATATTATTGCTGCTAATAGATGACAGTATAAAATTAATAACTCCTCATTGCTCGACAATTAATATGACAATTCAGGATTGATATCAATTTTATTGATTTCAAAACATAAAAAAAACTCTTTTATTCAGTTTACCAGTACACTGCCCAGGTATATGATTCACATATATAAATGTAAATGGCATACTTCATCCATACTATTACTAAATTTACATTATCTATTTATAGGCACCATAAGCAACAATTTATAGATAAAATTATAAGCAAAATAGACACTGAATCATTAAAAAAAAAACTTAAATTCATAAATGATGACAAGTGGATTAAACTTATTTAAAAATAACATTTCATGATAATAGATCTTGCTGTTGAAAAGATTGTTGCTGCTGATGAATTTGCTGGACTGTCGATGTGGGAAGAGTTGCACTAACAGTGATGGGTGGCATCCCTGGTAACGACACTGGGGTTACCACTGGATATCCACCTCCTGGCACAGGTGGTTGCATTGCTGGTTGAGTGAAACTGCTCATGTCGAAAGTTGGAACTAAGGGTTGGGCTTGAGTTTCTAGTGCACTATGGGGAATTTGTGATTGCATGTAATTAGGCATCATAGGGATATAAGGTTGAGGTTGATTCATTGGAAACCCGGGTATATTAGGCAGTGGAGCAGGTGGTTGGACATTGGAAACAGATGGTATACTGCCCAAATTTGTTAATGTTGCATCAGCCAAACCTGAAAATACATAAATATCAATTTTAATACGAATGCTTTAATATGCATTAACTTTTGATCCTATACTTATCGATAATTGTACGACATATCAGAAAAAAAAATTATAACTCTAAAATCAGAATGGCAATGTGTTATGCTTTACTTATAACATGTTAGCATTAGTAATATTTATAGTTTGTAGAAATTTTATCAAATTCTTTCTTTACTGTAATAAATAATTCTATAGAAAGCTATGTATTAACTATAAGAGTAATCATTAGGTGATCACTATAAAAATATATTTGTATTCTTAATATTAATTTATATTTTCAACTTTGATTCTTACATTTTCTTAATATTAATTAGGCCAAATAATTTCCAGATTGACAGTGCTTGAATGTGGTGAACTTTTTATATACTATATTTTAGCTTATAATCAGTTAAACTTAAACTGAAGTATTATATATGCTTGATATATTAGGCACCTTTGTTATAACTTTTCTTAATTAATTCCTAATAAAACCATTAGTTCTATCAATAGGTTTGCACTTTGAAAAAATTCCACATTGAAACCCTTTTAGTTTTCTATATTAACTATTTTTTTTTGATAACACGATAAACTAAAATTCTATATCAATCTTTAATTTAATTATTTTACAGCACCATTCTGTATTAAAGTATTCCTATTATGTTCAATTTAAAAAATCAATAACTATTTCTTCCAGAACTTTTAATGTCATGTAAATTCTCTTAGTAATTAGACTTGCCTAATTTCCTTCTAAATAACTTAACGACAAATGATAAATCTTAAATTAAAATGCTAAATTATTTTCACATTTCTCATAGAATCAATATAGATTTCAAATAATTTTCCATTTAGTGTTTTTTTTTTATTTGCAAATTTTATTGAATAGGCGGTATTCATCTCATTATCTTAATCTTCTTCAACTACTATCCAATTCAAACTTCTCCTTAAAGGACATTCAACTGACCATAATTAAAGTTTACATGATTTAGTATTTTAAAGATATGACAAATGAATGAATAGAGATAGCATAGGCACAGTAATAAAGCCTAGTTGGCATGCTTCGGATATGAAATCCTAAAAACGATTAGGATACTGAAACACTTATTCTTTTTTGACAAGTTCATTAAGTGCATGAGACCGAGCCTATACATTGTGTAAATTTCCTTATAAAAATATATATGACTGTAAGTGACGGGCAAACCATTGCATGTTGACAGGTACACTTAATTACTGTATACTTACTACTGGAATAAGAAGCTGCTGAAGAAACGATTGATTGAACTGAAGTTTGTCTTTGATCATTCCCTGGCAATGTGTGCTGTGGGGTAGTAACAATGGCAGAAGGTGAAGAGAAATTCCCTGGAGTAACCATAGGAACACCGGTCAGAAACGGTGGTGGGGGCACATTTTGAGTTTGGGCAGTAGGCTGTGGCAGTACATTTGGAATACTACTCATAGACGCATTTGAGTTTTCATTTATGTTTAAATTCTGCATATCACTGACGATATTCATTTGAGGCGATGATTTCTAAAACAAAAATAATACACCATTTAGTTAATTAATACAAATGTAAAGAAAATTTATTACTTAACATTTAAGGATCAAATGCATATAACATATAAGGTATTTGATGATTTTTCTTATAAACTGCTATGATCTTAATACACAATAAAAATAAATCATAATTTAATGTTCCCAACAGAGAGTTCTGAAGGTTTGGGAAGTATGGAACTATTTGTTTAAAAACTTTGTAATAATTATTCATATCTTTAATATTTGTATGTTAATGTATTAATACTACTTCTTAAAAAAAAATTAGACAGTTAAGCCAAAAATAAATACATTTTTTATGTACTCTCTATTTATAATAAAATGTCACAATTGAGGTAGTTTGCACATAAGTCTAAGTATTTTAGAAAATTACATACCGCTGCAGGTGTTATAGTAGTTGTAGCCATTTGCTGTGGCACATTTCTAATAGGAATTCTATGAAGATATCCGTAACCGATTCCACATCCAAGACTACCTTCACCACCCCAACTATGATTTGGAGTAATGATAACCTCACGACACGTGTCATCATTTATGTTGTAAACATATAATTTTAAAGCTCTTCCTTCATGAGCTTCTATTAATGTGAATAGATCCTCACTTTCATGCATTATTGAATCAGCACCTATAATATAATCAGAAAATGGTCGGAGACCTGCAATCTCAGCAGGAGAAGATGGATGTACTTCCTGAAAGAAAAAAATCATACTCAATACAATCGATAGTCATGTATGAAAATGTAAGTAAAAAGAAATAAAAACCATTTTGATCAAGTGTTATGTGATGATCTCATAAAATTTACAACTCCAATATGAATCTCATAAGGTGTGAATAGGTAATGGGATTTACATTAATTTCAATTACAATACTTTATTTTTTATAGTTCTAGTGCATACTCGCATTGTTCTTGGCACTATCCTTTCATCAGGCTTGGCATATTTGTAAAAATTTATTAATCAAATTTCTTAGATATGAATTACTATTAGGTGTACAACTTTGCTTCTGCTGTTTTTTTCCGAAATTCGAGGCTTTATTGTAAAAGACTGGTTTATACATTTATGTTTCAAAGTATTGTCCATCGCTGGCCACTAATTTCTCCCATCTTTCGGGCAGCGTACGAATCCCACGCTGAAAAAACTGGCCATCTTTTGAAGCGTTCCATGAATCAATCCAATTTTTTACTTCTTCATAAGACCGAAAGTGCTGGTCAGCCAGCCCGTGTGCCATTGATCGAAACAAGTGATAGTCTGAGGGAGCAACGTCTGGAAAATACGGCGAGTGGGATAGGACTTCCCATTTCAACGTTTCCAAGTATGTCTTGACCACTTTCACATGAGCTCGAGCATTGTCATGCTGTAAAATCACTTTATCATGTCTCTCGTTATATTGCGGCCGTTTGTCTTTTAATGCTTGGCTCAAACGCATTAATTGCATTCAATAACAATCGCCTGTGATTGTTTCAGTCTGTTTAACAACTCATAATACACTACGCCGAGCTGGTCCCACCAAATACTGAGCATGACCTTGGAACCGTGAATATTCTGTTTGGCTGTTGACGTGGAAGCATGGCTGGAATATCCCCACGATTTTCTGCACTTGGGAATATTGTAAGGAACCTATTTTTCGTCGCCAGTCACAATGCGACGAAGAAATCCCTTCCGTTTTTGCCTTGCAAACAGCTGTTCACAAGCAAACAAACGCCGTTCAACATCTCTCGGCTTCAACTTCAACAATGTTAAAGTGTAAAACGACAGCGTCACAATTAAAAAAATTTTTTCATCGTCAAACCTTTGACTAGATTACGTCCCTTGGAATATCCTTCTTTCATATAAGGAGAATGCAAGAGCCCAAAGCGCATATGGACCATTAGAGAGGAGATGATCACTGCCGTCCAATGACACTCGCAATCCCAAGGGAATCATTAGCGTGTTGCCAGCCTTTTAAAAAGAAGTACGCTCTTTTCTTCAATACCCCTTGCCGAAGTTCATTGGGAGACTGTTGATGATAGGTCGTTTCAAAATTGCGCCATATCTGGCAGAAAATTGGGTATAAAGCTTACGGTGCTAGAATACCGGACTTCAAAATAGTATTTCCAACGAGCAGAAGTATGAGGGTAAGCGGCAGGAATGAGGTTAAACAGTTCTTCACAGAACTCCTCATAATATATATAATAAAGCATACATAAAGATGCCACATCATTTCATAAAGCCAACAGGTCTAGTTGGCCGAATACTAGGGGATCCTTGTTTCTGAATCATTCTCATGACTTTCAGGTGTTTTAAACTGATTTGTTGCGTCACTCCCAATGATCCTGCCAATTCTTGTTGCGTTTCACACGAGTCTTGATCAAGTAATGCCTCCAATTCTGCATCTTCAAAAACCTTCTCTCTTCCACCGCCATGCTGGTCTTCGATTTCAAAATCACCGTTCTAGAAGCGTTGAAACCACTCTCGACACATTCTTTCACTAATGGAGGCCTTACCATAGGTATTTGAAAACATTCGATGAGCCTGAGCCGCAGATTTCTTCATATTAAAGCAGAAAATTAAAACCTTCCGCAAATGAAAAGAATTTGGCTCTGTGAGCTGACATGTTTAATTGAGAAGAACTTTATGATGCAGGTACAAATCGACTAATATTTTGATGGTGTTATGTTTACAAATACCTAAGCTTATTTTATGACATCTACTATCTATTTATTTCGACTACCACTTACCGCTACAGCCATCTATTGCTAAATAGCAGAAGCAAAGTTGTACACCTAATATCTACCTGCTAAAATGAATAGTCATTATTTAACAGGTAGTTTGATTAAAAGCCATTTTTTGAAAACAATACCTTAAAATATAATCATTAAATCTTGACAATGCCAGTGGTAATTCAAAAAAATTACTTTGTTATGAAAGATTTTTGACTTTAAAAAATTTAATGACCAATTTTCTTAGTTAAAAAATATACAAATAAAAAATAGGATTATTGTTTGCATAACAAATACAAAATCAAAAATAGAAGAACAGTGAAATTATATGGGTGTCCTTTAACACTTATAGTGCAAATAAAAAAAGAAACATTGTATTGTCTGATAATAATTTTTCTTCTGTAATTATTTGATACCAAACTTATACAACATTTGTTAAGAAATTAATTGCATCACTGATAATATTAATTGTAAATCACAAGTAAACTACATATTTTGTAATATATTACTGGAACATATATAAGAAAGGCGTCTATATAAAAATGATCTCAAAACGGAAAGTAATCTGAGAAATAATTAATTTAAAAAAATTAAAAAAGCATGACTGCCGTGCAAAAAAATGAACTAAAAAATAAAAAATAAGTCGTATTAATTAATCTATATGTACAAAGTGAAAGATTACTCGCTAATTAAACACACAAAATTATCATTATAATCAGAGGGCCTCTTAGATTAAAAAGCATTCCACAGAACTAGGTCCCCACTTTTTTTAATCATGTATTTTTTTGTTTTTACTAGCATATTTTATTTGTGTGCTGATGCAAGAATTCTATTCATACCTCAATCATGTATAAAACCATTCATTTATTTAGACTTTTGTAGTCATACTAAAGTCTGATTAAATCCTTTGCAGTGAAAGATTTCTTTATTTCAGACATAAATCCCACCTATGCAAACTTTATGTATATGAATTATATAGTTTTGGAATGTGCTCAGCAAGCTCTTCCATTTGTTATGCATATTGTAATAATTCAAGAAAAAAATTATAATTTGAAAATAGAGCCAAACTGCCGCTATATTCAATTTTTTTCAATAAATTTAGTCAGTGTCACTCAGGTTCTAAAAATACTCCAAACATCCAAATATGTTCAGGCATTCGAAATTGTGGAATAAAGAAACTTACATAAATACATACACAAACACTGAAAACATTACATTCATTTTTTTGGGCAGTTGTGTAACAAGGCAATCGCTGTGTTATGACATCATACAATCAGAACCAACAGTCAGAAACTATTCTAAGTGGAACCTAGTGATTACTATTAGTATTATACTTTACAATAAAATGCCTTAGAAATTAAATAGTTATCTGCCATAGTTTTTGATATATTTTACTTGTAGTTTATATAAATTTTTTAATTGTGCAATCTGAGTTTGGTACAATTTGTGATTTGGATTTATATCTAAAGCTGGTGTTGTTTGTGTCAACATATGTACTAAACATCAGCAGAGTTTAACAAATACTTGCAACACGATTTTTGTTGCATATTCATGCTTATGACATAAATTATATCACAGTGTAACATTATACTCACAAGTATATGCCAAACATTTTCATTTGCACCTTCAAAGGAGCAAAATCTAATACTGACTCCCAGTAAGCCTTGTCCACCCCAATCCGAACGAGGAGTTATCATAACCTCCCTGACTTGTTGCGTTTTACTACTATAAATCATCATTTTGATGGTGTTGTTGATATTTTTCTTTAAGAGTTCTTTCAATGTGTCATTATCTTGATCCAATCTAATACTTTCTATAGCTACTATGAAATCAAAAAACGCTTCAAGACCTGCTTGCTGCCCAGGAGACCCATCCTGGACCTAAAAAGTGGTAATTCATCAGTAATGGTTTAAAATTTGGATACTAAAATTTTATATTTACAATTAATTACATACCCGCAGGATATGATATCCCTCAGAGCCACCTCCTGGCACTCCAATACTTTGTGAACTACCCATAAGGACAATACCTATTAAATTCTTCAATATTTTTATATACCACTAAAACAAAATCACAGACCAAAATTCTTAGCTAACTTTTGTTTGACACTTCAAATACGTGGCAGATAGAATCGGAGTTGCCTGCACAAGTTATTGAATTATATTTAATTATAGAAACAAATTGTTTATCACATCTAAATAATTTTTTAAATAATATATAAACTAAGATATAGAACAGAATATTCCATATGCAGTTCTTAAGAGCATTTTTAATTTGCTTATGTACTACTAAAACAAAATCACAGATCAAAATCCTTAGCTAACTATTTTTGACGCTTCAAATTCAGTACAACACACAAAACTCTGTCGCTGTGAAGTTAGCAATGGCGTAAAGTAGGAATGGAGAGATGAAAAAGGAAGGGTCGGGGAGCGTTCAACCTGTGCATTCCACCATTCGCAGGCAATTCAGAGAGGCAGAGTTTCATGCGTTGTACTGTACATGGCAGATAGAATCGGAGCTGCTTGCATAAACTATTGAAATAAGTATTAAGTTAAATAAACAAACTGTTTATCTAATCTAGCTAATTTTGAAATAATAAATGAAACTAAAAAGTAGAATAAAAGCAATTTTAGCGATTAAAATGAAATTTGTTAAATAAGATATTATAGCTCTTATTGTAAATTAATTTTTGTGTTTTAAACAATGACTGCGTTTTAAGAAATTGAAAACCAAATTTCCACTTCAGTTATAAAAGGTTGACGGGCTTGTTATTATAAGAGCTTGTTAATTATCTATTTTTCTCTGTGAAATTATAAATTTTAAGTTTTTTTGCAAAAGAAATCAGTTCTTTTCTTAACTTGAAGCATTTTCCATTTTAATTAGCTATAGGAATGACAAAATTGGAATTTTCTTTTTATTTACAAGTATACGAGGAATCCTAATTTATCTATACATTAGATTTCTAAAATTAACAATTAATGATTTGTTAACTTTATACGTCTAAAGCATAATAAAATTATAAAACAACAAGTCTGTACATTAAATGAATCCGTTTCCATGAACTATCGCATGGCCGTAATAATCACGTTCACTTTAATCGTTTGAATTGGCATTGCTTTTATTGGTTCAAATAATAATTACACTTACATCTTTAATTTAATAATTAAATGTCATTTGATTTAATTGTGGTGTCGTTATTTTTTTTTTACCCTACTGTTAAAGAAAGTATTGTTTTTTTAAAACAAAAATATACATATGCCATTTATTTAAATTTAATCACGAATAATTACAACAATTTTAATTCAATCATTCGAATAAATTTGTAATCAATGCATTCAATTAGTCGTATTTTGGTTTTAAATTCTCCAAGTGTATATTGGATATTATAGTACGCATTTTTTTACCCGGTATAGCCAATTGAACCGCTTACGTCAATTATAATTTTCATTTGTATTTTGTCTGACATGCTATTAATAGTATTAACAATCATTTTGCATGATTTACAAATCAGTTAGACGTTCTTGTAATGTTGTTGTTCGTAATTGATTTTTTATTCTCTTTAGTCGTGAAAAGGAACGTTTTCCACCACAATTTCTAACCATTAAGCAAAGGAATATTCATAAAGCAACTTCAATAATTAGTGTTACGAACAGCCGCGCACTTAACGTTACACGGATGTTAAAATATTGTATTTTGTCTTATAAGGGCTGAGGTTAAGAGTTATTTGTAATTTACTGTTTATATGTGTGCGTTTTATTAAAGAATTTTGTTTGTTTTGTTTTTATTACTCGGGTAGGGATTAATTGTAAGGAATATTTTGTCTATTTGTTTTGTATATTTACTTTGTCATGAATTCGACTGAAATGTAATGTGTGCGTGAGTTGCATACGAAACTGTGCTTGGTGGGGAGGACCAATAATACGCTTAGAAAGCGGCGGTCGTTACGGTACGGCCGCAAATCGGTGTTCCGGGCGCTAGTGGCACCAATGCATTATGTCGCGGCAGATCAGCACCGCTGTGCCTCTATAAGCCAGCCCTCGTGCGGAGATCTCGTCGCGTCGATAGGCAAAGAAGTTGGGGATTCTTAATTCCTGTTATGGTCGCAATTTTGTTTCTCCCAACAGTATAATGTGGGCGTCTTCGAGTTGGGCAAAATCACGGAGCTCTCGGGTTTTCCCCATGATGCCTCCCAGGTTCCAGTATAAGATCCTGAGATTCAGAACATCCCCACGAATGCCAGGCTCTCCAGAATGTTCTGTGTCGGGTCCTGGCCTGTCTTGATTGAGCGAAGTATTGTAATGAGTATCTTTGTCATGTCTGACATGGCTGCTTTTAGACTGGCCACCTCCTGGGCCAATTCTGATATGGTGGGGGCGGGTTGTGGTCTCCCGGCCAACCTCCGCTGTTGCAGAAGTGGTGGGAGTCATGAGGTTGTGGCTGCAGTTGTGGTTGGGTAATTTGGGAGGGCGGTACGGTCCGGAGCTGATCTGCTCTTCTCACTCTCCCCTCTGGGAGATGACCTGCCGCCCTCGGTTCTATTGATTGCTGCTGTCGTTGTTGTTGCTGTTGCAGCATCTTCCTTCTTTTTATCGATCTCTTGCCCTTTTTCGGTTTCGGCTGCATTTGCTGAGCCGAGCCTTGGGGAGCTAAGTCGGTGGCTGCTCTGGATATATGGTGGACCCTAGCCGTTGTGCCAGTCTCGTGGTCTCCCCTTGTACCGGGGCTGGGATTTTGTATCGGTTTCGGCTTTTCGGTTAGGCGTGGGGGGGTGGGTCTTCCCTCCATCATAGTGCTGTCCTCATAGTGGTGTTGCGTCTCAGGGGGGCTTGCGGCGGGTCTTGGAGTACCTTTCTGGCCTCTGGACGCCTCAGGTCTTTCCCCTGAGGGGGGTGGGGCGGGACTTTCAGTCCTCTTGCGAGTGCCTCCCGGTGAAAAACCGGGCATCTCCTATCATTAGCCGCATGCGGGCCGGCGCAATTGGCGCAAGCAATTGTGGGAGGAGTGCCTGAAGAGTTGGCATCGATGACATGGGGGTCCCACCACGCCTCCAACGTAACGCCAGGCATATTCAAGATTTCTTTCACGGCGTATAGTCTTTCGAGTTCCTCCTCGTTTAGGTGCTTCAGCTGTACGAAGAAAAGACAGCCGGAACTGTCTCTGCGTGGAGGGATGCGACGCGCGTACGTCGCTGGGAAATCTAGCTGCTGCAGAGCCACCAGAATCTCTTGTAAGTTGGTGTCTCCGGGTAAACCGCGAACGCCTACATTCGTGGGACGCTCGTTGGTAGGCGTGTAGCAGTACCATGTGATAGCCGGGTCCTTAGAGGACATCGACTGCAGGTATCTCTGCGTTATTATAAATTCCTCCGCGATGGCCGGCAGGAAGCTTACCCCTGATTTGAAAGGGCGAGCGTTGGGTGGGTGTTTTTTCAGCTCAGAGAAGTGTCTCGTCCAGTTCGGGAGATGTTCAACCACTACGGGAGGGTATCCTTTTGCTCGCCGGGGAACCTCTTGTGAGCGGTTATTTTGCCATTTCGTATTCGCTGTATTTCCTTCTCCGAAGGGAAGTTGCATATGTTGAGGGGGAGAGGGAGGATCGTGGCATTGGTGCCGACACCGCTGCTGCATACGATGTTGGATACGTGGCTGGATGTGGAGGGGCGGAGGGTGTTATATGTAGGCGTAGGACGTAGAGTCTAATTCCTCTTCCACGCTGCCGTAGGATGGAATAGACGCGCCGCTACGCCGCATAGTGACGGCGATTGTGGGGTGTTGAGTATTATATGCGCAGGTTTCGAGTCCGTAGCATACTTTTTAGGTTCAAGGATGGGTGAAGGTGACAGCTGACCACGTGTTCTTTTGTCAGGCGCCATCACCGGACCCACTGAATTGCTGCGACGACGGTGCTACACCGATCGAGGCTGCAGCACCGAGGGTTCTAACATTTCAGCTGTAGGTATATCATATTCGCTTCCGGCAGCCTCTACCGGTACTTCCGGTACCCTCTTTCGACTTCGTAGTCTTAGCGGGTATCTTTTTAATTTCGCTACGAGGGGGGAAGGGTTTACCTGGATGTGGGACCCGTTTGCTTTTGCTAGGGTTCTCGAGGTTCCGAAGCACCACCTCCAGCAGCTCGCTCGCTCGCGAAGTGCGCCTGTCATGGGCTGCTGTGACGGGTTTGGTTCTATCCGTCATTTTAATTTAAAAGTATCAATCGGGCGGCACACTATTATTAATTATAGTTAGTGTGTAAACGCGCGATGTATTTGGAGCTGTCACTACATCCACCTTAAAATTGATCTTTAAGAGGATAAGTGACTTCTTTATGTATTATAAGTTATAAGTTACGTACACACTAACAGCCTACGAGCGTCGGTCGACAGCGACAGCGCTTGCTTTGATTTGTTATGTGTACGGGTTTCTCTCACCCTGTGTGTTATTTATTTATCGGCGTACGTTAACGATGGCCGTTATAGTTACACACCAGGGATAGTTATGGACTGCTGTTTCAATTTTGTGTTATCTTTAGTTCTTTTATCGGAAATTTGGTTTTTTTTTTAAATTAAATATTCTATTTTAGTATTCTAATTCTAATATATTCTTTCCAAATCGCTATATTTTTACTTAAAGATTTTTTTTTTTCAAAGCCTTAATGCAGCGGACTCTAGTTCTATTCAAGCATAAATTAATTAAATTGGTGCAAATGCTTAGTGCGGTAATCTATAGCGCTTATTTAAATCTATCAAGCGGCAATCACAGTGTACGTTAGCTTAAACTTAATTACGCACTTACTGTCGCGGTTGCGTATTTGCGATTGCGGAAGCCGCTCGGTCGATGCGCGTGCGCGCTGCACGTCACACGGCCGGCCGTCTTCCTGCGGCGTGTGCCGCCAGCCGCGGCCGGGCGTCTACTGTCTTCCGTCGCTCGGCGGCGCGCCTTCGGCCGCCCGCCGGGCGCGCTCGCAGCACTCGTATACACACTGCACTGCACTTGCACCGGTTTTCTCACTTAGTGGTTTAACTGCACTTATTTATTTAGTTAGTTTCACTTGATTTTATATTGTTCTACCGGTTTCACTGTTCCGTTCACGCGTTTCAACCACTTAGATAGCTTATTTCTGAAATCGGAGCTGTATGACCGTAGTTGTACGCGAGTTTTCACCTCAATCTGTGATTTCCGGTCCAGACTGGCGACAGATAAGCACGACGCGAGCCGCCAGCGGGTGGCTGGGATCGACACGACGCGATCGGCTTGCCGCACACGGTTGCAGTCGGTAGGAACACGCACAGGGAGGTTGACCTATCGAGAAACATATCGGAGGCAGTAAAAGATTTCCGCGGCACGACTTGGGAAGCGACCATCGTACGCGCCGGCGAAAGTGTTAGAGATCTGAACCAGCTCTGCCGCCAGCTAACCAAAGCCGCAGCTCCGAAGTGCCCAGTTACCGATCGTTCGCGGGTCCGTCGTTACGACGTCAAAGCTCGAGCAGAGGTGATAGCCGAACACCTCGCTGGACAATTCATCCCAAATCCCCCTGCCACGACTCCCAAGATGCAAAAATACTACACACAGGTGGAGAACCGTGTGGAGGAGTTCTTGGTCACTGCCTCTCCCCCTCTACCCGGAGATCTGTTTATCACCCCAGCTGCACTACATAGGATAGTGATGCGCCTTCCTAAAAAGAAAGCCCCAGGACCGGACGGCATTTCTATGGTCGCGCTGAGGCATGCCTCCAAGAGGGCAATAGTGGGCATGAACAGAGTGTTCAACGGAACACTCCGCACTGGTCACTTCTCGGAGGAGCGGAAAAGGGAAAAAATCATAACGATACCCAAAGCGGGAAAAGACCCACGTAAGCCGGCCTATCACCCTGCTATCCCACGTGGCAAAGACGTTTGAGCGTGCCCTGCTCACTAAACTGCGCCTCTTCCTGACCCCGCGAATGGAGCAGTACGGCTTTCGAAGCGGACACTCCACAACGTTGCAACTTATAAGGGTACTGCACCACCTCGCTTCCGAAGGGAACTACGGAAGATACACGGGGACGGTACTCTTGGATATGGAGAAGGCATTCGACAGGGTGTGGCATGACGTCCTCATCCATAAGCTGCTGGACAACCCACTGCCACCTGTTCTCATAATAGTCGTCGCCGGTTTCCTGCAGCGTCGTAGTTTCGGCGTTGCCGTCGATAACGTGCTATCCGCCCCACGCTCGATACGAGCAGGAGTACCGCAGGGTAGCTGCTTATCCCCTGAGCTGTATGCTTTATATACGGATGACATACTCACGCTGCGAGGCCATCTCGAGGACTGGGAGGATGACGTGATGCTGGCGCTGTACGCTGACGACAGCGCGTATTTTGCATCGTCGCGAAGGGCCGACTAAGCCGCGAAGACAATCCAGCGCGTATTTGATCTGCTTCTAGAATGGCTGGACAAATGGAGGATGGCCGTTAGCAAGACGGCCGCCCTATTGACCGGCTGCCAACGTAACATGCCTGATCAACTGCGCCTGAGATGTCGGGCGGTAGAGTGGAAAACATGCGTCCGATATTTGGGCGTTCATATCGACGCTCACTGCGTATGATACCACAAATAGACCACGTCATCCAGATGAGTCGGGCTGCGCGCGCCAAGTTTCGCCCGATTCTCGCCTCCAGATTGCCCATCAGGACAAAACTAGCAATTTATAAATGCTACATGCGCTCCCGCCTGACCTACAATGCACCGGCTTGATATACACTCTGCTAGAAACTGCAGCGCCAACGTCTCCAGACCCAGCAGAATATAGTACTCATTATGATTGCGGGGGCCGTATGGTACGTCAAAAACGACGTGATCGCCAGAGACTTAAGAGTCGAAACCATCGAAGAATTCGTGACAATGCTGGCGCGACGCACCTTCAATCGCGCAGACGCAGGTCCCTATCCATCTCTACACAATTTGGCACCACACTACGACCGACCGACGAAAGGATACCAGCTCCCACGAGACCTGGTATCTAAATCACCCAACGAGGGGAAGCTGTGAACTGACACACACTGGACGGTTTGACGAAAGTCACCACAAAGAGAGACCCAAGAGAGCAGTGTCCCCCTTAAGAAGAAGCCCGAGTCCGAGCCCTAGGCTCACACCCGTACCTGCACCCGTAGCTGGGTGTAAAGGACTCGCGACAACGACGACGCCTACGCATACGAAATGCAAAAGTGCATGGCCACGCCTCCCTAATTTAAATGTATGCAACTCACATGTGCAGCGGATGCACCATCTATAAAATGCAGTTAGAGTGGTGCATCCGACACAATTCCATGCCAATTCCGTGGCAACACAATTCTAAGTACTTAGGCATTACGATCGATAAGCATCTACATTTTAGAGATCATATCGCTCGTACTAGGAAACTAGCTCTATTTTACCTATCCCATTTATACGGAATGAAAGGTAGAAAAAGCAAAATGTCGTTACGTAATAAACGTAGATATATACGATGTGTGTCAGGCCTGTCATGACATACGCGAGTCTAGTTTTTGCTTATGCACGACCTGATAGATTTTATGATCTGCAAATGGTGCAAAATAAATTTTGTAGAAGAGCAGCTGACGTACCATGGCACGTCAAAAACTCTGTACTCCACCGGGACCTAGAGCTCCCAACTGTATCTAAACATATGAAGGACACATCAGAGCGTTTCTTTACGACCTTTTAAGTTCACCAATCGGGTGCGCTTCCGTGCCTCCCAGACTTTCCCTTTGAAGTTGCAGTCCGTGCAGTGAACTTCACGTGACTCCTATGCCGAGGTACCCGCCTAAAAGGCACCCATAGGTCAGTCACGGCATCACCATGCCGAAATGGCCGCGTTTGAGATATAGGCGTCACAGCGTTTTGCTTGCGCCACTGCAGACACAAGTTGTTCAGGAGGTTTTTAGTCTGTGAGAGTCGGACACACCTGTGTGCCCGGACGCATGGACGGCCCATAATGGGTTTTTCTCTTCCTTCCCCACCCCTTTCGCACGAGGAGAACTACAAAAAAAAAGTGCATCCGACATAGTTGCACTCCAACCGTCACCAATGAAGCTTGGCTGAAATAAAGAATTTGTTGTTATGCCTGAGAAAAACACTGTCCATCATTTGCTCACCATACCGCAAGAAATCCGTTCTTCGAAGCTCGTGAAGAAAAGAAATCCGAAGTGCGGGCTTACGCGGCGATAACATAAATCGCCATTATACAATGAATAATAGAAAAAAAATTGTACAGTCTAAATGAATATATTAGCTTTTTGGGGCCTCCACGAAAATGAGGGCCCTGGGTACGGGCCCCGTATGCCCTTATGGTAGAGACGGTTATGCTTATGAGAGACTATGCTTGGCGTGATTTTTATTGAGAAATTGACAACAATTTAGTTGAAGACTTAAAGAAAAAAAGTGGTCTCTAGCAGAAGACTACAGACTACAGAAGAGAAAAATCCGGAGAAAAACTTAATTTTGTAACTGGATCAGTTAAGAAAATATTAAATTACCAAGGCTTAAAAAAAATTATAGTTCTTGAATTTATTTCTTTTAAAAGTTGCTATGATTCACAGTGAAATAAAGTATAATAATATTAATAATTTATTTGTGCGACAATTGTAATACATACAAATAAGTGTGTGGGATTAAGTAGGTGATAGTAAACTAATAGAAAATATATATACAAAGTTTGTCAATGAGTTTCTTGTTTATTTAGTTTATATACTTTATTCATATGCTAAAGATACATCTAAATAAAATTGCGCATGACGACTTCATCTTTATGGCGGATAAAAAAAAGGCCTGATAACAACTTGTAACACTTTTCAACATGTGAGTTATTAGTTTATTGATAGTTATTTTGCCAAATTATCGCACCGTTCGTTCGTACCGTATCGTATCGTTCTCTCTGCTTTCTCTCTTCTTTAAGATTTCTCTCTTCTCCTGTATAGTATCAAATGTTCCAGGCGATGTTAACTAAGAATTACCACGTAAGTAGTTAGACAGATAAATCGTTATCAGCACAACTTCAATCGCTGTTTTTGGATCCAAAAGCATAGGCAAACGCATAAAACTGAAGACGGAACTAAATACTTCAAACTCATTTTCTACTACTCTACGCGCTCTTGACACTCTGTAGTTGAAAGTTTTATTATTGGAACCGCTTTCTCTACTACCATCGTATGGTTCCATTGTGTTGTGATTCAGCAGAAAAGCTTTATTACTTAGTATAAAAAAGGTACCTCAATTTTATAGAACTTGCAATATTTCTGCAAGGTTAAGTTCTTTTTTTTTCAAGTATTTCATATAGCTTTATGTTTTTGAACACTATTCCATCTGATATTATGCCCTTATTCTCAATATTGACATACTGAAACTTATCATTTGCATCTGCTAATTCAAAAAGAACAATACTAAGAAATAATTTGTTATTATCATAGTCGTTGCCAATAACAAGTGGCGATTGCAAAACATGTTTGTTGTCCATCGCTCCTATCTCGTGTGGAAAATATTGCCGAGAAACTATTTTCTACTCTTCTTCTCCTAAAAAAATAGAAGAAGTCGTAAAATGATCTACAACACTATAATATTGAAAATAACAATAAGTAGTAGTAATAATAATGTTATTACAGAAATAATCTGATACTAGTGAACGGAAATGTGATCTAAATGCTAAACTGAAGGAGAATGATTACAGTAACAATATTGTTAGAACAGACACACAATCAGAAAAAACAACTACCATACAGATTAGAATAGAGACCAGAATGATCCAGCATACGATCCAGTGCCAAAACAACAGGCAAAAGAACGAAAAAAAGAAAGAAAACTCTTTCTAATAATGCGGATGGCATATGACATAAAACTCTTTCAGAAGCATTCTAATTTCTGCAACAATGTGCATAGCCATCGCAGCCAGAGACAAATTTTTATATCAGTTAAATAAGCTTATGTTAAAACTGCTATATGTTAAGTTAGTTTTGAAGCTAACGCAGTTGGTAAGGTAGGGGAATTATGGATATTACGTTACTGAATATTATGGAATACCTTACCTTCAGCCTCCACTTCGCCTCACTTTAAATCTCCTCATCTTTAGAATTTTTCACTTCCACCTCCACAGTCACCATCAAATGCTCGTCTGCTCTCCAATTCGTCACACTCTCGGTCTCCACAACCTCAGATATTTTGAACTCGTTTTCTTTTGCTTTCCGATAAACGTCTATTGATTAAAAACATATTACTACTATAAATTGTTTTTTTTTTACTAAATTCATTGCATAAATAAATATGGCTTTCACATAATCCTTTACATGGTAATGATTACTTTACAAATTTCAGGGATCATTTTTTTATAGACTGTTCGGTAATGCGGAAGAAATGCTGTAAACCGACGAACGAATTTTCAGTCGCTAAAAATAGCAATGTTAGTAGTAATCTTTCCTTTACAGTAATGGCATCTCTATAGTTAGTATTATTCTATTTTATTATCTTATTCAGTAATGAATACAATATCCAAAATTGATTAACATTTATTTTTGGAAAATTATGTTCAACTTTATCGTCAACTAACTCTATGTTAAAACCGAATCACAGATTCCAAGCCATTTTTATATATTGTTTTTACCCAAAACTGTATTTTATGTTTTTGTAATTTTTTGCGCAAATATATAAGCAAAATAACGATTATTACTGGCACGAAAATTTGACGCACGTATACGTGTGACTCTATATCGAGTAAGAGTTCGATGGAACTACCACGGAACGTCTATGGATCGCTTGGAACGTATTTCAGCATTGCAATTTTCAACAATCTGGATCGACTTAATACGTTCCACGATTCACACTCCAAGATACTGAATCGCGGAACGCGGGATTGCTGATCCATATGAATCGTTTGGTGAGGACTCGGCGAAACAATAGGATACTATATATGCACACGGATCGTAAATCTATGGATTTTCGTTCACAAACACTAGTAAATTGTCCGCAAAGTATCCAATTGTGTATAACTGTTCATTAATTTTGAACTGTGAAAACGGTGTTTAACCACTACCAATGTATACTATTTTTTTTAGTTTCAGTTAATATTTTATACGATAATTATTTTTATAATTTAAAAAAATATATATAATATACGTCTCTTTAATTTAGACGACATTTGTTTTGTTACTTTAATTCTCGTATTTTGCGTCTCGTTACAAATCAAATAGAATGCTTCATGATTTAATTTAGAATTTTATTTTTAAATTCATTAGGTATGTAAACAATAATTAATGTCCGGAAATACCTATTTAAAAAACAATGTTCTGATATGGCAATAGTAACCTTATTTGCATTACAAATTCAACGTTACAAATTCTTTTAATTTATACAATTAATATACGTTTTACCATTTCATTGTTTTTTAAGTAATTTATTCGTTTCATATACTCCGTAATAGATTTAATTAAATCTGTTAAAGGCTGCACGAAATAAAGACCTATTACTCGACCAATACCGATTAGGAATGTTTAACGTTATCATATTTCTAACTATTTCCTTTTCTCTCTCGCTTCATTAGAAGTCGGTAGGAAATATTGTACATACATCTTTTACAAATGTTTAGTTATGAAGGACGTTATATTGTTCCATTAAAGTTCAATATATCAATAATTGGTTCTTCACCAAACACCACTCGTTAAAGCAATCGATATCTACTACATATTTAATACATCTGTAAATTTTTTCAAATGGAATAAAGACATGTATAAGATAATTCTAGGAACAATCATGACAATTATTCATTGTCTTTCGTTAGCCTAGTGTTTAAACGAGAAATTAGTGATTGCAACACTTTTTGTTATGTCAAATCCGTCAAACCCATTGCATTTATCAAATTCATAGTGAGAGAAATAGGAAATATAGAGGAAAACTTCTTTAGCATTTATAATGAATATGTATCGGTAATTATTTTTTTTTAATTTGAGTTTGTGATATAATACATACACATTTGATATTCGTCATTCCATCCTGCCCAGCTGTTCCTTCACTTCAATTTATTATTTTTTGAAATATATGTAATGATTTACCAATTCCTTTTTAATGCAACTTTTTTTTTTTGTTAATTAAAGTTTATTTGACATGAAATTGTAATTTCAGGGTCGTATGTTGTGTTCCACTAATTTATTCTTTATTTTATGGATTTGTTTTAAACATAAAATATATTTGTATTTTATAAAGTATTAATATTGTTTCCATAGGTTCTATGTTTGACATCAGTTTAATGGTTTTCCTGATAAATGATAACAGTGAACTATGGCAGAATGGAAACCTCTCATTGCAGAGTGGTTATCGGAGTATGCAACTCTGGAACCTAACGAGATCAAAAGTTTTGCTGCTGAACACGAACATAACCATGAAATTGCAACTGCTATATTTGGATTATTGGACAGTGAAGATGATACAGGTGCGAGTACTTCTGCTACTACTAAATCGGATGACCATGAAAAGGTATTATTTTAAATTAAATTTATGTTATTTTGGTATTACTTGATGATTTGTGAAGATAACTTCACAAATCATCAAGTAATATTGATCATAAGATCAGTAATATGAAATGTAATTTCAGGTGTTGGAAGATGTTTGCATGCAATTATTCAGTTTTTACAGATCGAGAGAAACAGAACTTCAAAGGTTTACTTTGCAATTTATTCCAACATTAATTTATATATACCTTAGTTCAGTGGCAAGAGAAGACAAAAAGACATGTCGTTGTATAGAAACTTTGTTAATTAGTAAGTTATTGTCATTAATTTTACATAATATAAATAATTACTTTACATATAGTAAATAGTTTTTATTTGTAAAATGTGTATTTTAAACATATTCTTTCTTAATTAAAATTAGATTTTAAATTTTTATTTGAATTTTCTTTAAACGGTTTTTAAAAATCTATGGTAGATTTATAGTATGAATAGTCATATACTTTCAGGTTTATATAATTTTGAAGTTGTTGATGAAGAAGGAAAACCTAAAGTAGTGGCATTCAGGCTGCCATCTTTAGCACAGGCTTCTATTTATCATGAGGTATTTAATTTTTATTGTCATTTTTTTATAAATCGTTTTATTTATTATGATGCAAAATATTTGTGATTTATTACAACATGAGTAATAATGTCTCTGTAAATATTATATGCATGGTGTGTTCTGCAGCCTTTGTCATTAGGAGCTCAGTTCTTAACGGAAAGCGCTCTTAGACGTTGGGAAGAATGCAACACAAAGCTAGTCACCTGGGGTCCACTGCCTCAAATTGAAGTAATTAATGCTCAAAACAGGTTAAAAGTTATGACGGCATTATTGTTTGTATACAATCGTCAATTGAGCTTATTACCCAAATTGGCATTGAGACATTTCTGTATTGCCGCATCTAGGTTAGTTAATATGTTATATTGTTATTATTATTAGGTATGTAATTATCCTATTAGGTTAGGTTAGGTGTGTTCAAAGCCTTCTTTATGATAGAACACTAAAACTGTCAGTTTTGCTATATTACATTGATATATATGTTATTTAATTCATAATGTATTAAAAACTTATATTTATTATATTAATTTCTGGAAATATTTTGTTTTTTAAGTAGTGTAAAAATTGATATATACTATTTTATTGAATATGGATCCATTATAGGGGGGTCATGTGGGTTATTACTTCTTTCAGGGTGAGTTTTTGTTTTATTATTGTAATCAAATTGGGGCCTGTTCTGACTAGAGCACTACTATATAAACCCTGGACTGAAAAATGGGACCCGCCTTTAAATCCAATACTGGATTTTTCAATTTTTATTGTAGTTAAGATGGTACTGTTAATTATTCAATTAGTATGAATAATTGGGTTTTTAATTAGAATTAAAAAAAAATTATGGCTAGAAAAAACACTATGATTGGCTATTGTAATTGTTATGTTGTATTAATTATAAACAAATTATGTAATTACATAAAACCAAATATAATTATATTTTATATGTTGAGAAAATTACATAAATTAAGTGAAAAGAAAATTGTTGGGTATTAGTTCAATTTGACAATGCTAACAAAACATGCTTATACCAATTTGTGATAATATACCTGTGGGAATATTTTTATGTTAACCTGCTTTCTTAAAAATGACATTCAGTACATTTCTACTAAAGTTTGAGCTTGTAAAGCATAAATGTTAGTTTTTTTCTTTAATTATAATGTAAATGTTATTATACTTTATTGAATTATTTATAGAGTGCCATGCGAGAGTTACAGGGTTGTTTACGGGCTGTGTTCAGCTTAATTACAAATACACTTATATTTTTATATGAAATATAAAATTTAATAATCATATTAACTCATTTAAGTTATCTTTACAACAGGAAAACTAACTGTTGTAATAGAGTTAAAACATCCTGCTCCCTGTAACCATTATTTTGATGTTTCATTACTCAAGATACATTTGTAAACACTTTATTAATATTGTTATTGTAATATTTCCACAAAGTAATATCAAATGGACATAATAAGTTTTTATTTGAGATGTTTCTATCAAAGTTATCTATACACTGGTTGTAAAAACAAGAGTAACTTGATTAAAAAGTAACAGTTCATAACAGCTGTGCAGAAGATAAATTTTGTGACATTTATGTTTCTTCAAATTCTGCTTGTTGCGTAAATTCATCTACTCTCAGATGGCTCACATGCTCATTTACTTCTTTAAAGTTCTATAAAAAAATATTTGAAATTTATAACTGTCGAACCGTAATATCAATACTAAAAAATTGTATACTCTTCCAGAATTGTTAACCAAGGTTTTCCGTCAAAGAACAACACTAACAACACTATACCAAGAATACCCATGTCCTCAAATTTTCTCTTGGAACTCATACACGGGTCATATTTTTCTATTTTCAATGAGTTCTATACTTTGGCATTGCAAGCAGTTAATGACATTGACCAGAGAGCACAGTATGAGTTATTTCCGGAGGTAATGTTAGTTTCGGGTGCTGTTATTCACTCCTTACAAACCAATTCATCAGGTTAGTTTTGTTTTCACTTTATAATTTGTATTAAACATGAATTATTTAAGTACATATCTGGATATAGTGTATATGTCTACCTCAGATAGACTTTGATAACTTTAAGCAATATTTTTTATTCTAGAGAATAAAATGCATAGAACAACATAGATATTGTGTATTTAAAAGTTTCTATTTGTTTTGTGAAATTTTATTGTTTACAAGTAAGAATATAAGTTATGAATAGTTTTTCAATATAATTTCAATAAAAATGTTACAATTATTACAGAATATCTTATAATTTTGAATATTTTGTTTCAGGTCAACCTTGCGATGGTCCAATGGGAATAAGTGTTGCTCTTTCACCAGCAACAACGACAGTTACAATGTCTAAGTGTATGATAACAAATGCATCTTTCCGAACGAAGAAGTTGCCAGGTAATTACATTTTTCTATACAAATCTGTATGTAATATGTACAAAATGCATTTTCATATTTCTTCATAGTTATTTCAATGCTAATGATTTGTAGTGTTACAAGTAGTTTTGTACAGATAGAATAACTTATATCGAGTAGTTAATTTCGTGCAATACATTAAATTCGTATTGCAGTTTTCTAATCCTCAGTATTTGTAAACAAATATAATAGTTATTGATCTCAGCTTTCATACAAAACTATGATCTGTTTCTTATTAATATTGCTTGTGTATAATTTGTAAAAGTTTTTATAGCACTTAGCAATTTTAAGGTGCTAAGAAATCTGTATAGTGTACCTCATCATGCTTTAAGAAATAACAGATGAGAAATTACCCATTTCGCATCATCCATGCTTATTTACTAACGGGCGCTAATGAGTCAGAATGTAAAATTGCAATGCTTAACTCAAACTGGGCAGTGACGTAATGTATGACTGAAACCATTAAAATTCTGCCTTGTATGAAGACAATAACTTCCATTGTAAACTTGTGACATCAGAAATGTATACATTGTTATATATGAATTAATTATCTCTTAAGGCATGTGAGAAATTAGATGACTTTTATTTAGAACTAATGTATAACAGATGAATGCGGTACTGTTTGCATGCTGCCGAATGAATGCTCGCGGCCAGACGATTTGGAGATTGAGTATTTGGCTAGACATGTCCCGCGACAGAACGACACACCAAGGGCCGCGCTCCTCGCTAGGGCCACAAAATTGCGAAATACCACCTTTTCAACGGGAATTATTAAGATTTTTGATGGCGACTATTGGAACATGTCCATGAGAAAACTGAGGGCCGACTCAGAGTCAGAGTGTTCATCCTGCGAAAATATAGATTCCCTCGACTATTATATCATGCAGTATATGCCTCGATTTATATCTGAGAGACGGTTGTCTCATTGAAATATTTAAATTTGTTAGCATTAGGTATGAATTTTTGTAGAAGCACTCTCTAATTTAACTCTAGGTTATTACAATGGCCTCCATAGCATTAGGTTGTGTCTGTCTCTTCACACAAATGTCTTCGATAATTCTGTGTGGATGCAACCAGGTACTTATAATAATTTAAAAATATTGGATCACCAATCACGCACTGCATATTTCACTTACAGATCGAAAATCGAGATGACATAAACAGCATGCACATAAGCATACCTATAAGCACAATAATGCCTTCCGAATGTTACCTTACTTGTTGAGATGTAACCAAAAGGTATAGTCTGTCTGATGAAGACTGGTAGACTAAACTATTCTGTTGTATGGCATGTCTCAGTGTAGTTTGCATGCGCCATACATCGCAAAAAAATGATTGTTGCAACATATTGTTGTATCAATTTTACCCTTCATTCATTATCATTACAGCTACGAGAATCATGGAATATGTACGTCTTATTAAGAAATATCTTTTGCAAAAGTAACATTGCCGATTGATTTACTACAGCATCCTCAATTTTTGTATTTATTTAACTTATGCAATATTGTGAATTATTTCAAACAATTACATATTCCATTTTTTATTTACATCATATGTAACAATTTATTCAAAGATTATTTAGTTATTGTCTCATTACTTTCTATGATAGTATTATTTATTTACAAATGTCATGAATTAGTGTGTGTAATTAAATGTACTTGATTGTCAATTTACAAAATATGGAATAATGGTAGAATTCAGAGATTACAGAGTCACAGTATATGCTAAAATATTGTGCTTTGGCACCATTTAGGTATTAATTTCCAGAGGTTCAGTAATTGCAAGGAATTTGTTTGATTTTTTAATTAGATGTTTTAAAAAAATAATACCTTTCATAATTACATGTTGTCAACATGTTTTGTGTGGCTTTCAGTGATAATCTGTTTTTGTTTGTAAAAAAAATTGTCGGTTATTGCAGACGACATTCCCATACAAGCTGGGCAGGTGGTGCCTACCGAGTCTGCAGACATGTTGACGTCAATAACGGAGGAGGGCGAGGGTGATGCTACACCCATGCAGAGAGGGGGTACTGCACGTACGTCTAAACCAAAACTCAGCGCGTTTCCAGTACTCGGCAAAAAGGTAAAAGACACAAAAGATAAAACAGGCATCATCAAGAATGGTACCACTGAGAAAAAGGTTATGCTTAAAGAAGTTTCGAAAGGTAGTAGAAATTCACTGGTCGGCGGCGGTGATGTCATCGACTCCATAAGTCCAGTTCTCCAGAAGAAGATCACCGAAGTGGGCTTGGACGCGAACGGCGCCGTTAAGGAAGAGATTTCAATGATATCTGACAGTTTAGAAAGTTCTGACTCGCGATCGCAACTAACCACTGACTCGCTGGACACGGACGCGGCGCCACGCCTGGCCGCCATGCAAGTCAGTTCCGTTTGATCGCGTGCCAACAAGATCTTTAGGCTCGTTAGCTTAAGGTTGCTATGATTACGGAAGGGTGAAAAAGCAAAATTTTATTAACACTTCCTCTGTCACATTTCATATCTAGTAATATATGTTTGGTTCGGTACTCAACTAAATGTGAACAAATATGTAAAACAGCTGAAAGAAGTTATCTTTCGAAAAAGAATAATTTGAATTATACTTGAATTTTTAAATTTTGATATATTTCACAAAAACATTAGTACTACATAGAATACATAAAAATAAAGTTCTTGTTTTTAATATTAATGTAATTCCTAAAAACTCCATTTGCTATGATTGATTTAACATAATGTAAATCAGAGACAAAAGTTTATTAGACTCCTCTTTGTGGTTATATTCTAATTGTGTACTTTATTATCATTATTCCATTAAAAAAGTGATGTATTCTCATAAAGCCAGATTGTAATCCAATAAAAATCATTTAAAAAGAAAAATAGAAAAGATTTAATTTTGGCACCATGCAATAAGACGAAAATCTAATGTGATATGTAGTCATAATGAATACAAAAATCCTGGATGTTATGTATTTAATGTAAAGAATATATTAGGTTAGGTGGGTATTACTATGTAAAATATGATGAACGGGTGAAGGCATTATGGAGTTATAGGTGGATTTGGCATAGTGGTAATTGTATCTTCCATGGAAACTGGATCAATTTCATTTTAAAAATATATTGATAATATTCAAGAAGTAAAATAAGTGGACAATGTGTACAGAAACTTGATAAATATTGTAAACAATTATTATTGTGATTGTATGATATTGGAGTGTGAAGTTAATAAATTGTTTATTATTTAAAAATAATTAAAAAAAAATACCATTTTTTTGATGAGCTTAAATAAATTGAAGTTGATACATGAGCAACATCTATATGAACTTTCACACTAATTTCAATCATCGATTTTTAGAATTTTTATGAGTTATAGTATTATATATAGAAGTAGACACCCTATATCATTCTTAACCTTATTGATTTTGAAAGGAGCTTTACTATTGTTTTAATTTAAAGATTCAACTACTCATCCCATTATTAAATAAATTTGTTTGCATATAGTTAAGTACCCACTTAAAATATTTCTATGTCAAAAAACTTAATTCAATTCATTGCAACAGGGCACAGAGTATTTTGGCAATGATCTCAAGAGCCAAAGATCATTATATGCTCAGACATACTTCTCTGGGGACTCATACAAATCATATGGGTATAAACAGAAAGAAAACGAAACTAGCATACGACCATAAGTGCCAATTGAGTTTTGCATATTTGCTATTCTTATAATAATTGTTTTCCTTAGGGGACATTAATGCAAAAATAAAAATAAATGTTTAAAACGATCTGCTCCTTGTTGATTTGCCCATCAATATACTTTGTTTATATACTCTGACCAGTATATAAACTGCAATATATTCTATAGTGTTCATTGATGGCTTTGTGTAATTTATGTAATAAAAGAAGAAAGCCACATATAGAAAGATTATGATCATCAAATTTGTTTTGAAAAATGACAATACTTATATACATTCCAATGTCATTAAATTATATAAAAGAACACAATACAATGCTCACACGCACCAACTAAATGTAGCCACAAGAGTAGATTCTATAGATTTGAGCGTTTAGTTTAATACATAAAGTAATCAGGATTGTTCAATTAAAATTAGCGGAACCAAAGAACAATGACTTTAGCAACCTTACGTTAGCGTCCAGTTTGTATACGTATTAGCAAATTTGTCGATCTGTTTATTTGGTGAATATATTTGAATTATGTAAAACCTACTTAAAAATTTTGGTTATTTAAAGAGTTGTTGGATCTAGCTGTTTCTCTGTGGTATGTGAACACTGTTCATGAATTTTTTTATGTATCATTATTTTATAATGCAGTGTATCTAATGCAGAATTATTATTTCATGATGTGTAACCTGTTCATAGGATTGCGAAGTTCTGGTGAGATAATATGTAATCTTTTATTAATGAAGCATTTCTCATGTTTGTATGTAGAACGGTCCTATCTATTTTTGCTTTATTTATTATTTGCTTTATTCATGTACCAAAAATTGAATGTTGATATAAAATACCCACATTTTTTTCAAATAGCATCCATGTAAGTCTTGTTATTTGTAGCCAATAATACTAATATAGAAACATTTCTATGCGTATGTAGAGCTATCTACGTCAACGTGTCCTGGGCTCGGATGGTTTGGCTTTTTATTTATTAGAGCTTAGTTACAAATTGGATTTGGTCATGTGTATTACGTACTGGTCAATGAATACTTCTATATCCGTTTGACATAAATTCAATTTCGGTGAAATCTTGCCAATCAAGCCATGACTACGAAACTTAGTCATAATGATTTATTTACTAGTGTCTTACTGTTTACACTCGCACCGAAATTTAATTTCACCAGTTATACATTATCGTTTCCATTGTTAAGAAGTCATTTCTTGTTGCTTGTATGTTAAGTAAACTTGACCAAAACTCATTCAAGAGGTGTCACAAACAACTACCTCAAATTTTAAATGTTTGCAAAAATATAGATTGTTTTTTCATACAAAGAAGTACATACTTTTTGATTTGTTCAACAGCTGCAGTTTATGTGATGGCATAGATTGATTCTCTTTCAGTATGGATAGTGGCACATGTACGTATTGTTGGTTTGTGTATGCACTGTATTCGTCGGTGGATGTCTGTCATCTTACGTTTTTGTAATGTCTATATTTGATGTAATTTTGTATCAGATAACTTTTAGAATAGTTGTATGTATATAAGAATTTACAAAATTTCAATATAAATGTCACGTGACTAAATATTTCATAGTATTATAAACATATTAAAATTGTTATGCCTTGTTGATGTAATTATAGTGGAATTTAAAACTGTTGATACTTCATAATTTATTCCTGATGTATGTAATGTAATAAATATATCAAAGCTAACGAGTTCGGTCTGTCTGAGGAAACAGCCCGATTGCAATAACTGCAAACGCATTACTGATGCCATAAAATTATACTGTAATGAATTAATTGTGTTGTATGTATTTTATAACTATAGTTGTCGTTTGCTACAGTATAAAATACGCTCTCTTTACTAGAGACACAGAAATTATATGTAAAAAGCATAATAAATTCCTGGATATAATTAATTATTAAGGTTAATAAAAATGCATAGAAGACAGTGAAACTTGAAATGAGGTGTGTTTTTTTACAAAATAACAACAGTAATGACCATAATTAATAGACGATGTTCAAAATTTTAAAATTGTCCCGTCAGTATCCATTTAAAAAGTTTAAGGTGCCTTGGGGGAATTACTACATGATTTTCAATGGAATGATGAGTTTATCATACTTTAAATAATTAATAGGAGTCCATGCATTTTAGTTACTAGCAAATGATACTTTGGTGTATTTAACTAAATTATATTGTAATTTGTAGATACGGATTCTCTTGGATTTCCTAAATACAAGTATTTTAAAATATGATTATTTTATTTGATGTACAAAAAAATATCAGGATAATTTTGATGGTTATTCAAAAGTGAGTTCTATTATAACTTAAGTTTTATAGTTCTTTTTTATTCGGATTTACCCTTCATCCAAAAGTATTTTTGTATTTAGAAGACGTATAAACTTAGTTATTTTTCAGTTTAGATATTTAGGCATTTCCCCACATGATGAACATGATTCTCAAACTTCTTGATACTCGTATTTATACCTTCATATACATAAAATTCAAGCATCTGTCTTTCCAAGTTAATCTTGAAAGATGAAACTATACAGAATTAAAAACAGTTTACATGGAGTGATTTATGCTATATGTACATGAAATTGAAGTGGTATGTCTTCTTGATTTTGATGGGACTTTATAGATATGAAAAAGACAGTCCAAGGTGTGCTTTACGATGTACATATACATGTGACTAAAGTGCATGTCTGCCTGGCCTAATATTTGTAACATTAAAGCCGATTCTGATGAGATTTTGAGAGACATGAAAGAATGTTCTAAATAGCGGATTCAACCTAAAACATGACAGAATATTATGGGGAGGTGATTTTTATGGTGTACATATTCGGGCAATCAGCGTGATGGGTCTACAGACTAACTGGACGTTCAGCTTAATGGGTCAGTTCATAATATAAAGTTAGTAATAAATGTTCATTTGTACTTTTATAACACATATTTTTGACTTTGATTTCACATATAAAACTTAAAGGAATGAAGGCTACTTGAAACAAAAATTTTAAAAATTTATTTTGTTATCAGTCAAAATATGCATAACAAGATAAATCCCTATGTTATTGTTGCGCCTCTAAGTCTATCTTCTTTATTATAGATAGTTCAATCACCTCATCCCGCTCTTTTTTTCTGGTTATAATAAAGGTAAATTGTGGTTCTTAACAGTTTTTAAGAAATTTATACAAAAGTAGGTTCCTTCACTTTTTTAAAATAAAACTTTTTCCTTCGCCTCAAATGTATCACCCATCAATCGCATCTCATTACAGCCGGCCACGGAGTAGGGGTAAAGTGAAAGATGCTCGGTAGAGCAGCCAAGGCCAATATGGCGACGTCCATGGCTCGCATCAGTTGACTGTCGCATTTATATTCTCAATCATTCGTGCAAGTTTTCCGCGGTATTTGTTTAAATTACAAAAGTGTATTTTTATATTTTCTAATCAATAAATTTCATTCTTGTTTCTTACTGCTCATAGATCACATATGTAACCTCATTAAAATGGTAAATAACTTTATACTTGATAAAAAATATTATAAAAAAAACAAACCTTTCAATTATCCTACTCCTGTTACTCCATATTTATCTCATTGTCTCGTAGGTCACTTTTTGAAGTTTACTTCTACTGTGTGTGAATTGCACACGCACAGAATTATTGTATGATATTTTCAATAAATCTGATACAGTAGTTTTATTTTTTTCTATTAAAATATCACACCAGCACTGAATCATTCAAACCACAACGATGTGTCTTGTCATAGGTATCTTCTTCATTATTTACATCGCGTGTCACACCCCGACTTCGTTTTGTTGGATATTTTTTTCATTTTTGTCAATATTTTCTTTACCTTTGTTTTTTTACCTATACCTTTATTTTTGGTACATTTGCCATCTAATGAATATGTTTCACTCAATGTCCTTTCGTAAGTATTTTTATCATCGTTGACTTCTATTGCACCTCCCCGAAGAATAAGCTTTTCTTCCCTATTTTCAGATTTATTGTCAAATAAATCTTTATTTGCTAGTGTTTTACGGTCGAAATCTTCACAAACACCATAATCCCTATATTTGCTCATTATTTCGGAAATATTAATTGTAAAGCATTCCAAAGTTTATAGTCGTTTTCTCTTTTGATTGTTCACTTTCTTATTATCAATGTTCGTTATCATGCCCGAAGGACCTGGTTTATTATTTTGTTTTGGCTTTTTTATGTTTTGTTTGTTAAGCTTCTGTTTATTGACAAATTGTTTAATTAGTGTTGTAGTTTCCTTCTTAAATTGTGGTTACATTTATCCCCTGAAATTTTTGAATTCATTTCGTTAGCTTTGCCTTTTTCCTTGTCCTCTAATACTTTTACCCATGAATACAGTGATCACTTCTGCGCCTTTGTTTATATATATATTTTTTATCGAAGTATATTTTTGTCCTGTTTCATTTTTTTTAAATAAGAGTTCTTCAATGTGTGTGCCAGTCGGGATGTTTGTACGTTTTTCCATTATTAATAACATTTGGATATCGTGTTTAAAAATTGAGACAAGACAATGACATTTTAAATGAGATTTCAGTGCTCAATCGTTCAATGAGTTTAAAGTGTACATTAAAAATACACAACTTTTGCAATGACTGATTGTTTCTTCTTTTCTAATAATGTCTTGTAAGCGACTGGATCACATTTATTCTTACATGTGACTAGATCGTTAAAAGGAAAATACCAGCTTTTTTGTAGTCATTTTCTATCACTGTAGGGCTTGTTTATTTTTAAGCAAATGTTTTCGCAAAAACATTTCCAGAAATTTTCGTACCCGCGTTGCGGTGCCGCCAATCCATTAATTTGGCATGCCACTTACGTTTTAAGAGTAAAACTGCTATATCAAGAGGCTGTAGCAAATGGGAGGTATGTGGGCAACTTAATCATCGTGATGCCATTGCTGATAGCTATCTCTACAACTTTTAAATCTACATGAGTAGAATGTCCATCGTGAAATTATCAGCAGGGACTTCTTTGCCAAGATTTGGAATCATAATTTTTCTCATATAGTTGTAGGATATTTGTGTTTCTCTCCATCTTTTTGTGCTAGTCGCATATGACGTTTCGAAATCCTCATCTTCCATTTTGGCCATCCACTGATCCCATACATAGCCTTTGTAGACTATTAAAGGTCCTAATTTTTACTCGAGGACGCACCGGCCAAAACAGTTACATTTTTATTTGCGGATTCATGTGTAGACCTTGAGCAGAGATTAATCTCTCCTACTACTTTTGTCCTTGTCGGATCTAGGCACATTGGAGTTTCATCTAAATTTCAAATTAGGTGCAAATTTTTAAATAGTTGTAACTCGCCCAAAGTTCTAAAATATATGAACTAGTCTGGACGTGGGATGTTATTTTTAAAAGGTGTTTGAATTTAATTTAGGTGCACGTATTCACCGACTAAATATAAAATTTCTTTTCTTGATAACCCAAAACCCAACTTTTCTTAAGTTTGAATGGCTTTTGCCAGTCGTTTTGTGTTCTTATTCGGAGATAATTTATGGTATATGAATATTGTTTTAATTTTTTTCAATTTGTAGAAAAGAGTGTTGTAGATATATTGAATCATTGGCCCACAGAATACAATATTAGTTCGCCAGTTTTTACTATTTGTATAGCTGTAACCAAATCTTCTGGGGTGTATGTTTACTTTTTGTTTTTAGTATAAGCACGAACCATAATTATTCTGAAACAAATGTTTTCCTTAATATAAAAAAGTAAAAAACAGTAGTACTTTAAATAATTAAAAACTTATGAGCTATTCGTCTATGGCAGGATTAAATACGCATTTTGAATGAAAAGTGGAATATTAATATAAATGAAATAAAATATGAATCTTACTTCATTGATATTAACATCATTAAACATTAATTATTTATGTCCGTAAAGATTGAGAGCCGCTAAGAGGTGCTATAGAAAAGCAAGGCGGAGTTTTCCCATTATTTCATAGTTTGAAATGCCTCCGCAAGGATTCCTTAAATAGATTAAATGGATAGTTGAGCATTGTACTCTAATTATTCGTTCACTAAACACGACACTCTAAAAAACAATCATTTTACTACGTCCGAGTAACAGATGTTAAGTAATTCTGATTATCTAACAATTACGATAATTCATTTCTTTCGGAATAAACAATTCTGCACACGTCCTATCACACGTAGCGACTTTCGTGAACTGTAACAATGATCAATTAAAATAGCGTCGAAATCGGGTTGCCAGTTTATGGAACTTTTGTGATCAGTAGAAATTAGAAATATTCTGGAATTACCGTGTTTATGGAATTACTCCAATGCACCTTATAATATTATTAAATTATATGCAATCAATTTTTCTCAAGACAGGAAGAAACTGCGACCACAGCCATTGGTTTGACAAAATCAATTTCTGTGATTACTATGTCGTCTATTAATTAAATGATCTAGAATTACATTTTTTTTAAAAGAAAATTCCTCATTGAAACATGTATATCAAGTTCATTAATTTTTAAAGTTTGTTTAAAATATCCAATAGTGTCCTTGTGCATAAATGAAATTATTTCACTGAATGTAAAAGTACATAAGTCAATGTCTTGTTATGTCAAACTTGTCAATATCATACAAAAAATAAAAATGGAATGTAACAGTATTTTACTACATCTAAAAAAAAAAAGGAAAATTATTACTGTAATTAGTATCTCAAACATTTTCACATTTTCGATGATGTCGTAAATGTGTACAACTGTACTAATGTTTCTTAGCAAAGTGATATCGATATGGATGTGATTCAGTTCGAATACTTATCAAACCTATTTCGTATTATGAGCATTGAAAATATTACATCAATGTACCGTCGCATCCACGTGGCGCGAAGTAGCATTTGCCTAATTATGTAAAGATTTTTGACATTTGAACTGGTAAGTGCTTTAAATTTTTATGTGTAATCTCAATGGTTTTGCTGCTTTTTTTTGTGGCTGTGTAATATTAATATCGAACAAAATGTTTTCCTGAAGCAGAAGTTGATGTGGTATTGTTTTCTGTGATAATATAATTTCAAATAAAAACCATATGACTTCTACTTGTCTTTGTATCGATATCACTTGTTATGAAACGTAGTTGACTTGCGGAAGATGGGTATAGATTTAGTTAAGATTTTGGGATAGTGGGACTTGGGAAAACTTTTGAGTCTTGTTATCTACTTGTTCACTTTAAGTCACTAATATTTCCTGTATGCTATAGGCGCAAATTACTCATGCTACTTTATTTTGAGCATACAAAAGTAGTAGACAAAAGAATATGCAGAGCTGATATTAAAATTTAATCAATAAAATATTAAAGCACTTTATTTATTGCTTCAGTGGTATTGTAAAATTTTATTTTTCTATGATGTTGGAATAATTTGCGGGTATTGTCTTACTAATTTTGGGGCTGAATTGTTTCTCTTTGTAGTTGAAGTATTGTAAACTTTTACATTGGTCTTTGGTCTGTTCTCTCAGGCAGCTTCTCTCTGGTCTATTGTAGGTGGCATGGTGTCACGTGTTCAAACTAATTAGGTAAACTATAGATGTGTTATAGACACACTAGTTCTGTTACCATCAACGACTGAGTAGTGATCATAATTTTGAGAAAGTACTTAAGTCAACTTCGTGGATAAATGTCCTTTAGATTTTGTCAGTGTACCTCATATATTTCTATACATATGACTAGCACAATCCATTTTAGCTGATACTTCATTGTATATAATAAGCATATGAATTCTAAAATGTATATTTTATAATCAGCATTGATAGTTTGCTCTGCTTTCTTTGTAAATGGCCAGATTGCAGCAACCCGTCCAATTACATTATGAAGTTGTTTCTACAAAATTGTTAATAATTTGTTTTTAATGAATTTTTAACGGAACAAGTAGTAGGGTAGAAAATTGTGGGGCTTTTATATGGCCATCCAGTTCATCAGTCGCAGACAGTCGTAATAACAGTTCTTCATTGCTTCCTTATTGATAAGTTAAATTCGCCTTCGCTATTGTAGTCACAATTCAAACAATACTACTGATTGTCTCTGCTTCCGGACATTTTAGTTTTATACTAGAACGTAAGTAGAATTAAAATAAAACAACATAAAAAAGTGTTCATTTAAAGGTTGGGTGTGTTGATCTGTTTGGGATGTTTGACATATAATTTCATTGTACCGCAATGTATACATATGAAGGCAAAAACGTATTATATTAATGTCTTTTGTGACCATCTTCTAAATGTAAATTGAGGATCTAAATGTTACCCCTTGACATATTTCATACCCTCCATTGACCAATATTGACTATTGACCAAATCAAGTTGGAAGCACAGGTAATACACTCGATCTAATTGAATATGTGACAGTCACGCTTGTCCATACTTACAACCATATTTTTGTTTTGTATTATCAGAAACACAGGTACCCAAAGGACGTCATAAAAATAATTGTGTCTATGTATAATGCGTTTTATATATTACTATGATTTTTGCTATCTGTATATCACATCTAGATATATGTGTAAACATAAATGTAATCTTATACAAATAAAAGAAAAAAATTGATTGTATTTATAAAATGTGAGAATTCATCTTATGTGTTTGTTATTCCATAATAAATGACGCTTACTAGAAAACATTTTGGATTTTCAAAAAACATAAATCAAGATTTTCCTATTCTCATGCTTAAAATTACCCTAATAAATCGTCCAATATCATCTTGTATGTAATTATAGATGACTTTGTATTTTTTTAGGAAATGTATTAATTATAGAAACCTATTTTAATGATTGCCATCTATTAATATAGCAACCCTGCTATCTTCTGTTTTTAAGATTTGAAATAATGACACCAAGCTGTTATTTAATTTTAAACAAAATCCATTATTTTTTTTTAGTAACTAAGAGTACTGTTATTACGAAAAATAACAAAGGCAATAAGTATTCTAAATTTGACAGTTACCTATAGAAAGCAATTCTATTAATGTTGATGCATTTGTACAATCATTATGATGATTGTACAAATGGACTGGGTGACATTGTAACAAACATGCAATTGATGACTTCAAGTGTGCTTCTAATATCAGTAGTTCCCGAGTCGGTGAACTAAAGAGGAATCATTTTGAAAATTTTAGATTCTGTTTCTAAATATGTCTCTAGATGATGATAAATGAATTATTTTCGCTTGAAGAGGTGGTTTCTTACGAAATTATTATTTTGTATTGAGGTATGATTAAAAAACCGAAATGTATAAAACTGGACGTGTCCAGTATTATGATATAAAACACTCGATATCAAATGAAATTTTAAATAATCATTACGTAGTTTTGATTAGGGTTGAGTATTTATTTCTAAAGTTGCCACTTGGTTGTGTTGATCGTTTTTTTTATTAATTCCGGTAAGTTTCTGTGTATATGATAATAAACAAATGACTATTTTCTTAAAGCAAATATTATTGCGACTCGTGGACAGCCTACATACATTTAACGTAAAATAAATATTAAAATTAAAGAAATCAACCTTTGTATTAGCTTTTCTTTTTTTTTAATCTCTTGTTCGCTTTGTTATAAATAAAAAAAAAACAAGTCATTAACATTATTGGATGTGATGAGAAAAACAGTATTTGACCTTTTCGCCACCTAAAGGATCAGAAAGGTTTATTTCTAGTACTAATTTTCCAACTTATTAGAAAATATTTGCTAATTAATAACGTCCGTTTTTAAAGCTATTAAACGAAATAGACACGTCAACAAATTGTCTCTAAATAGATTGTGCCAGTCAAAATTTTTTCTTTAAAAGTTATAACGAAGTTAATAGCAATATTCATAAAACTGCAAGATGTTGTGATGTGAAATTATTTTGTTATGCACAACGATCATATAACAATTACTGCGTGTTGTGTAAATAAGAATATTATGAGTGTTTAAACATAAGATTATGAAATTGTAAGAAAGTGGTACTAAACTGGTTCTCCGTTGGTCACTGTGTCGCTGATATTTGTAATGTATAAGAGACGATAAAAGTTAAAAGAAATAAAAAAGAACAAATTGTCGGCAATTTTGTGTATTATTTTCAATAAAATGGTACCCTATTGAATCTAAGATATCCCAAAAAAACTTCTCTACCAAAGAATCTGTTGGCATTGAGTTATCTTGTTACTTTTGGGGCTTAATGTTTCTCATAGATTTTGAGGTTTTATATTGTAACCCTTTACGTTATGGTCTGTTCTTTCATGCTTTGGATATTAAAAAAAGCCACATGATTATTTGCTTTGTTATAGTTGTATTTATAATCCTTTGTATATTGTATTTCATGGCTTACAAAGAGATTTGTATAAAATTAGAATTTGTATAAAATTTAATTTTTGTCACTAATAACGTGATAATTTTTGATTGCTCCATAGGATATTTTAAAAATATGGCGATAGGGGGCGGGTAATTTTGGGACCAGTTGTTATGTAGGTAGTTGACGTTCATATGGAAAAAATGCTATTATTTTTTTTATGTAAAATGTTGTATAATTCCACGATCTATGAGACAAGAAAGGTTGAAATAAGTTATAATGCGAAAAATCTCAATTGCTGGATACATCAGTAATGAAATCGAGATGTATTAAATACGTTAAATTTAATATACTCTATGGAAAACTAAGCGGCTGATATAAAAATACAGTTATCGATTAAACACAATTAAACTCACAATATTGCGTTGGCAATACTGACAAAAGGTAAACAACACAGGCACGTTCTTTTTGTTTTGTACATATTTAAAAATATAGTATGTATATACTATATATTTTAGTCGACAGCTCTCCAAGAGGTCGAGATACGACATATAGTATATTAGATACTGCAACCGCATTGTAGGCAGAAAGACTGGGTTGGTGCAATTATATTAAGTACTAGCTTTTGCCCGCAGGCCCTGGAGGCGTAGACGTACATACAATCAATTACTTTATCTTGTAGATCGGTCTATCACGACATCAAGATCCCCATCGCTGACCCGTTCCCGATTCTGTTTCCGTTCCTGCTCTTAATGGCAATTTCTTTCGTTTTCGATTCCAATCGCGGTCCCGCATTTGATTCTGGTTCCGGTCTTGATTTAAGAGATTCCGATTGCATTCTCGATCCCGGTCCCGCTTTAAATTTTGGTCTAAATATTGCTTCCTATTCCGATTCCGGTCACGATCTTGATTCCAATTTTGATCCACACTCGATTTGGACCTCGGTCTCGTTCTCGATCTCGATCCGGTCACGGTTCTGATTTGGATGAAGACGTAGCAAAATAAAATTTGCGCTATATTACTCGGAGATTGTGGAGCTTTCTATGAGTGACAGAATTTTTAGAATCTTTAGTGGCGGGAATATGATGTAGCCAAGTTTTATTTTTCGAAAGCTTCCCGCTCCTGCTTACAACGTGTAACTAGTTTCGTAGTAACATGGTATAAGTACGTATAGAAAAAAAAAACCTGAAAAATATAGATACCTACATAGTTGTTTCGTTTTTTCATAAAACATTTAATCCTTTCATCTTGGAGCTACTTTTCCAGAAATTATGTATGTCGTTATTTTTTATTCGTGATAAGCAGCTTACACTTAAGTATTATTGTCAATAGCTTTAGCGTTTTTTTAATTTCAATTCTTATTTCATCCCTCTGCGTGCCATTATTTTTTATTAATAATGATTAGTTAAAATCTAAATTTTGACATAAATAGCTTCAGTACTTTCGATTTGCCCTATAACATTTCTGTTGCTAGACCCACGCGCATAACTTTGAATGTATGAATAAGGGCCTCTGTGAGTGGATTAGAAATAACCTTTCTACTGAACTGACTGACATTTAGAAAGAATAAATGAAGGATTTACTAAACTTCGAGCAAGAGGCAAGTCGTAGCTGCGGGAAGGGCTGTGTCACAGTTCTGACCATATTCATCTATGGTTCTGACAATAGCCTCATATATATTCTGTATTTAGAAATATCACAAATAATTGGATGATCAAAATACTGCTCAGCTGAAACATAATTTTATACTTGAAATATATTTTAAATCTTGATTACTAGATATAACCAAATATTAGTAAATAGTTATATTCTCGTTCAAATGCAAGATGTCATTGTTCAAAATGCTTGAATCCACTTCCTTCTTCTTTGATATTTTATGACGAATTACCTTTTTAATTTAAAAATAAACCCTTATCTAATCATTGATCCTTATTTAAATAATAATTTTAAATGTTGAAATACAAATAAACAATAGGAAATATAATAAACCAAGTATTTATTTGTGGCGTTCGAAGTGTGTAAAACAAGTATAATCCACGTTGTTGCTTACTTGCTCACCGATGGGTGGGTCACATCAAGCTATACATTACAATAGTACTTAAATAGAAAATGGTAATTACTGGGATACTTTTCAAAAAATTCTCCGACGCACAGTGTAAATATTCAACATACGACCGAGAACTTCAATATAAATGGCTGTGAAATATTCCAAGATAAATGTTCGAAGAACGACCGCTCATCATGTCTACAGACTGTAAACCAATAATTTATTCAATGGCAAAAGCTATCGAAACGCCAAGAAGGACAAGATGATTTTTGTTCATTAGCGAATTTACAACTGATATATGTCGCTTATGTGATATACGTCACGCTTGTCCGTTTGTTTCCGTGTCGGATTAAATTTAAGTGCTCTTAGGCAACCTCTGTAATTCGCTGTGTGGTCACCTCCACACAGCACACAAAAGGGTTTACCCTCTGAATCTTTAATGCGAGTGCACTTTTTGGTCCAGTGTGGGACATCTTGGTCATTTGGTCCATTTGGTACAGTGTGGCTCCGTGTGGCAATATGCCGCCGTATGTCCATATTTTTGGCAGTGATGGCACTGCCCTAGTCTGCCTCGTTTGTACGGAGCCCCTACGGTAATTCCCGAGAGGCCACATACTTTCTTGAGATTCTTGAAGATGTGTTTGGTGTTGTCGGTTTTGTTTAAAACCGCCAAAACCATTCCTAACGCTGAGCCGTCCCTGCGGTGCAATCTGTGCACCGAGTGGATAGCATAACCTTGGTCACAAAGGTCAGTCCTTATGACAGGGGTCGCCATTTAAACAGGGATATCCCGGACAACAGGTTTAGTTTTACGCTCCTCATCCAAAGGGTGGGTGTGGAACGTAATCTTATTCTCAATAAAGAGCCTATTTAGGTTTCTGAAGTCAGAAACCGGGGTACTGTGATTTTAATACTATTTGCCAAGTTCCTGTCATTAGTGTAGTTAAGTGGCGCCACGGCAGGGATATTTGAACTGCGATGCGCGCATGCGCCTTTCGATGCGTCCGGCGTTGGCCGCCGGCGCGGAAACAATCGAAACAATTAAAAAAGGAAATGACCTTTAATACACTCACTTTATATAGTTAGTAGCTGTTTTACTGAAAACAATCCAGCGTCCTTTTTTGCCATAAATTTAACGCTTAATTAGACGCATTAAGAAAATCACACGATAAGTCGCATGGGTCCTGAGTAACCCCAATTAAAATGTTGAGAAAGGAGTGTAAGAAATAAATAAAACTAAGTATGTACTTTATACAATATTAAAGTCCTTTATTATATTTAACTTTTATAAATAAAAACATAACTTTGAGTTCAGATTTAAACAAAAAACTACAACCTAACCTCTCTTAAAACTACAAATTTTTGGCTTAGCCTAGATAAACGTTGAAAAAAAAATTAATCAGACCTAGTAGCAGATTCTTCTCTTCTGCTTCCGTCGCAGTATATCCTAGTGTTGTTGACAAATAAATTTACAACACTTATAGCATTTCATTGGCATTTTTTTGTAATTCTTCTTAGGTTACGATAAACAGCGCCAACGCTCAACTGTCGACTGATACACCGTAGCGATCACATTATGTACTTTACGGAGCCGTTTTTGGTTGACATAGGGACAGCACGCTGCTGAATACGACGATTTTGGTGACTTTCTAAAAATGCTGTTGCTAATTTATTCAAAAAAAAATATCGTCTTTTATGTATAATATTCTTATCAGTATACGCTCTGTGTATGACAAATGCGTTGATGCCAGTTATGTTTAGAAGATGGAAAAATAGAGCCAGCGACCATCTTTTTTTCTTCTTCCAGACATTATAACTAGCACAAAGTTGGTCATTGCAATCGACACCATCTTTGGTTGCATTATAGTATGGAACTATTTCTGGTTTCTGAGTGCTGCCTGCTGGCTGTTGTTTCGTCAATGGCGTTGTCATTGTACGTTGTGGAAAGTAAAACGACAGCTTTCTTTGGCGCAGGAACGTAAGAAACCATAGTAGTTTGATTGAAAAATCCAAAAAGTGAAGTGGATTATGATCTATTTTTGTTTAGAAGGAGTTTAGAGGGAATATCAGGTTTATTTTTATTCATTGTACCAACAAGAGTCAATTTATATTCGTATGTTAGCAACTCCTTGGCCAATTTTACGCTAGTGTACTAATTGTTTGTCGTCATGTTACGGCTACTGCGTTTGATTGGCTCGACCAATTGTTTTAGAATGTCATTTGGGGAATCAGATGTTCGATACTCTCCATCTGGCTGTTTACCAGATTATATCTCAAACTTATATAAGTGATATATTCAACATGGCATGGATTTTTATGCCGTACTTGTTCGGCTTCTTAAACATGTAGAATTTCCTTCTAAAGCGACCACGAAATCCAATCAACTGTTCATCTACAGCTAAATTCTCACTAGCATAAGCAGCTAAAAATTTGTTCTCTAAAATTTGACACAGATATCTTATCGCTGTTCAATTATAATTTTTCAGTCTTTTCTCTCTATCTGAGGTAGTATTAAAGTGCAGACTTCTCAACAATGATAAAAAACGTTTATGAGTCATTGTTAACCTAACTATTTCTACGCCTGATTCATCTTTAGCCCATAAATTAATAAAATTCAAGTGCGAAGCTCTCAGGACTTCAGCCATAATCAGTAAGCCCAGCGGACGATGTGATCCTCATGGTTTCCGGACAGTTGGTTTCGTCAGTGGAGGAGAGCGCTAACCGTGCTCTAGCTCGCGTGTACTGTCGGAGAGTCAGAAATAAGCTAAGGTTCGCCTCGTCGAAAAGTAATTCGATGGTGCTGACCAAAAAGCTGAAATATGACGATCCACTGGTGCATATGAACGGCGAGCAAATTACCCTGGTTGGCGAAATAAGCCTCCTCGGTCTGAATATAGATAGGAAGCTGACGTTCATTCCTCATGTCGCCAAAGCTTGTAAAAAGGCTACGAGTATTTATAAAGGTTAAGCCCGAGCGGTCAAGGTCACGTGGAGTGTAAGTCCGGAGGTCGTGAGGACCATATACGTCACAGTGACAATACGTTTCGTACGCTTGGGCACCGGCGATAGGGTAAGAGAAGCGACCTGGTTATATAAGGTCAAGCACGGTAAAGATTTGGGAGACACTTTCTCGATCAGGAACTCAAGAAACCCGTGTATTTTGGCTACTTACCTCATCCTGCGCACATGCCCGGTATCGGGTATGAGAGCGACGAGGATCTGTAATCCCAAACCATGGACCTTTTCGCCGTGGTCGAGGCGCACATTTATACCGATGGTAGCCGCATAGAAGTCAAACTCGGTGCGGTCTTGACAAAATGGTAGGACGCAGAGGAGACCTGGTACTCAACCTCTTCTGCACGGTTTTCCAGGCGGAAGACCGTGGTCGCGGTGCAAAAAGCGATACGGAGGATGAAGAACGGTAAAGACAAGCTGGTCAACATATTCAGTGACTCTAGTTTTCCCCTGGAGGTATTGAACGGTCCGAAAACCTATCACCCTCTGGTTCATGAAGGTAAGCGCAACATCTCCGAGAACGTTGCAGAAGGCAGGCTGAATAGGCTGTGAGTCTATTCTGGGTTAGAGCATATGCCGGAATTGCGGGAAACCAGCCTGCAGACGAGCCCGCCAGGTGGGCTGCCCTCATTAAGAAGACGGCGGTGGTATACGATCGGTTTCCGCTGTCGCACATGAAGAAGGTGATTAGGGTTGCTAGCCTGGAAGAGTGGCAAAAACGATACGCAGAAGGAAGCATGAATGAGATCATCAAATGCTTCTTTCTCCAGATGGAACAAGTGTACAGGGTCTTCAGACAGATTGACATGACGTCTCAGATAGCGCAAACTCTAACAGGCCATGGTGGGTTCGCTTAATACCTGTTCAGGTTTAAGCTGCGTATTGCACCTGTGACCCCGCCAAAATCCAGGACGTACTGAACGTTCTCGAGGACTGCGATATAATGCATCGGGAGCGTGTGGCGCTGAAAACGGGAATAGACATCCAGGTCGTGAGGCGGCACTTCCCGGAGATTATAGAAGATATAAGAAAGATTTTTTTTTAATTCTGCGGCATGGTTGTTGAATGTTGCAGGAACTTAAACAAAAATACATAGAAAAATTATAAATGTGAAGTGAAAATTAGAAAAGTAATATGAAGATATAGAAGGTAATCGTATAAAAAAGTAATAAATGGAAGGTGAATCGGTAAGGTAACAGAAATGTACAAGCCTAAAGTGGTAGGGCAAAATTTGCACTAAGAAATGACAAAGTAATAAATTGACTAAGTATTGAAATTAATATAGGTAAAAGTGCAGAAGTTGTAATTAGTTACAAGAAATGTAATGAAGAACTAATACATAGAATAAATATAATATAATAGAATCATAAGTTAAAATATAAAAGGTTATTAAAAAAAGAAAATAGTAATAAGGAATAAAATATAAATAGAACTGAGTAAAATTAATGTAATATAATCCTTATCTACTATCTCTAGATATGTAAAAGACGTGCGATTGAGAGTAAATAAACCTGAGAAATAGTATAAAAGGGCCGTGGTCACTATGCCACGTGGGCGGAAAAATTATCAGTAAGCCCAGAAATGCGTTTATTTCCTCAACATCGGTTGGGAGAACATTACGATCTCGCTGGAACTTATTTTCTATTTTATCAATATATAAGTTGGTATTTGTGACAAGAAGTTACTATGACTTCTTGTCACAAATACTACTTTAACGTCACTGTCGAAGAACAATTGGAAACATTAAATGGAAGGTTTAGCGTTTCTTCCTACTGTTTGACTCTTGGTAAATGAAAATTGATATTTTGTGCTCGGGTCCTTTCTGTGTTCGACGGTCGTACTGTAGACTATTTTACTTTTGGGCTATTTCTTTGAGTATGTCTAGATAAAAAATAATTACTTTACGATGATTCAGGGCGCTCCGACAACTTCGATGATTCTTAACTATCTTCGAACTCTTCAACTTTATAATCAGAATCATGAAAACTATTCACAGCGGTGTCGTTTACTGATTCATCTTCCGAAGCAGAACCAGCAACATCTTGCTCATATTCGGATACCTCCTTTGGTCACTGCACTATCTGCCTATCTTTAGTCATTTCAAAAATTAATAGACTGAGAAAAAAGAGGAAAAAATCTATGTAAATGAACACATTAATAATAAAGTAAATATTCAGTATAAAAATACATACATACTAATAAAAACAATATATAGACTTAAACGAAATAAAAACATAAAATTGAAAACTTACTTCCGTCAGAAAAAATCACGCAAGTGGTCGCATGGGGTTAGCGCTCTAGATAGCAGCGACACGTATGTACGCGTCGATGTTTTGGACGAGACTAATTTGTCTACCTCGCGGGGAGTTAGGAACCTAGAGAGAGCGCAGGCGCGCTCATAACATTCAAAATATATATTTTTTTTCAATTTGAAGTGACTGTACCTCCATACGCCATTAACGCTAACTGTTGGTGCATAAGTAAAAGAAGTCAGGTATAAGTAAATGAAGTTACCAGCTTCTTTCACTTATGTACTAATAGACGGCGTTGTATGTTTTTTATGTGACTGTTCGATATTGTATAATATTTTTAGCCACTGTTTTTTTTCTTCCATAAGTTGTTTTTATTTAGTCGCGAGCTAATATTATTACTTGTAATGTAGTAACTTGAAGATGAAGTGTTTTGTTTGTAAACCAGAGATTCAGTTAAAATTTAGGCATTTTTGAGCACTTACAATCGCTATTTCGAATAAAAATCAGATACGCTGCGTACAGATACGACCGTCAGGTCCAATCGATAAAATGAATTGTTAATTGTACATATTTATGACGATTGTGTTTTTCGCAAACGTTTGCTATATTTTTTATTTCCACAAACGCTAAAGCTTTAACGGCTTGAGCGATGGTAATTCAATTGGTTAGAACATCAATTTTGGATAAGAAAGTACCGGGTGTGATCTGAACTGCAATCGTAATCTTAACCATGGAATTTAAATGTCAACTTATTTCATTATATTTTATACTTATTATATCATCGATCTATGCTTAATAATCTCAGTTTAAAATAAATTCAGTTTAAAATCTTAATTCGTATTGTTCTTCAAATTATGGCCGAATATCTTCTTAGATATAAACGTACTCTCGTAAAACTTACGTCTACAGGATTGTACGACTTACAACGTATCAAGAATACAGCCAATAAATGGTTTATTGAAGCGAAAGGGTGTTTTTGCTTCAATAAATCAATCAACAAATAGCCTTGAAATACTAAACTTTAAGGACGAAATGTTTGTACCATTTCAAGAATGTCTCTAAATTCAGTGTGTCTCATGGTGTAGGCTTTGGTATAAGGTTTCCACTGATTTCTCTTTCTAACAACCCTTTCTCAGTTTGGACCCGCTATTAGTTTTAGCTCGTCCTGCTATCTTATGTATTGTATTCATCTTTTCCGTTTACTATTTCTTGGGTACCAGTTTGTCATAATTTGCTTTCAATTTTCTTGGGCACTTCTCAGTAGATGGCCCGTCCATCTCTACTTTAGTTGGTGTATTTTTAAGGACACATTCGCTTCTCTAGTTTTTGTTCTGATATAGTGTTTTTTTCTATCTTGCTTTTTGATGCCAATCGTGCTTCCTTTAATTCCTCCTTGACAATGTACTAACATGTCTCTGTGGTGTTTTGTGCCATACTTAGCCAAAAGTAAGACAAGAACGAATGGAAGTATCGAAGACTTTCTGTTTAATTTTCGCATCAAATTTAAGGATTTTCATAATCGCCTTAAATGGCAAATATTTTTTCCATTTGTTAGCTGTTTATTTTGATTCTCTTGGTCGTTTAGTCTTTATGTGAGGTAATATATCCTAGACAAATGTACTCTTCCACATATTCGAGAGGGTATTTGTTAATTTTAATGCCTCGGTATTCGCAGTTTGTTAGTAGTTTAGTTTTATTTAAGTTAATGGAGCTTTTTTTCTTTCTCCGTTTAGGTCTTCAATAGTTTTTCCTAGATTTAGAAGGTTTTCTTCAAGACAATATCGTCCGTAAATTTGACATGAATAAGTTTTCTTTCATCTATACGTAGGTTATATTGATTCCATTCCAACTTTTGGAATATGCTTTCTATTACTGCAGAGAATCTACTTGTGCCATCTACTTGTGAAGTGGAGGGATTCCTTGTCAAACTCCTCTTTCTATTCTGTCCAATTGCATTCTTGCCTTGTTATGAGACTATATGTTTTTGATGAGCTTTATACGAGATACAGGAATGTGCTGATCATATATAAAGGCTTTCCTATATAGCTTCATGGTTGATATTATCGAAGGTCTTGATGTAGTTTATGAAAGCCATATACAGAATCAAATTAAATCAAATCAAAAATATCTTTATTTCGTAGGTAAGGAAATTACATTTGAAACACGTTATTAATAAAATCTTTTAGACATTATCATCCATTCCAAATGCAAGACTTACGAATACATCGTACGACAACTTAGGGGGTATGTATACACTTAATACCACAAGCTGCTCTATTTCTATGCAAACCGCTTCAGTACTTCTTTCGACATACAGGCTCATGGGATCTGAACGTTCCTTATATTTTATATTATTTTTAATTACTATTAGAGAGCCTCCACGCGTAGCTTTATCTCTGCTGAACGAACTTGCTACCTGGTGCATACTGAAATTAAACATGAATTGGTGACTTCTAAGTCAATGTTTTATAATACATAATATGAATTACAGATGTTTGTTTTTCTCCTTATACTTTTCTATAATCTGTTTCACTGTAAGTAACTGACCCATCTCGGAGAACTTTGAAGCCAGCCTGGTCCAAAAGTCGATTATCATCTAGTGTTGTGCATAGTCGACCTAGGATGACAAAAAATGACCTTATAGATCAAAGATCAACAGGCTTTATCGATCAATAATTTTTTGTCTTCTTTTGGGCCTTTCTTGTGTATGAGAAGTATACGTGACATTTCCCATTTATGTTAACACATAATATCGTTGATAGCCAGTAACAGAGACCAACTTTTCCAAAGCCCCTTTTAGTTGTTCATTTTGTAATTTAAGGGATTTAGAAAACAAGCTTCTAAAAGGTACCTAATCTGGGCCTATTTATAAATTAAGACTGGTATGACCGATCTTTACGAAAATTGGTAAACAATAAAAACATGTGAGCAATCGTGTAAATGTATGGCTTTACATGATTTCGATGCACCATATTTAGTAGCCATATTTATTTGTTTCTTTATAGTTGTGTGTGTGTGTGCTTGCTTGCGTGCGTGTGTGTCTGTATGTTTCTCTCTGTTTGCGTGCGTGTGTGTGTGTGTGTGTGTGTGTGTGTGTGTGTGCGCACCCTGCGGCTATGGGTGTGCGTAAGCGGATACGAATGTCTGTGCGGGTGCATGTGTGTGAGTGATAATTTTATGATGGTTTTCTATGAGTGATAGATCATGTAAATCTATCTTTTAATCTATTGTCATTTGTTTTAAAACAAAAAGTATTTGTTTGTTAATCTATACTAGTTAACACTAGTATAGATAGACAAAAAAAAATACTTTTTTGTACAAACACTTTTTTACTAGTTAACATAGATTATTGAAACACTTTCATAACTAAAGAGGTAATTTAGTTCTATCCGACTTCATCTGCGTATTTGAACTATTAGAAGGGGAGCTGACGATGCTAAATCGGGATTTACTCGATCGTCATAGAGACCTATTGGGTTGCGAAGCTTAAATGATAAAAAGAAACAAATGTCATATAATATATACCTTTTCATCGGTGGGGGAAGCGGCTACAGATTTTCAAAAATGTAAAAAAAACTGTTGCACGGACATATTCGAGGGCGTCAGATATTGATAGCATCCATGTCCCACATATTTATAAAAATATAAATATATTAATCTGACTGTTTCCATGGTGGGGGTGGTTGTACGTAAGGCTTGAAAATGAAAAAAAAAATTACCGAGCGCGTCAGATTTTCTAAGGGGATGTTAAGTGAACCTAAAAAGCTCTTATATAGTAATCTGACGATTTGGACGTGACGCAAACTCGCGGCCATTATTAGAATGTGCTAAAAAATTCGCCATTTTTAAATACTCAAGCGCGTCATATTAAGATATATATGGTTCATCTTTATACTCTAGACGTGCTGTCTCATAATCTGACGATTATCTGGAAGGATTCGCCTAATCTGACAATTAAAAAAAAAATATTTTTTTTTAATAATTGAACTTAATTAATTGAAAAGCTAAAGAAATAGCATGCAAATAAAAAAGTGTATGTTGTTTTAAGTAGAATACTTTTATTTATAAGAAAATAATTACAAAAAAATTTTTTGCGTATTTTTTTTATAAACATCTTCATCGGTAGAATCATCTTCCTCCTCTGGCTCGATTTCATCCTCAGACGGGAATATAGGCGCGCAGAGGGGAATACAGGCATCATGCAGTTGCACGCATTTAACTTTATCGATGAATTTTTGTTACTTCGGCTTGTGGAAATCGTCAGATTATATGTTTTTCGTCATCCTTGAATTATATCCTACAAAATAAAGAAAAAATTGGCCACGCTCGAGAATGTCGAGACGACTTATTTTTTATAAGTTTCGAACATCATTTAGGTCTATCATCTCTATGAAACAAATCAATTTGGTATATTGTCTGCCTAATGAGCAAGGTAAATGTTTATTTGTCAAGCATAAATATTACTACAAACAAACAGGGTTATTTTATAATGTTCTATCCCAAGAGATATAGTTTATGCGATTTCTTTTCTGCCTATTTCTATCAACAACATTTACAAAAGAAATTATTTCACTTTGTCAAGGTAAACAATATCTTTCATTATTGAAGAACTATGTTTAATACAGTTTGCGATACTGACAAGTATGTTGGGTATTTGAAACACCGTGGAGATTTGAGTTTAAACAATATTTCTTTGTACATGATTATCTTAGTAGGTTATTCTCATTATATTTTTCATGTCCTCGGGAAATGTTAAAATGTTAGAAACTATAGTATTATTATTATTGATAATAAAATACGTAATTGGTTAATAGGTACTTTACGAGATTTTACTAAAAATCCAACGAATTCTAGCTGATTATAAAAGGGCAGTCATCAATTTTGTTTATTATGTCTCGATCATATTACGATCGATCGATAATAAATCCATTAATGAATATTTCTATTTCGCAAAGCCTTGCCTCAATTGCTTTTCGACGCGTAGCTCATCATCTTTGATTCGTTTTCACTTTTTGTACACCGAAAATAACAACTATATAAATAATACACTTAGGTATATTTACGTCGCTCGCTTTTTTTCAATGCTTCAATGTCAGAAAAAGATTCTTTTAAATCAGTCCATTTTTGATAAATGACATTCGGAGTTGACATATCGACGCGGAGTTGACACAGAATAAAAAAAACACATATGCATTTTGAAACAAGCTAAAATGTGATTTATCTGAATAACAACATTTGCTTCTATTCATTCGCTATACGATTTTTCATTCTGACAACACCTACTTTCTTATTCTTTTTGTTCTGACGCTGTTTATGTAATTATCTAAACACGTTGACGTTTCGTCTAGTTCATCAAGAATTCTTTTAGTTAAGCCAGCGTCAGTAGTGTTACCTAGGAAGAATAAATCCTAAAACAACTTCTTTGATCGCGCCCGCCTTTTAGTTTCTTCACCATTCCCTCCCCGAATCCGCACGCCCTAGGCGAGGCCGTCGCTTAGGTTACCTGTACAGAGAGTTTCTTTGTTCAGCGGTGAAATGTCTATTGCCAAAATAAGGGCCCTTAAACTTACATTTTCAATTTTGTCTTAGATTTTAATAACAATGTGATCTAATAGACACTCAAGTTACTTCATTTTAATTAACATAATGAGCTGTTTTCGTATTACACCGATATTTAATTAATTCAGCCGATTTTTCTCGTGTTGTTCAACGTCCTTGTGAATAAAGCCAGGCTCAAACTCTCGTTTGGAACGACATCGGAGATTGTTTCGGCTGTACAAGGACCCCTTGTTATAGAGTTGTGTATTTTCCTGCGAGGGATGCTGTCGTCCTTGAGAAAGGGCTAAATACGCCTTCCTCCGGGCATTTGTTTAAAAATATACGGTCGTCAAGCGGAAATACCGTTCACAGATATTTGATTTGGTGCGCATTAAAAATTATAACATTTGTGGGAAGGGAATCAGACCTACGTTTATGTATGCTTTATTAAAATGACAACGAACTTATAAGAATACCTACATAATTAATTGTTCTTCGTAGTCCATGTCGTAATATTGGAAAATAATTTTTCATAAATGTTTTTCGATTGCCCTTGAACCTAATTTATAATGTCTAAATAATTTTAGAAATGTTTTCTGTAGTTGTAGAACTTTTCGTTTATAGTTGTCCTACACAAAATTATTGATTACAGATCAAGATAATGATTCCTTAGGATTCCGTAGTAAACTAATTACTGACTATTATAAACTATAGTCGACTAGAATGCGAAGAAAAGTAAATAATGTTACAGTGATTTAAAACATTTTAAATGGTAAATTAATGTACATTTCTTTAGTACACGAAGCCCAGGACTGTAATGTGTGTTATTATTATGACATAATTTATATTCCTTAAGAATGTAATAGTCATTGCCAAAAAAAAACTTTCTGTTTTATGTACATAACCTTTTTGTATTGGTCACATTGGTTACATTGGTCAGAGGGCCAGCTTTTATGACGTATTTTAATATAAGTTGATGGCCTCAATCTTTTCACCAGCCGTTGAATTGATTGATTGTAAAACAAAGGTTTTAACTTATTTTTGATCATACGTTACAGTAAGATCATTTGTAAAATTTACACTGTTGCACTATTTTTTTTTTGTTCAAAACTACGTGTAAATACTAACACATCAACCTTACAGAAATCAAGCCATTGTCAACTCGTCGTGGAGGCGATACGAATCAAAATGCGTAATACGTTACCGCAGTAAAGTGCGACGAAATGACAGCAATATTATAATGACAACGTTTCCTTAATGTTTTTAATTTTGTCGCGTTTGCGTAATTTGCTTAAGTAAATACGCTCCTCGAGATCTTTTAAAATGCCAAATCGAGCCGTTTGAATATTAAGGCGACGACCTACTTGAATTCGTAAGAGTTTCGAAAAACTTTTAGTCAAAGAGAATAAAATGTAATAGTGATTTTGTTTTGGTGTGAGTCATGAAAAATATAAAAGTATACAAAAAAAATATTAAATAGAAGCCGTAGATACTGACATAAACTATAAATGATAGTAAAAAGTATTAGTTATGATTTAATACAATTTAAATAAACAAAATAAAATGACCGCAAAATACAATTGTTAGTTCGGCTCAAACGACCGACATATTCGAACGTGATTTTTGTTTTTGCTCGTAGTAGCTCTATGTAAAATTACTAGTTAAGATAGCGATTAAACTACAGATGAGGATAGCATTTCTTTAGGATACCGCACCCAACTAATTAATGACCATTGTAATTTATACCCGGCTAGAGCGCGAAAATAAAGTGAATAATGTTACAGCGATTCAAAACAATTTAAATGGTAAATTAATGTATATTTCTGTGTACACGAAACCCAAGACTTTAATGTGTATTTTTAATATATAATATAATTTATATTCCTTAAGAATGTTGAAGACAATGCCTAAAATACTTTCTGTTTTAGGTACATATCGATTTTGTACGGATATTTGTCGCAGGGCTACGACGTTCATTGTTTAGAGTTGTTGACCGTATTCACATACGAAAATAAGTAATTTAAAGTTAATATTTATGTTTGTCACTAATGTCCATCTATGTAGTCCATATGTAATTTGTTTTAATATTTTAATACATTTAAATTTGATAATGCATAGTGGGTTGTAGTCTTACTCGCGTTTGAATTATCCTGCCAAAATTAAAAAATATATTAATTTATTATTATAAAATTTTATGAAGTCACTAAATAATAATTCAAATAAAAATGATATTGTATGTTATTTTATTTCATTGTTAATTAAATTTTGAAATAAACACAATCCATTTTAGTTTCAAAATGTTTTAATTATGTTACTCACTGCTACGGATTTATTTTAAATCATAATTAAAAATCACATTTCAATTTCAGGAGCTACGACTGAAATTCATAGTTATTATTTAGTTAAATATTTAATCACATTTTAGAGTTAAATATATTTTCCTGGGGATTTCATGAATTCCTGTGAGTCTGCCACACATATAGAGCACACCTTCGCCGCTCTGACCTAATTGACTAAACGATATGCTTGTAACTCCTATTAAAACAAATTTCATTTATGACAGTTTTTTTCAAGTATTATGTCGCCTTAAATCTTACGTGTGGTAGTTAATATTATTTTTTTCTTTTAATTTCGACACAGTTGTTGAAATCGTTTCATTTTTGTTAAAAAAAATATTTTTTTATAAATTGTTAAACCTTGTTGTTATCAATGTGCTGTACTTAGAATTGTTTGTATAATTAAGATAGTCAATTTAAAAAAATTGAATATATATCCTAGAATCTTCTTATCAATTGTACTTTTTTTGTTAAGATGTATAAAGACCTAGCTTAGATTGAAATTTTTGTTAATTACACTAGTCCCGCGACTATTTCACGAGGCTACCCGATGGTATGAGGTTCGTATCTTGAGAGCAATCCAGCAAAGAGATGTAATGTTTAACGCATAAATTTGAGTGAAAGTAATACGCGATAAGCCGAATGAACGGTGTGAACTGCATGCTAGTTGTTTAGATGAAGAACAACCCCTACGACATCCCGAGCCCTTTAAGTGCCCTACCATCTGTAGCTTACACTATCCATGCAGTGATGTAATTTATTTACTGCTTTTTTTTCACTCTCTGATGGCGTTTTTGGTGTGTGTGTGTGTGATAACATAATGTGAATTAATTCAATTTCAATTCAAAAATATGAATATATAGACTTGAAAATGTTGAAAATTTGGCAAAATAATCAGTACTGAACTGCCGTGGCCTGATGTCGAGATCTCAGCCGGCCATCAGCGACTTTGTAATACGTAATTCTCTTTGTCTTTAGTTTGTGATGACATCGAATTAAAAAGAACCTCGTGACGTACAAGACGACGACTTCGATTCCTGGCCCGGCCAGGGCCATTCGGGTTCTAGATTATTCAGGATAAGTTTTTGAAAATTTACACTTTTATTGATGAGTTAGAATGTAACTTCGACATAATCGAGCGAAGTTGTTAGTTCTGGAATGGAGATGTACGATACGATGTTATTGCGTTACGAACATCATACCGGTCATTGGACGATTCATCTGGTCGTTACAGGCTGTCCTGGAGGCTTGCTTTGGACGGTTCAGCTTGTAAAATGACCCTTGGCGGGAACAGACCGTTGTTTGAACTGCGCGTCTGCCGTCGTTAGACCGCCACCTTTACATTAGCAGCGTTGCGGTGATTGCAGATTTGAATCTTACGGGACTACGTCCTCGTTGAAGGACCGCGGGTAGTCCTGGTAGTAAGCCCTAAAACCTGAGGATTTCTTCTGGAAAGTTTAGCTGGTACATCGAAAGTCGACTAATTATTTCAAATCATATCATAATGAAGAATTTATTTCCGAAGCATATTCACTGACAGAATATTATTTTGCAATTCCAGTTCACAACATCTACGTTTAAGTTTTTCCTTTGATGTAAAATTAAAGGCCCAGTAGATAAAGGAACACGATAACTTTGTAAAGAACGGCAATCACAAAAATGATACTTTTATTAAGTATTGTGCAAGTCATAATTAACTAGTTAAACATATTTAGGTGTGATTTTTAAGAAAAACCACGTTGTTGTCAACGTGGAAACAAACACCTAATAAAACTAATTATACTTTTGTAATTTTAGGAGGAATTTAAAAATATTTTGAATTTTCTCATAATTAAAATATCGGAAAGCAGGTCCCTTTTCACTTTTAATTAAGGTCTGCATTTTTTCCTGACGTGTAGATATGCTTTTTTATATGCTTATGTAATGATAACTTTTATTGTTATGTCAGAAGAACGTCCTGTTTGTTTGATTTGTGGTTTTAACTACTTATAGTCCACTATTCACTACCTCATTTTAGTGTAAAATGCCTAAACTGAGTCCAGTTCTTGTATTTTAAAATCTGTTAAACCTGACTCCACTTTCAATTCTGTATTCTCTATCAGCCACGGTTTAGTTTTTTTTTTATATAAACCAAGCCGGGGCTAAATGCTAGTATCAAAATAAAGTATAGACTTTATTATAAATGAAAGGATCCTTGGAATCGGTTTAGTAATACAAATACGTAGATGAAGCCGTGGGCAAATATTAGTAGCCTATTTTACTTAGGGATAGCGTAGCTTTCTATTGTAAAAACTTTTTAGAATATGCTCGGTATTACAAATATTCGGAAAAAGCCGTTAACAAACGTTAGTTTATTCATAATTACAAACCTTTACGGGCTTGCGCACGACTCATCAAAGATTTATTGCAATCGGATCAGTGGTGTATACGCATAGGAATGAATAAGAAATAAACAAAAAACATTAATTTATGTATACAAATTCATGTTTATTTGGTTCATCATTCGCACATAACCGTGGTATTGTTTTATCCATTAGCCGTGCATAATAGTTAATTTTATTTTCTTTAACTTGAAAATTTAAAACTATCGATTTCCCCAAAAAAAAAAGCAGCTACGTACGGTACCCTAACAAACAATAACGAAGAGTAAGAAGAAAAATGTAGTATGAAAAGTTCTGGAGTATTAAGACTTGTGATCTTACAAAGAGAGGCACGTGTCGGAGCTCAGCTGTCCGACACAAAGGAGAGGAACGCGTAGCGTTGTGCGTAGCGTGTGACTCAACCATAAGAGAATATGTGACGCGACATCCTGTTGTTTTTGTCAATTTCACGTATAATATTTATATTGTGTCATTCTGTTCCTAAATACACAATTTATCATTTGCATTTATTTATAACGCGGTCGATAAAAAAAATTACGAAAGTGTTATACAAAAGGTAATATCGACTTGCCTATTCTAAATTTATTTAATGGACGAAGCCTTTTTAGATTTAAGCAATCGTAACCTTTTTCTTCTGTTATGTATACAAGCGCTATATTGTGTAACATAACGTAATATTTTTATTAATGTCGTATTTAATTTCCGATGAATTTTTGGAAACTCTTTAAAGATAATACTTACCATTTTCTCAAACTTGCTTAAATTGGTTATTTCCATAACTTACAATTCCTGTTTATGTCTTTTTCCTTTATTAAGCGGTAGCTTTATATTCTTTTGGAGTCCCCGAGGGAGGTCACTGACACGCGGTGTAATAATTTTATTGTCAGGGTCAACGAAGTATAGGGCTTTGTACTCGTCAGGGACCGGTAGTTATACGTCGCATTAATAATTCTAAAAAAATAACTTTATAAACTGGATGTTTTTAGTTAATAGCAGAGCGACCGAAAATTTTTTTCTTATCGTTCGATTCGAATATTTATAAGTTTAAATTAAAACTCGTTTAAGAGCTCTCTTTATTGAGATCGCTTTATTAGTATATTTATGAAAGCAATACGCTTTTGTGCAAAAACATTATCAATGTTTTTTTTTTCCGAAAATAGGTGACTGCCACAATATAATACAAGAGGGAACTATGCTCGCAATGATTAGATGCAGATTGTTAAGGGTCGACAATATTTTTATGGGCTTACTTTATTAATTTTTATAATAAAATTGCCAAGGGAATGTTAGAATTAAAAATAAGCACAACTCATTAAGGGAGACTGCTATCATATTGAAGGATAATCAAATAGTAATAATGATTGAGCGTCATTGATAAATATTATAGATTTAAAAGTGTTTCTTGTTGATTGCTTTCGTAGCCTAACCTAATCTAATTGCGTTCTAAGATTTAATGTTAGTGTATAAACACTTTACGTGGGACAAAAATTAGATTTTTCTTAAATCTTCAAGTCGTATATTCTATAGTTATATTACATTTATAGTAAATAATTAGACGTCGCCCGCCCGCTTCTCTGGGCGTAAGCTAAAACTTTAAATTTATTTTTATTTCATGTTTTAAATTACTTTTCGATTTCTTAGGATATTACAATTTATGACCAGAACACGCAATGATCATTTGTTTTAATGAAATAACGAAAATGTTATTTATTTTAAAATAGTTAAAACTTCTCAAAACGTTTGTTCTCCCCTTGAAAATCGACTTGACAATAATTTAATAAATTGATTTTAATGATGCTATCGATGGAATAAAAAAAAATATCGAATTAAGATAGTTACATAATCATTGGATAATTATAAACACTTAAAAGAAATTTTGACGATGATAAATAGATATTCTTTATTATAGATTACACTTAATATTTAACGTTTAACATAAGTAAATATAAATAAAAAAATATAAATGTGAAAATAAAGCAGTATTTATTTAAAAAGTTGTAATAATTAAATAATATTATTTGCAATATAATAATATAGTAGCATTATCAAAAATTAAAATTAATTCAAGTAATTATTTATTATTAACTGTAATCCTCTTCACATTCAGTCATTTGTGTGGTCGAGTGTAGGTGGTCGTGTTTGGACGGTTACGTGGGTGGATATGGGTAAATATAATATTTCCTACCAACAGCTGTATTTGTTACGGATGGCAGCGCCCTTAGTAAATAACTAAGAGTATAAAACTTGTTATATAAAAATTATATTCGTGTGGACATTTATTGTCCATGTAGGGATTTAGTTAAGGATTCTTTTGTTTATTGTTTGTGCCAAATATTGCGAAAATTAAAAGCGTGTCGTGTGTGTGTGTGTGTGTGTGTGTGTGTGTGTGTTTATATTGTGTGTTTTTATTATCCGTGAAGGAATTATTAGTAGAGATTTTTAAAAGCAAATATTGATATTTATTGTATTTGATATATGTGAGAACAGTTTTTGCAAATTTCGGGTGTACGAAAGTGTAATTAATGTGATGCGCATATAAATTGCATGCTAAGTTTTGCCTTGAAGAGGGAACCAATCGGCGGCCGGGAAGCGGCGCTCTGTGTACAGGACAGGACAGGTTTCAATCGTAGGTGGCGCTCATGCGAACACGCTTCGTCGCAAGCGCACTATCGATCGATCGAGCATAGATCCTTCCGGAGCACGTGGAGGAGTAATTCCTATCACACCTGGCCTCCGAATCTCCCAAAATCTGCATACACCATGCGCAAGTGGAACAACGTGTTCAAGAGTTCCTGTTGGCCCCAGCGTCACCGCCGCCAGAAGCTTACTTATATACTTAGTGAAAACAATTAAAGGTGTTTTTCCATCTGCCCAAACGGAGTGCCCTTGGACTCGACAGGATATCGACTGCAGCTACCAAGTAGCTGCCAAGAAAGTCCTGTTTGCGTTAACCAGGGTCTTCAATGGAATACTCTGGATCGGACACTTCACAACATCCTGGAAGACGGGTCGCGTCGTCGCTATCTCGAAACCAGGAAAAGATCCGCGGTATGCACCATCAAGCCAACAGCCGATCAGGCTCTTGTCCCACACCGCCAAGCTATTCGAGCGATCTATACAGTGATGCCTCTACCGTTACCTGACGCCAAGACAACAAGAGTTTGGGTTTTGAAGCGGGCATTCAACGTCTCATCTGGCGCGAGTTCTAAACCACACGGCTCCCAGCATAATGGGGGTCGCCGTACCGTCGCTGTACCGTACCGCCGTACCCAAGCCGATAAATTCAGTAGTTTTTATGTAATGTATGGGTAAAGAAAAATTTGACACTTGCCTGCAACATGCGTCAACATGCATTACGCATATTCCAGGATAGAGTCTAATTATGTATTTCCGCAAATCAATATTTTTAGACAAAATAGAATAAAGAAAAATTCGTTTTCATTATGTGTCTATATATAAATACATTATGAGAATATACAAATACACTTTCGGTAGCACCGACGTTGTATTATCTGCATCCTAACATCATAACCCCCCCGCGATCATTTCACGCCGCTCCGATTCTCAATTCCAGCGCAGCGGTTCAAACCACCACCGACTGCTAAGTTTGAGCTCGGACACCTCGGAGCTTTCAATCATAAACTTTGAAAGTTCGCTCATGAGGATTCCCTGAGGGGGTCGTAATCGTAAATCGTGTCGTTGAAAAAGTCTGCGGAAAAGTTATTGTGGTGACTCGGGCCTCGAGGTCAGAGGCGGCGCCGTGCGCCCCCCGCCCCGCCCCGACCCCCGCCGCCGCCGGAAGTGTGAGAAGCGAAGTCGTGTGCGCGGGTCGACGCTCGCTCGGCTCCATTCGTTACCGCCGCGGCTCGCCCGCCTGCTCGGGATGGCCTGATGACGTTTTTTTGGCCTCTGGACGATTTAGTGCAGGCGCCGATAAGCGCTTGCAGCTAAGGCCGGTATCCTTTTAGCGCGGCGACACGCGCGCCCCCGCGCGCCATTGTATCCTCGTTAACGCCGTATTGTATAAAAGTAGGTCTACGCGGACTGCCTACTTCGTTTTTCGCCTTGCGCTTGTATAAATCTTGAACTGTCTCATATTTTTATTATTTCTAACGAGGCTTCGTTAGATGCCTCTTTGAAAGTCTCCATTGTTATTGAAATATTAAACGTCAAAAAGAAATTGTAGAAATAAGACACCGCGTAAAGAAAGCTATTATAATACATATTGTTAAAGATAAAAAAAAATGTTGGTACTTTTTTTTTATTGTAAGATCAAAGGAAATATTGATATTTTCTTGCGCAATTAATGTGAGACATCGAAATTAAAATGATGTATTAAGAAGAATCACGATCATTGCATGTGGCTTTCATTTTTCAATTTGGTGTACCTTTAGGCGATATGTTCTTTTAGGTGATAGCGGTATGTAATAAAATGGAAGGCGGGCAGAGAGCGTTTTCGTATTACCTAGTTTTTATTTCGCCATAGAAAACAAAAGTATAAGGTTTGAGTTTTTTTTATTTTGATTATTTACTTTCGTGCACAATTCATCATAAATACTTGTGTTTCCTTTCGTCATTGTCGAACCGTCCGAAGATCGTCCAGAGGATAACGCCTTGTTCAATTTTTTGAAAAATGGTTTTATTCCAAAGTTTCATTTAAAATACAAATTAAAGAGTATTTATTTTTTAGCTTTTTTGGCCTTAATATCACGTGCCATCTTTAAATATATGTGTTTATTTAAACATGCTGACTGTGTCATTTTCGTGTAATTGCAGAATGCGGTGGCTTATTTAATAATATTATAAATCTTATTTAATAATATTATAAAGAATCGAATTATTTTGACATTCTAATTTTGCATGTCGAAACTGTCACTAAACCGTGACTAATTATGATGTAACAAATATTATTGCTGTGTATTTATATCAAATTCAATCCAGAAATATGAATTTTGTATATTCAAAACGAGCCCTTGTACTAGTAACTTTCCGGGGTATCAAATGAATCACAGAAGCCTATGGTGAAATGTGGAAAAAATGTCGTAAAAACATAATCCATATCTACATAACCACAGGCGCTACGTCATGGTGAAAGTAATTTGTATTTTCCTCAAAAAGGATTTGTTTTTGCTTGGAGGCGGGCGGCGCCCGCCCTCGTGCTGAGAAATGAAAATCATTTTGAGGTCCGGCCGGCGGCGCCGCGGACGGGCCTCGATCGGCGGAACAACACCGCCGCCGGCATTTCAAGGATACGATGAAATTAATTGCCTTTTCCGGCCAATTAAACTCGGAAATACGTAATAAATGCGCTTTCGATTGTATTGTGCGCGTGGAGTGCTTGTTTTTTTTTATTCTGGAAAAGCTCAGATGAAATATGTAAATATTATTTCGTATATAGGGGCTCTCTGAAACGATATACGTGCTTGAAAATACGTGAAGGTCATATTGAAAGCGCTGCATACATCCGTTGACTGATATGTAAGTCATCAAGTGTCCTGCCACTCACACCAAGCACCGATATATTTATTAGTCGTAAACAAAACGGATTTTCTTGGGGTATATATAAAATAATTATGAATATTTTAAATACTTATGTAAAGTACACAATTTAAAGAATAAAGTAAATTATATAGAAGTATCTTTCCAAACCGATAAAGATCTTAAAATGTGTTTTATATTTTGTATTTTTTTTTTACATTTTCGAAATTTTATCATTTATGCGTACGCAACACCACGAACGCAAATATGTTCATTAGTGATGCGCCACTGTCGGAGTAAATAAAAGAACAGATAGTTATGTGTTAGTTAACGAAATATAGAGTGTAATGAAAATAAAAACTTGGCAACATTATTTATTATGGAACGAATTACGATAGAATAATTTCTGTAAATAAACTAAAATATTGTTTAATTGTTACGATGTTAATAATCGGGACGACTAAATCATGTTTGATTTAATTATAGTGAGTATCAAACTGTACATCTCTTGTGTAGAATTTAAAAATATTAAAATAAGCTTGCGCAAACAAGGATTTGTATGTCTAAGTTCTTGTTCTATAAATTGCACAAAACGAGAAATCCTGGAATCGTTTTCCATATAATTATTGTTTTATACCATTTGACAATATTGATATTCATGGTTGTACTTTATGTTAATCTTTTTTGCTTCATCTGTTTTTGTATTGGATGAATTGCCTGTCATTGGGGCTACTAAAATTTACGATGACTATTCTTGACTATCCAATAAAATACTGCGTGAACATCGCCCTTTCCTATTTGACCGGTATAATAATATGACTGTAGTAATAAATTTTCTAATATGCAAATGCTTTCTCTATTTTCGCAAAAATTGAGCTAATTGTACACTAATTTAATGAGTTTATGCTTACTGTTATTTTTTTCCATAATCAATATTCTTTACTTGGAATTAACGTAAAGCCATGTCAAAACTCACAAAATAATGCTAGACCAATGCCAACTTTGTTTCGACTGAATATCTAGAAATAAAACAGGGCTAGATAATAATTATTGAATTTCTGTTTTCATACGATATCAATATTCGATATGGAAATAACCATTTCATTGGTTTGTTTCATTAGATTCAGAATATCACACACAGTATACTTTTATTTACTATCAAATATTATAAATAGACATAGGTAACTGTTGCGTAACAATTACGGCTACCGAATAAAAATTATTTAAGTCATTATCGATTTTTCTTGTACAACACTATTTTCGTGCTAATTGAAACCTGTACGTCTGTAATATTTAGTTAATTCAATCATTGCGGCCTACGACACCGACTGATATATGTGTTTATTTGGTTTAGTAAACTACTCGGAATTCCGTTCGCAATATTATCTTCTATTTTAATAATAACGACCCGCCCCGGCTTTGCACGGATAGTAATAATTATCTATAGCCAGATAACTTCTGGTGGACGGATTGGAGCGGTTATGAGACGAAGTTTTAGCAGATATATAGATATCTGCTAAAACTAGAGTTACGGTACTTTACTACGCCCAAAAACGTATTAATTTTTAGGGAAAAAAATATGACACAAAATCACCAAGAGAAGCGAAAATTAATTCTGTTGATCCGGTTTTGTGAGGGAACAAAAAGTTGAAAGTTTGTAAGGGAAAATAAAATAAAATAAAGAATTAATGAATTTTTAATTTTAAAATAAGTTTAATGAATGATTAGCCGCAGTGTTCTGTATACTCAAAAGCGATCGGCGTATGATGACGCCGCAGGGGAATACAGCAGGCGGTGGAAAGGTTAAACGAACTGTCTTTCCTCAGCAAGGCGAGACGCATTTAATGGTCTCTGATTCCTTGATACCGATATCGTCTTCAGTAAACAGAACGCCCCGAAACGAGTTATTAATTATGGAATTCTGAAAAACATAATGTTGTAATACAACCTAAAATAACGTAATCTTCCAACAGAAAATACTCTACGATCCGAAATAAATATTAATATTTCTAATTCCACGTTCGCCTTTTACATTAAGAGAGCGGCTTCATATTTTCCTTAAGGTTTTCAAGCGGTATTTTCAATGGATATTAACCGTGTATACAGCAAAGAGAATAAGTTAATAACTTCTAACGATTTAAACGTTACGCGATAGCCCGCCGCCGTCCTACATACGAGACGTGAAGTAGGATCGCAACAAAAACACAATTAGGTGCTCTGTTTTTTTTTTTTATTAATTTCCACAGAAAAATGTACAATCAGTTTCCTTCTCAGACCGACATCCGTTTGTCGCCTGCGACATACCGACAGCATGCACACATCGATTTATATATTTAAACAATACAAAATATTCGCTTAGTAGATTATATTTCACTAAACACTGGTGTTTCGTTTTCACAGTTCGATTATCGTATAATTTAATTATTAATAGAATATAATAAACACACGGCGGATATAACGACTACACAGCTTGAACATTAATTATATGTATCTCATTTATAAGTATCATTTATATCGTAATGACATTTATAAAAAACGGACTTATCGTTAACCGTTATACTCGCTTAGGGGTATATGCTATATATCGTCAGCTTGAGTTTACCGTATCGCATTACAATGATGACGCAGCACTAATCATCTACAACGTGGCGCGAAACGTCGTACCTTATTCTAGGAACTTGTGGTTACTTCTACTATTCGTTGTATCAGTTCGGCGACCTCACCTTTCAGCTTGTCAAATAAAAACCTGGATGTGTACATGCGATACGACTCACTCGAAGCGGATACAAAGATCGGGTGTTTGCTCGCCCGCTTTTTGCCCGACCTATCCTGCTAATCTCCCTCTGGTCCGACGCACGGGACGTGTTTACGTGACAAATATCGTGTGCCGAAACGTAAGCGTTATATATATCGCCTCGTTCTCGAGCTACGTGGTAAAAGTACGGTCCGTATCGAGTACGGTGACGATTTCGTTCGGAACTTTCGCGTGGAAAGCGCGGGACTTCGAGATTCCTGTACACCGGACGCGCCGCGGGGTGGGCGCGCCGCAGCCTCGGCCGGCGCGTGCGGCTCGCGCGCCGGCGGCCTACGTCACGGTGCAGGAGTGCCTCTTCAGCATGGACTTGGGCCTGCCACCGCCGCCGCCCACGTAGTTCGGCAGCGACTGGCGCCGCCGGCCGGCGACAGGTTGTACTGTACTTTCGCCTGGGCCAGCAGCTCCTTGAACACCTAGAAGTAATTACGAAAGTGAGCCAGAAGTACGTAAGATTTGTACAAGACCGTGGAGTCTATGGAAGTATCCTTGTCTACGTGATTTTTTCTTTATTTGCTTATGGCTAATTTGTAAGCAAAAATATGCCTATAATTTCTAACAGGTATACGTATAGCAATATTTTTTTACAAGTCATACACTTTACACGAGAAAATTGTTATACACTTAAAGTCACCAATTAAAGTATTTTAATTAACTTCAATTATGGCCAATTTTTTGTTTAAGATATTTTAGTTTCATTGTAAATACATGCTAACTCAATTCAAAATAAAAAAATAAGATATTATGACAGAAATAAAACATGGACTCGTTGTTAAGATACTGAAAGATGGCGATGGCAAGACAAAAAATTTTGGTTTGCAGTTGCCAACCAAAATTGTTCTCTCGAACGGGTCCAATTAATATTAATGTTAATACAGTTAATGTGGAGTGGTAAAATACCTTATTAAATATTCTGTAACAAAATAATACTTCTCCGGCAAAAAAGATAAAGCCAGTTTCGGCAAGGTGAAGATCGTGAGCCATCCTGTATAAAACCGGGCTTACATATCGTGAGATTTCTTTGTTTCTTCAAAAATCAAAGATTTATTTCACGGAAGGTTTAGGATTCACAGAGCCGGTAGAAATTTTGACAGCCTTCTCCAACAGCACATGAAAAACATGTCTTCGGAACAGTGTTCTTCATATTTTGAAAAAGCTCTGAGCGCATGAAAAGTTGCATCAAATGTACCTCATGTATAGATCATTTTCAGTCAATCTTGACACATTCTGTGCAATCTCACTGTAGAGAAAAGCTTTGCAAGAACACGTGTTTTAAGATACATTATTATTTTACGCTGAGCTGTCATTAGTTTACATCTGATTTACGTCTATAAACATCTAATTCTTACGATTTTGATCAATGAGTCATTCAATGACTGTCAGCATTTTGATAGTATATGAAATAAGAATATAAGTTTTTTAAACACATACGCGCGCGCACACACGCACGCACGCACCCACGCCCCACGCGCGCGCACACACACACACGCGCGCGCACATATATATACACACACGCGAATATACAGTATGACTATATTATAGCCGTCAATAACATTATTTCGAGCACGTAGACAGTTCAATAAAAATAGGCCCTCCATGCCGTAGCGTACTGACACCGTTTTAGGAACGGGACTCCATTTTCGAGATCCTTTTTACGTATCGCGTCCGGGGCAAAGGACAGCTGAGGGGCTGAAAACGGTGCGAGTTGCCGGAATACTAATTCGATCGGCCGGCTGTTCCTGCCCACGATTTGTGTGGTTAATTTTTAGGTAAGCTCGTGGTTGTGGCGCCACCTGCGTCATTTTAATTTGAAGCTGTGGTTCTGTAGCAAATCGCGCTTAATTATGGATGAAATAGAATTACCCTGAGATGCACGTGTACGTTGTTGTACGTGCAGCGTTGAAATCGGTTCAGTAATATTCTTATGTAAAAGGAATAGGCACATAAACAAATTTTATGGTTAGTGATATTAGTAATGGTGTGACGCCTTAAAATAAATATCGGTGTTTATTAAATAATTTAAACTTCCATTAATTCTAACAATTTCTGAAAGAGATGTCGTAATGTCATTTTAATGGTCGCATAATTTATAATCAAGGGTCCATTTTCATTTATAATTCGATTCGATCGATGAATCTTAAAAAGAAAGAAATTTAAAAGCATCCGTTTTAAACGTTTTTAATGTGGTTCAATCCTACATTAGAATGACATAACACTTGTCAATTGTGTCACACAGAAAACAGTCTTTTAAATTCAACATTATTGTAGGTATTTATTCTTAATTATAAAAAATCCATGGCAAATTGTTGTAATAAACCGAATCTCTCCAGAATACGCGATAATTAGTGAATCGACTCCTGTCTGATCTATCCATTTCGTGCGATCTGCACGTATGAAAGACTGATGTTTGGATGCACAGACGTACGCGCAGCGTCCTGTTCCTGACTCGACATTCATTTATAACATTATTCCATTTATAATATCCAACTGTCCATGACGTTATGTAAGAGTTTCTGCGCAAATATATGGGGGAAGTAAACACCGATCGATGATTAAGTCAAGGTACCTTAAATTTTTTGTAGAAGAACGATCATCTTCGTCAGCTCCCTATGTAACAAAACTGTGTTACATTGATGAGGCCGATTAAACATTTGTTAGAAATAGATATTTCAGACACAAAACGAGACCCAATGTTATGTCAGAGATCACTACAAAAAGGACCACACTAATGCATTTCAGGCGTATATAATTGCAATTAATTTAATTAAATTTTGAGCAATGCATTTGTTTGTCTATCCTCTGTTTCTGAATGGTTTTTAAAGAAGTATTACGTTACATCGATTCCCTAGTATTAAATACAGTAAAACTATTTTATTATTTAACCATGCTAAAATTTATTAACTTCGGAGACATGGTATTTTCTAGAAAGAACATTTTATTTATTTTTTTGATATCCCGACTAAAATTTTTTTTAATGAAATTACAATGAAATTTCATTAGAGACAAAAAGGTTTTTGTAAAAAAATGTCAACTCTTAATGTTACCGCAACGCGTCGATTTCACTAAGATATTGCAATAATCTTTTGAATTGAACTTTGAGATAGAATGGCATCATGAAACTTGAAAAAAAAATGTGTGGTGTATTCAATGTTTGGAAAAGAAAAAAATTTTTTTAAAGACATGTATCTCTCTGGTGGCCGAATCTCGGAATATTGATTAATAATTATTGTTCTTTAAAAAACGAAAATCGTTATTGAGTTTACGAGCGTAAAACTAAATGTTAATTTTCTTGACAGTAATTAGGCAATAAACTCGCTCTAGTAGTTGGAACTATCGTTATAATTTTGAGACTACGAAATAGCGTAGAAAACACTTTTGTCTAACAATTTACAGAAATAAAATATAAGTATATTATTGATTTCGGTGTTTGGTAAAGGTCACAAAACCTGACTAATTGTTTCAGATTGCTAAGCAGCACAGGCACATAAAATGGAATGCATATTCATGAGATAGTACTGTTTGCAGATGATACTTCTTTATTATTCAAAGTTAAAAGACATCCACTCTATCATAACGATTAAACAATGCTATCTTCAAAATTGAAAAATGGTTTACTCTAAATAATTTACTTCTTAATAGGAAGATAACAATATGTGGGAGATTCTCACTTCCGAATGTAAAAAATGGATCTGGTTTTATTGTAATAAGAAACGAGGAATTAGAGCTTGTCGACATTACTGTACTCCTAGGTCTTACTTTAGACAATAAATTTCAGGGGGGTCCTCACATCGGTGAGATGGCGAAAAGGCTTAGCTTTGCCGCATTTGCAATTAAAAAAACAAGAAAGTTGTGCGATATCAAAACCGCCAGATCGGTTTATTTTGACTGTTTCCATAGTTTGATATCATACGGCGTCCTGCTTTGGGGACGTGCTGCGAATGTTCACAGAATGTTCGTTTTGCATAAGCGGGCCATTCGCGCAATTTACGGGCTGGGACCTCGTGTTTCTCTTAGGAGTAAATTTAAAGAAATTGGAATTTTAACTGTGATATCACAGTTTATTTCTCTTATTTAACATATATTGTAATATATGTTAAAAAAAAAAATTAGAATTTTTTTAATAAAAATAATGACAGACATAATTTCAACACTAGAAAAAAAATGAACTGTGTTTACATGTTAGTCGACTGCACGTCACGAATTCACGAATTCTTTTAGGAGGAATTCTTCTTATGTTCAATTAAATTTCTGTAGATATGCAAAATTTACCTTTATACGTATTTAAAGTATATATTAAGCAAACGCTTTGCACAAAAGGGCATTATACAATCTTTGAATATTTGCAGACATCAATTCTGATTGCTTACTCAGTTTGCGAAATTTAACGACGATATTTTGACTACAACGATATATATATTACATTTATAATAAGAATATTTCGTTTATTATTATTGTGATTTTTAAAAAATCTTTCTGTAATAAGACAAGTGAAATATAAAAAAGTACCTGAATTGCAATTTCTTAGGAAATATTTAATAATGTAAGACACTAGGATAAGATTAAAAGACGCTGCAATTCCATCAATATTGTTCAATGTATGTATCATTATGCTTTTATAGCAATTTTTGTTACGTTAAAATATATAACATAAATCTTAATTTTAGGGTTCTTGTTTGAGCTGCCTGCTTAAAGTTGCATTGCAACAGTGCAACAATAAAAAAAATTAAAACGGTTAACCCTGTAGGTCAAAACTTCCCGCTATGTTCGAGTTCGAAACACTAGAATATACAGGATTTGACGCGATTTTTTGAGTAAAAAATTTTGAGAATATGAATATATTTCGATACAGAATTTTAGAATTTTTTTAAGAGAGCTATTTTTATTTTTTGTTTTTGATATTTCTTGAACGCAGGTTTATAAGTACTATAAAAGAATTCAGGACATGAATTTAATTAGGTACAAAATTTCGAAGTACTTTGAAAAAAATACTTTTTGCGGTTTTTTCATTCAAGATATCTCACAAACAAATCAACCATTTTGACCGACCCGGTGATGATTGACGCGGGCTTACATATTCTATAAAAGTACTCTGAACATCCTTATAATTAAGTACAAAATTTCAGAGTAATTTTAAAAAATCACTTTTGCGATTTTTTTCGTTCACGATATCTCGCGAACGAATCAACCGATTTTGACCGGTCCAGCGGCGATCGACGTAGTTTTTGTAATGCTATGAACTGATTAGTTTTTGGAATCGATCGATAAATCTGTTTAAAAGTTGTTCCAAAAAAACCACAATAAAAATTTCATGGGCATTTTTAAAATTTATTGGAATCTATCGATCCAAATCGGTTCAAATATTGATACAATTCTTTGGAATGTCAAAGTTTGGTTCCAATCCATCATACCCGTTCAAAAGTTATAAGAGGCTGACATACATCCACACAAACACACGCACGCAGGCACGCACCACGCACGCACGCTCGCAGGCAGGCACGCACGCACGCACGCACACACACATACATCGTAAAATCGTCAGGAGAGCTTCTTAAGACCTCAAAACGTCAAAATCTGATGAAAACTCGATTTTGAAAAAACGGGGTATAACCAATAACTTCCCGATTTTCGAAAATTTTCAATTTTCTTAGCGGAAAGTTAAAAATAATAGATCGTGATGGAAACTCGTGTTCGGCTGTGCATGAAGGTACTACGTGGTCATCGCTCTACCGCCTCTAATTTCACACCAGTAAACTTAAATGGTAACTACTATAATTATATTAAAAACGAATAAAAAAGAAATACCTGCTTCATTTTACGAAATTCAAATACATGCATGCTTTTAAAATCTTAAAGTTTTGCAAATGTAAATTATATTTATGAATAAAGACAGTCCGAAAAATTGTTTTTAGTATTAAATTTTACTTTGGAACTTTTTAGATTTCAGTCTGAAACGAAAAGTAGTTTAAAGTAACATTCAGTTAACGTCATTAGTGGCATCGACACGACATCGACAATGTCTAGGAGATTCACAAGTGACGGATCAAGCTAAAGTTTATTACGTAAATGAAGTGTGTCTAACTCCCCATTTTATTTTATATTTATCTAGCATCCACTTGCGTACGCAGAATGAATTGCTTCATCTTATAAGATGATCGATATCGATCGATTACGATTATTAATTATGATCCTGATCGCTATCCCGTTCTCAATTCCTATCCCGATCCCGTTCTCGAGATCGATTTGCATCACTCTCGATTCTGAACCCGGTCTCGATTTAAATAGGTTCCAATTCTGATCCCGCTTTCGATTTTGGTCCCTGTCCCAATTCTCACTTCTTCTTATTCTGATTCCAGTTATGATATTCTCGATTTCGAACCTTCCCGGTCTCGGGTCTCGAATCTGCTTTTCATCCCGTTTGCAATTTCGATTCCGTCACCGATAATAGATCCAATTTAGACGAAGCCGGGGCAAATCTAGTATCAAAATAAAGTTAATGCTATATTAATTCAGGTAGTGTTGTTTTTTATGAGTGAAAAAAATTTTAGAATTTGTAATAACACATGTGTGCATGTGTTATTACAAATCGAATGTTTATAGTCTATATTTTACTCAAAAAGTTTCTTATTAATGAACTAATTCTTAGCATCACTTCTGTAGTTCGGTTCAATAGTAAAGATACGCAGACAACGTTAGGTACGAAAGCTAGTTTTGTTTTCCAAATATCTTCCCATTCGCAAGTTCAACATATCGCCAATTTCATAATAATTGTTTGATTAGTTTAAGCATGTAAAAAAGAAACAAAACACATTTATTTTTGTACATTAGGGAAGCCCGCTCCTCCAATCTTATTATGAAAGACGCATCTCACCACTTTTTAAGGTTTTTTCTCGCTTTATAGAAATTTTCATACAAAATACAACTCCCCTTAATTCAATAACAGTGTATTAACAACATTGTTAGTCATTTAGAACGCATGAATAATTACTTATTGTGTGTATTTATTTACAAAATATAAATTCATTTTAAGGAGAAATATTTTATTTGCTATAACACACATTTTTTGCGTGAATACCATGAATATAATAAAAAAAAACATTTATTTTGATGAAAAAAATTAAAGTACGTTATAAATAAAACCAACGATAAAAAGATCATGGAAAAACTTTAATGTTTCTAGAGTAGATAAAAAAATGTTTTAATTCAGTGATCTGGTTATAATTAATAAAAAAAAAATTTATTCACTTATGTTACAACCTTTCTTACTATACTAACACAAAAAGTCATAAAGACGAACTTCATATAGGCCTTTAATATTTACCAGTTTAAGTTGATTTTTTCTTTGAACTCATCCTTTTTAAACAACATTGAAACAACCCTTTCGTTGGTTTCCTAATAAGAAATTCGATTTAAAAGTCTCGGTCACTGGACTTATTACACACTCTGTGGCATGCAGAAAGCAAACATGAAGTACTCATCTGAAAGTATTGTTACAACAATTTTTTTGTCTTTATTGAATTAATATGAATAACGTATTAAGAAAGAGATAAAAAACCTACTTATTCGCGTGTCTTTCGGAGCGTTTTTTTTTTGTTAAGCGAGCGCTATCTTTATATTTATACAGATAAACGCCTTGGATTGATCACAGCAACACACAAGCGCCACAGATCGTAAACGATGTTTGCATTTTCCTCAACCCATTTCTCGGTCGTTTATGTGCTGAAATGTAATGTAGCATATCGCGTTATTTTTCCATCGTAATAGTTTATTCATCGTGAAATTCGATAGCAAGAGTCCTATTAGGGCAAACCGACGATTGTGGTTAAACAGCGAGTATAGTGAGAACGGTACGCCCGGCCCCCCTACACCGGTTAAGATTATGTCTAATTTATATTTTTTCATCTAATAATTTTAACAAATGTTAACAACCATTCCAATCGTTAGATTTTGTCGTTGAATAGACCCCAAAAGGACGATGGCAACAGACAGAGGAACTGACAGATAGGCCCTAACCGATTATATATGAGTGTTCTGTATTTTGAAGTTAAGAGCGGATATTTCGAAGACAGTATTCAAGAAATTAATTGGCTGTGAATTAATTTTAAATGTTTTTGTAATCAAATGTTTCAATTAACTTACATTGAATATTTAAAAAAATGGCAATTGTCATAAAAAAATTACGATTGTCTATCAATTGATCAATTAAAAAAAGGTCTGTCACTTATAAGAACGCACGCTCTGTCAACATCAGACTATATAGTATAAGAGCTAGCAACGTCGGGAAAACAAGAATTTCAGCTCAGCTGATTTATTGATATGTCATCTCTCTTGCTCTTTGGGTTAGGGTCTGGGCTGTCTGGCCGGCGGTGGCGGTTGCGTTTACCTGTGCGCATCCTATCTGTACAGGTAATGATACTAACTTTTAAAATCATTTTAAGAAGGTTCATTTTTAATATTTTAACTTTAGATAAGCTTAACAAACATCCATCTCTTATTGCCAGATAATTTTGTCATTGCTAATAATGAGCCAGACGCCAATTTTGAATTATTTTTTTTTGAATTAAAAATTCAAAGTATTTCAGTTTGTCTGTAATTTTAATATTATGTTGTTCAAGTATGAAAAGACCTAAAATTAATTTGCCAGACACTAATTCAGTTGTTAAACCGTGTATTAGAACGACAAAGTCCTGAAAATTCGTATAGTATGATACTATTGGATAAAGAGAAACAATTGCAGAATAAATTGCTGAGAACGAGATAGAAACAACCCTAATTAGACAAGGTGATTAAAAAATATTTAAATAATTTGATTTATAATCATTTTTAATATTTGGCTAATACACTATTTGGAAATGAAAAAAAATATTTATCAATTCTAAAGCTTTATATAATTCGTTGTCCGATTAAATTAAGCTCTATTTTCCAATAAGATATTAGATATTTTGCATTTACAAGCTTAGTTATTGAAGTAAATAAGTCTGCATATATACAAATAATAGTTAATATTCGTGTTAACACAAATAGGAATTATAAATTTTCATGAATAGAAATTTAACCCCCATCATACAATGTCAAAAAACTTGCTTCGCGGGGGCAAGTTCCCGGTGTATGAAAATGATTATTACATGTATTAAAGCCGAAATAGGCCGACTGATACAAATCCGCCAGAAACGCAAGGACGTCTGCGTGTACAAACATTAACATTTTATTTTGCTCACGTGCGTAATGTATGTGGGGACCCGGGCCCGTATAGCCGAAGATTCATAATGCGTACGTTCACCCCCCAAAATGACCTACAAACAAAAAGTACACTAATAAAATTAGTTGTGGGCGGCATGCGGGATGCAGGCTCATTTTGTATTTTATTTGTTAGTTTTTCATTTTCATTACCACGAAGTCTCGAATAAGCCGAGAAAAAGACATAAAATAAAAAAAAAATGTAATAAACTTTGCATTTATTAGACAAAGTTCACGTTATTATTTCAAATGCAAACTTATTATTGTTGACATACATCTAGAGCGATGAGAAATAACGTTTGTTGACAAAATAACGATTTTCGTTAAAATATTTTTCTTGTCTTACAAGTCCAAATTTAATAACGTACCAACTAGTCTAAAACATTTCTTTCCGAAAACTGCGCGAGCTGAAATTCAGCGCTATACATTTACATAAAAACAAGCAACTTGTAATTCATGCAAATTGAAAATGAATAAACCGATCAGGGCATCCATTTGCAGGCCCGTCGAAGGGCTCAAGCGGTCGATGTTTGCATAAAAGTAATTTGATTTTTCAAATTCGCTCCGAAAGAAGGCGGCCTTGGAAACTGGTCACCTCTTCATTCGAATGTTTATTTCAAGGACAACGCGAAACCTTTCGGAGGCAGAGCCCCGTGACGCTGCTGACCCAGTTACGAAGCGATACGTCATCATCGGGATAAAAAAAAAATGTCGGTGGAAGGGCAAAAAAAAAAGGAATTAAATTCGCAGTCGTCGGTTTCGGAGAAAAAGCGGAATTTCGAACGTCGAAAGGTTAAAATCGGTTTCTTTGCGCGCAAAAAAAAAAAAACTAATTTAAGCAACACAGTCAAAACGTCATTTCTAATATTCGAGGGTCTCCGAGCCGTGTAGCTTTGTGGAATATTTAATTTTCATTCGTGCTGATATCGAAGATCGGGCGATTGCCGAGCGAAGGTGTCGGGCCGTCAAACGAAGGGATGATTAAAATAAAATAGAGAGCTCTGAACTTGTGACGTTTTCAACTCGTTGCGCTCCCGTCGACGGCGCGCCGCGCGCCGATCGGCGGCGATAAAAGGAAACTTTCTATTGAGACTGGGTAACGAATTAACGAGCCGGCCGGCGGCGGTCGGGTCGCCGTCATCGGAGTTACTCGCTTAACCGACGATTAGATCCGTCCTAATGTTTAGTTAAATATTCAGCAATTAGGAACTTGTTGGTTTAAGTCTCAAATGATGTGCTTTGTCGGCTATTAAATGTCCTACTATTATTATTTTATTTTAACGATCCATTTTATTTATTAGGGATTGGGTACGTTTTAGTGTTTCGTACCCGACTTTGAGAAAAAGTCAGCACAAAAGGCTTTTTAAATTAAATGGTTTTAATTTAGTAGGGGGGTTTATTGTTAAAATTCTGCTATAGTAGTTCGTGAAGGCGAGTAAGTGAGCGAGCGAATTATTTAAATTTTCAGTATCACTAGTACCTACTACTACATGACGTGTCGAAATTAGTTTTATAACTACCCAGCCCGCGCCTCCGTCCGCCTGAACATAGAATGAATTTCTTCATCTTATATATCGGTCGACTACCATCTTAAACACGATTTCGATCGTAATCCCGATCTCGGTCCCGATTGCGATCCTGCTCTCGATCTCGCTCTCGATTCCTATGGCGGTCCTTTGAATTCGAACTCGGTCTCGATCCGAGTTAGTTACAATTCTAGATCCGCTATCAATTCTGATCTCGATACCGCCCCTTATTTCAATTCCCATTCAAGGGCATGTCCAGGGAGTAAGAGAGGGCAGCTGTAGATACGCCGGTACAGTACAACGCACAAAATTTTGCCGCTGTGTTGTGCGTTGGGAAGGCGTCGCAATGGCGTAAAATAGGAACGCGGCGGAGAAGAAAAAAGAGTCGGGGAGAGTAACATCAGCGCAGTATAGCATTCGCGGCCATTTCAGAGCGGCAAAGTTTCGTGCGTTGTCCTGTACCGGGTACAACGGGTAGGTGTTTACCCTATACTACGCACTACGTGCGCCTAATATTACGTCCGTAAACCTAGCCTTGACAAACCAACCTAACCAGGTCTGTACATTGCTCAAAATTTAGCGCTCGTAATGCGCTAATTATTTGTTGTAATGGTGATTATATTGCTCTTATAACGATCGGATAACGATGACGATTCCAATTTTGTTGGAAGTCGACATTGACATATAATTTACACATTACAAATGTGTATATTCCAGAATAATACAATATTGGATAACACTCGTCTCGTTTCTAAAATGGTACAAAGACATATGGTATACAAAACTAGAAGGAACGGAGGTTTAATATGATCTTCAGTCTGCGACGCAGAAAACGTAAGCTTTAATTCCTGACAGCTAGCGTTTTTCTAAATCACGCGTTAATTTGAAATACCAGTTGTTGTTTGTTTTAAAAGTGAATGATGAAATTATGCTTAACATCTGCAACTTTGAAAATATTCAATATAACTTTCAGACAACACCTATTTGACTACTCAGTAGTTTCTTCTTAAAGAAGATCCTTGCTCAGATATGGTCAGTAGGTCGTATTTGTTGTAGCAAATAATTTTTTTAGTTAAACGGTTTTGTTGAAAATAATTATGCGAATAATGTACTAAACGCTGTCTAACCTCTCTCCTCAACGATCTAGGGCATTGACCAGACAAAAAAATTAAATCGTGGGGCGCGTGAAGTTTTTTATAAAAAATCAATCTAGTATCGTTTTGTAGGTATTTATTCAGGTTACGATAAGCCCCGCGATTTTATTTTTTTGTTTGTTTGTCGAACAATGCCCTAGATCGATGAGGAGAGTGGTGTGTTGACTGGTGCCTAAGATCTACCTAATTATTTATTAGCGTTTAGTGAATTATTCACATAATTGTCTTCAATAAAACCGTTTTATCAAGCTTTTCTTCTTATTTTATTACTCAATATTGAAGCAAATATGAAATGTGGCATTTTGTGCCGTCCGCCTTCTGAGATTTGGAATTTGTCGTAGTATATAGTATTTTACTAGTCAAACCCTTTCATTTGATACCCATATTTAGGGGTATCAAATGAATACCCCTTTTACGATCGAATTTTGTCCGAGGCTATACTGGATTTGCATTTTTTTCAATGTGTACATTATTCTACTAGTCAAACCCTTTCATTTGATACTCATATTTAGGGGGTTGTGCAAAAAACATGTAATCCGCCATTTTGTCCGAGGCTATACTGGATTGCATTTTTTCAATGTGTACATTATTGCTAGTCAAACCCTTTCATTTGATACTCACATTTAGGGGTTGTGCAAAAAACATGTAATCCGCCATTTTGTCCGAGGCTATACTGGATTTGCATTTTTTTCAATGTGTACATTATTGTACTAGTCAAACCCTTTCATTTGATACTCACATTTAGGGGGTTGTGCAAAAAACATGTAATCCGCCATTTTGTCCGAGGCTATACTGGATTTGCATTTTTTTCAATGTGTACATTATTCTACTAGTCAAACCCTTTCATTTGATACTCATATTTAGGGGGTTGTGCAAAAAACATGTAATCCGCCATTTTGTCCGAGGCTATACTGGATTTGCATTTTTTTCAATGTGTACATTATTGTACTAGTCAAACCCTTTCATTTGATACTCACATTTAGGGGCTTGTGCAAAACATGTAATCCGCCATTTTGTCCGAGGCTATACTGGATTTGCATTTTTTCAATGTGTTTATTATTCTAATAGTCAAACCCTTTCATTTGATACTCATATTTAGGGGGTTGTGCAAAAAACATGTAATCCGCCATTTTGTCCGAGGCTATACTGGATTTGCATTTTTTTCAATGTGTTTATTATTCTAATAGTCAAACCCTTTCATTTGATACTCATATTTAGGGGGTTGTGCAAAAAACATGTAATCCGCCATTTTGTCCGAGGCTATACTGGATTTGCATTTTTTTCAATGTGTACATTATTCTACTAGTCAAACCCTTTCATTTGATACTCATATTTAGGGGGTTGTGCAAAAAACATGTAATCCGCCATTTTGTCCGAGGCTATACTGGATTTGCATTTTTTTCAATGTGTACATTATTCTACTAGTCAAACCCTTTCATTTGATACTCACATTTAGGGGTTGTGCAAAAACATGTAATCCGCCATTTTGTCCGAGGCTATACTGGTTTGCATTTTTCAATGTGTACATTATTCTACTAGTCAAACCCTTTCATTTGATACTCACATTTAGGGGTTGTGCAAAAACATGTAATCCGCCATTTTGTCCGAGGCTATACTGGATTTGCATTTTTTTCAATGTGTACATTATTCTACTAGTCAAACCCTTTCATTTGATACCCATATTTAGGGGGTTGTGCAAAAAACATGTAATCCGCCATTTTGTCCGAGGCTATACTGGATTTACATTTTTTTCAATGTGTACATTATTCTACTAGTCAAACCCTTTCATTTGATACCCATATTTAGGGGGTTGTGCAAAAAACATGTAATCCGCCATATTGTCCGAGGCTATACTGGATTTGCATTTTTTTCAATGTGTACATTATTCTACTAGTCAAACCCTTTCATTTGATACCCATATTTAGGGGGTTGTGCAAAAAACATGTAATCCGCCATTTTGTCCGAGGCTATACTGGATTTGCATTTTTTTCAATGTGTACATTATTCTACTAGTCAAACCCTTTCATTTGATACTCACATTTAGGGGGTTGTGCAAAAAACATGTAATCCGCCATTTTGTCCGAGGCTATACTGGATTTGCATTTTTTTCAATGTGTACATTATTCTACTAGTCAAACCCTTTCATTTGATACTCATATTTAGGGGGTTGTGCAAAAAACATGTAATCCGCCATTTTGTCCGAGGCTATACTGGATTTGCATTTTTCAATGTGTAATTTTCATATTCTACTAGTCAAACCCTTTCATTTGATACTCATATTTAGGGGTTGTGCAAAACATGTAATCCGCCATTTTGTCCGAGGCTATACTGGATTTGCATTTTTTCAATGTGTACATTATTCTACTAGTCAAACCCTTTCATTTGATACTCATATTTAGGGGTTGTGCAAAAAACATGTAATCCGCCATTTTGTCCGAGGCTATACTGGATTTGCATTTTTTTCAATGTGTTTATTATTCTAATAGTCAAACCCTTTCATTTGATACTCATATTTAGGGGGTTGTGCAAAAAACATGTAATCCGCCATTTTGTCCGAGGCTATACTGGATTTGCATTTTTTTCAATGTGTTTATTATTCTAATAGTCAAACCCTTTCATTTGATACTCATATTTAGGGGTTGTGCAAAAAACATGTAATCCGCCATTTTGTCCGAGGCTATACTGGATTTGCATTTTTTTCAATGTGTACATTATTCTACTAGTCAAACCCTTTCATTTGATACTCATATTTAGGGGGTTGTGCAAAAAACATGTAATCCGCCATTTTGTCCGAGGCTATACTGGATTTGCATTTTTTTCAATGTGTACATTATTCTACTAGTCAAACCCTTTCATTTGATACTCACATTTAGGGGGTTGTGCAAAAAACATGTAATCCGCCATTTTGTCCGAGGCTATACTGGATTTGCATTTTTTTCAATGTGTACATTATTCTACTAGTCAAACCCTTTCATTTGATACTCACATTTAGGGGGTTGTGCAAAAAACATGTAATCCGCCATTTGTCCGAGGCTATACTGGATTTGCATTTTTCAATGTGTACATTATTCTACTAGTCAAACCCTTTCATTTGATACCCATATTTAGGGGTTGTGCAAAACATGTAATCCGCCATTTTGTCCGAGGCTATACTGGATTTGCATTTTTTCAATGTGTACATTATTCTACTAGTCAAACCCTTTCATTTGATACCCATATTTAGGGGTTGTGCAAAACATGTAATCCGCCATTTTGTCCGAGGCTATACTGGATTTGCATTTTTTCAATGTGTACATTATTCTACTAGTCAAACCCTTTCATTTGATACCCATATTTAGGGGGTTGTGCAAAAAACATGTAATCCGCCATTTTGTCCGAGGCTATACTGGATTTGCATTTTTTCAATGTGTACATTATTCTACTAGTCAAACCCTTTCATTTGATACTCATATTTAGGGGTTGTGCAAAAACATGTAATCCGCCATTTTGTCCGAGGCTATACTGGATTTGCATTTTTTCAATGTGTACATTATTCTACTAGTCAAACCCTTTCATTTGATACCCATATTTAGGGGTTGTGCAAAAACATGTAATCCGCCATTTTGTCCGAGGCTATACTGGATTTGCATTTTTTCAATGTGTACATTATTCTACTAGTCAAACCCTTTCATTTGATACTCATTTAGGGGTTGTGCAAAAACATGTAATCCGCCATTTTGTCCGAGGCTATACTGGATTTGCATTTTTTCAATGTGTACATTATTCTACTAGTCAAACCCTTTCATTTGATACCCATATTTAGGGTTGTGCAAAAAACATGTAATCCGCCATTTTGTCCGAGGCTATACTGGATTTGCATTTTTTTCAATGTGTACATTATTCTACTAGTCAAACCCTTTCATTTGATACTCATATTTAGGGGGTTGTGCAAAAAACATGTAATCCGCCATTTTGTCCGAGGCTATACTGGATTTGCATTTTTTTCAATGTGTACATTATTCTACTAGTCAAACCCTTTCATTTGATACCCATATTTAGGGGGTTGTGCAAAAAACATGTAATCCGCCATTTTGTCCGAGGCTATACTGGATTTGCATTTTTTTCAATGTGTACATTATTCTACTAGTCAAACCCTTTCATTTGATACCCATATTTAGGGGGTTGTGCAAAAAACATGTAATCCGCCATTTTGTCCGAGGCTATACTGGATTTGCATTTTTTTCAATGTGTACATTATTCTACTAGTCAAACCCTTTCATTTGATACCCATATTTAGGGGTTGTGCAAAAACATGTAATCCGCCATTTTGTCCGAGGCTATACTGGATTTGCATTTTTTCAATGTGTACATTATTCTACTAGTCAAACCCTTTCATTTGATACCCATATTTAGGGTTGTGCAAAAACATGTCCGCCATTTTGTCCGAGGCTATACTGGATTTGCATTTTTTCAATACTGGATTTGCATTTTTCAATGTGTACATTATTCTACTAGTCAAACCCTTTCATTTGATACCCATATTTAGGGGTTGTGCAAAACATGTAATCCGCCATTTTGTCCGAGGCTATACTGGATTTGCATTTTTTCAATGTGTACATTATTCTACTAGTCAAACCCTTTCATTTGATACCCATATTTAGGGTTGTGCAAAAACATGTAATCCGCCATTTTGTCCGAGGCTATACTGGATTTGCATTTTTTCAATGTGTACATTATTCTACTAGTCAAACCCTTTCATTTGATACCCATATTTAGGGGTTGTGCAAAAACATGTAATCCGCCATTTTGTCCGAGGCTATACTGGATTTGCATTTTTTCAATGTGTACATTATTCTACTAGTCAAACCCTTTCATTTGATACTATTTAGGGGTTGTGCAAAACATGTAATCCGCCATTTTGTCCGAGGCTATACTGGATTGCATTTTTCAATGTGTACATTATTCTACTAGTCAAACCCTTTCATTTGATACTCACATTTAGGGGTTGTGCAAAAACATGTAATCCGCCATTTTGTCCGAGGCTATACTGGATTTGCATTTTTTCAATGTGTACATTATTCTACTAGTCAAACCCTTTCATTTGATACTCACATTTAGGGGTTGTGCAAAAACATGTAATCCGCCATTTTGTCCGAGGCTATACTGGATTTGCATTTTTCAATGTGTACATTATTCTACTAGTCAAACCCTTTCATTTGATACCCATTTAGGGGTTGTGCAAAAACATGTAATCCGCCATTTGTCCGAGGCTATACTGGATTTGCATTTTTTCAATGTGTACATTATTCTACTAGTCAAACCCTTTCATTTGATACCCATATTTAGGGGTTGTGCAAAACATGTAATCCGCCATTTTGTCCGAGGCTATACTGGATTTTTTCAATGTGTACATTATTCTACTAGTCAAACCCTTTCATTTGATACTCACATTTAGGGGTTGTGCAAAAACATGTAATCCGCCATATTGTCCGAGGCTATACTGGATTTGCATTTTTTCAATGTGTACATTATTCTACTAGTCAAACCCTTTCATTTGATACCCATATTAGGGGTTGTGCAAAAACATGTAATCCGCCATTTTGTCCGAGGCTATACTGGATTTGCATTTTTTCAATGTGTACATTATTCTACTAGTCAAACCCTTTCATTTGATACTCACATTTAGGGTTGTGCAAAAACATGTAATCCGCCATTTTGTCCGAGGCTATACTGGATTTGCATTTTTCAATGTGTACATTATTCTACTAGTCAAACCCTTTCATTTGATACTCATATTTAGGGGTTGTGCAAAACATGTAATCCGCCATTTTGTCCGAGGCTATACTGGATTTGCATTTTTTCAATGTGTACATTATTCTACTAGTCAAACCCTTTCATTTGATACTCACATTTAGGGGTTGTGCAAAACATGTAATCCGCCATATTGTCCGAGGCTATACTGGATTTGCATTTTTTCAATGTGTACATTATTCTACTAGTCAAACCCTTTCATTTGATACCCATATTTGGGGGTTGTGCAAAAACATGTAATCCGCCATTTTGTCCGAGGCTATACTGGATTTGCATTTTTCAATGTGTACATTATTCTACTAGTCAAACCCTTTCATTTGATACCCACATTTAGGGGTTGTGCAAAAACATGTAATCCGCCATTTTGTCCGAGGCTATACTGGATTTGCATTTTTTCAATATGTACATTATTCTACTAGTCAAACCCTTTCATTTGATACCCATATTTGGGGTTGTGCAAAAACATGTAATCCGCCATTTTGTCCGAGGCTATACTGGATTTGCATTTTTTCAATGTGTACATTATTCTACTAGTCAAACCCTTTCATTTGATACTCATATTTAGGGTTGTGCAAAAACATGTAATCCGCCATTTTGTCCGAGGCTATACTGGATTTGCATTTTTTTTCAATGTGTACATTATTCTACTAGTCAAACCCTTTCATTTGATACCCATATTTAGGGGTTGTGCAAAAACATGTAATCCGCCATTTTGTCCGAGGCTATACTGGATTTGCATTTTTTCAATGTGTACATTATTCTACTAGTCAAACCCTTTCATTTGATACCCATATTTAGGGTTGTGCAAAAACATGTAATCCGCCATTTTGTCCGAGGCTGTACTGGATTTGCATTTTTTCAATGTGTACATTATTCTACTAGTCAAACCCTTTCATTTGATACCCATATTTAGGGGTTGTGCAAAAACATGTAATCCGCCATTTTGTCCGAGGCTATACTGGATTTGCATTTTTCAATGTACATTATTCTACTAGTCAAACCCTTTCATTTGATACTCACATTTAGGGTTGTGCAAAACATGTAATCCGCCATATTGTCCGAGGCTATACTGGATTTGCATTTTTTCAATGTGTACATTATTCTACTAGTCAAACCCTTTCATTTGATACCCATATTTAGGGGTTGTGCAAAAACATGTAATCCGCCATTTTGTCCGAGGCTATACTGGATTTGCATTTTTCAATGTGTACATTATTCTACTAGTCAAACCCTTTCATTTGATACCCATATTTAGGGGTTGTGCAAAAACATGTAATCCGCCATTTTGTCCGAGGCTATACTGGATTTGCATTTTTTCAATGTGTACATTATTCTACTAGTCAAACCCTTTCATTTGATACTCATATTTAGGGGGTTGTGCAAAAAACATGTAATCCGCCATTTTGTCCGAGGCTATACTGGATTTGCATTTTTTTCAATGTGTACATTATTCTACTAGTCAAACCCTTTCATTTGATACCCATATTTAGGGGGTTGTGCAAAAAACATGTAATCCGCCATTTTGTCCGAGGCTATACTGGATTTGCATTTTTTTCAATATGTACATTATTTTACTAGTCAATTCCTTTCATTTGATAACCATATTGAGGAAGTTGTGAAAAAATATGCAATTCGCCATTTTGTAGCGGGCACTATTTTGGTGTTACAATGATACTAAATTTAGAAAATTTTAACGTCATCAGAACTAAAGATGTGTACCAAATTTCAGGTCAATCGGTTAACGGAAAAGGAATTGAAATATTAATTAGTATATTTGACCCAAAAAACAAGCAGGGCAAGCTAAACGAAACCGTTTAATAAAAGAACAATATGTCATCTTAATTGCTCCGTGAAGTCGGACAAAAATTTTAATAATAAAAATGTATAGACACGTATGAACATATAAAAAAAACCAGATATTTCATAAGGCTTTAAGGGAAGGATTCACACTTAAAAACGCACCTTTCTTACAAGACCATGAATTTTTTTCTAAGAGAAACACAAGTATTAAGCATGAATAAAAGGTTAGTGTAGGGTTATAAACATTACAAACTCGTTAGAGACTGGAATGTATATACAGCAGAAACATTAAAGCTTCAAAGGATATAATACTTCAAAGGATGTCGAGATAACATAAAAAAAATTGCTCGTCGATTGATCTTGCTTGCCAGCTGCAAAATATCCCGCATTGTTTGGAATGACAATGTTGTTGAGCTCGTAAAGCATGGAAACATTGTTGGTCACATTTTCGAGCTCAAAATTACCAGCGTTCTTTTTCTCAATTGTTATTGGTTAATAATTAGGTAGTTTTTTATACCAATAATATGTATTATATTATAAATATTTTGTCGAACATTTTTTTGAACGAAGCGATGTGAACGGAGTTTTTCAAAATCGATGTACTTTTATTTTTAAATTGAAAAAAAATTGACTTTAAAAAGCGATTGGATAAATTACCTAAAATATATTTTTTATATACATACTTTTTTGAAAACTCTCGCAAACGATATTATATAAGGTCGGGAAAAAAGGTTTTTCGTATTTTATGTACAAATAGAAGATAATTTTTCTTCATATTTTATTTACTTTTAATTATAATATGTGTATGCCATTTTGTTCAACTTGTTGCCATTTTGAAGGTAGTGACATAATCCCATTGCTGTAGAAGTTTTGGGACTTCTGATAAAAAAACTGCGACAAGTAGTTTTGACAGACTTCTCTTGATGTTCAACTAACACTACCTAAAAAATTTTGAAAAGACCAAAACATGCAAATCTAAGGGTGCAAAATCAGGGCTATATGGTGGATACAATAATACTTCTCAACCAAACTCTCAATATTTTTTGAGTGGCTAAAGACGTGTGTGGTCTGGCGTTATGATGGTGAAAAACCACACACTTACTGCTGATCAATTCTGGTCGTTTTTTTTTGTACTTTTTGCTTGTGTTTTATCAGCTGTTGGCAGTAGAGATCTGAGTTGATGGTTTTAAGCGGCGGTGAAAGCTCATAATCAATAATGCCCTTCCAATCGCACCATACACATAGGATCAACATATTGTGACTTAATCCGCGTTTTTAGATTTGCTTGCCTTTTGACCATAATGTTTTTCGCACGTTCTTGTAATAGGTAATCCATTTCTCATCACCAATACTCAATATTTTGAAAAACGGTTTCGTTACGTTTCAATAGGAAATCACAAACTAGTACACGATTCATTAGATTTCTTTCAGTGAACTCGTGTGGGACCCGTGTGTAGAACTTTTTCAAATCGGTCAAAACTATTTTATGATCAAGCCTCCTGCTTCAGCTATGTCGTAAGAACTAATGTGTCGATCTTGCTCCACTTTTTTCTAAATGGCATCGAATTTATCCGTAACAGGTCGACCAAAGCGAGGTTCGTCTTTGACATTAAAATTACCGGACTGAAAACGCTTGAATCTCTTTTACGCCACTCTTACCGACACTGCAATTGGCTCCACGAACACAAAGAATTTTTTTCGCGGCTTGTGTAACATTTTTCTCTTTTTTGTAATAATAAAACTTCAAAATGTATCAAATTTCTACATTAATTTCATTAATTTCGGTGGATAAAAAAAAATGGAAAATGGCGGGACACCTAGTGTCACCTCGTTCACACCTCTTAGTTCAGTCAAGTTATTTCGAATGCCGTAAATTCTATCCCAACCGGCCCATTCATTCAAAAGTTATTGAAGGTTTACATGCACATACGGACCTCTCTCTAAGGATGCTTAGAAAAGCTTCCGAAACTAAACGTTTGTATTTAGTGAAATTCCGATTTTCGTAAAACAGACAGAAAACAATAAACTTCTCTAATTTCACAAAAGTATTTAATTTTATTTGGGAGAAGTTGAAAACATTTATTTGTTTGATGAGTGAAATATAAAACATGTGTAACGAATGTATTTCCTATATAATATTTTTTTTTATAGCATTATTTAGTTGTTAACTTATACAAGGAAATGTGCTTAAAAATAATCTAGTTTTCCTAAACTTTAAGCCAAATGACCTGAAATATTGATTGATTTGATTGAAGTAAAAAAACAAGTAAATTTATAGCATTAACAGTTTTCGTACAAAATAACATATAACTTTGAACTTGTCCTCGAACTGTTTACTGTCAATTTATAAAGTACAAACAGTCCACAAAGCCTATTTGAAATATTAACTTGAATAGCTTTTAATGTGTGAGTCTAATTCGCATTTGATTGATTTATTATGTGTAATTTAATAATTCAAAATAAACGCTCAGCCTACGGATTTTCAAAGTCATGTACATTTTATTGTTATATAGTCAAATAGAATTTATGCTTTATGTGAATATTGATGTTTATGTGATGTGTTAACGCGATTATGTAAGCCTCTTTTTTGTAATTATGAAATGTCTATGTGAGTTATGTAGTTGAATAGAACTCAAAGCGATATAGAAATGCTATATTGCGTCATTCAGACGGAACTCACCTCAACTATGTTGACGTTCTGTTTGGCGGAGCACTCGACGTAGCCGCAGCGCCAGCGCAGCGCGGCGACCGCCTCGGCCAGCTCGCGGCGCACCGCGCGCGCCGGCACATCCGTTTTGTTCGCCACCACCACGATGGGGGCGCTCCTGCCGCGCGACGCCACTATCTGTAAAGCGTCTGTTTTGAGCGTTCAGCTAAAGAGCCTTATGAAAAATTTATATTTATACCTCCCGCGAGAGAGCTTTTCTGCCTTTATGGTTGTTGTACTCAAATCATTAGGACGTATCTGCTTTTATAACTTTGTAGTATACGTGAGCATGCGCAAGCTTTTGGTGTTTTAACTTATTTGGTTTTTAAAATACTATTTAAGCACATAAGTTAAAACTATAGTTTTAATTATGTGGTTCAATTTACACATAATACTTCTTGGCACTTCTAGTATAATGCCACTTATTATACTTTTATAGGACGTTTCATGATTCTCTCCGAAGCTGATTACGTTATAAAAATTATTATATTTCGAGGCTTTATTACGTGCATGTGGCCACAAACCCTATTAAGTTTTGATGTGTCAGAAGACTTTAAAATATAGGGAATTTATAATCACAAAACTCTAGAAATTATATCATTGACTTCTCTTTATTATTTATAATATAAAGCTCTTTAAAACCAGTATCATATCATCATCGCAGAACAATATCGACAATCTGGGAAAACAATTACTTGATAAAGTATCAAGTGCCCACCTATTTCGACGGAATCAGTTTCGTACGAGATAGCTCAATTCTTTTGCGGTTTGAATTGAATTTAATTAAATTAAATAAGTCAAAAGTACAATTACTTACTCGCAAAGTTGTCATAATTTTTGGTTAACATTCAGGTCTTGTAACCTTAATTTAATGTTTTTTATTATCTGTTGTACGATTTGTAAACAATACTAATCGGTGTAGTTATGAGTTAAGTAAACGAAACGGACATCTAGTTTTGTTTTCAACTTCACGAAATAGTCTGCGATTCATTATTTTAACCTTTAATCATAGCATAAAGATGTGCAAATAATCTGCATATCGTACGTGTGGCGGTAATACATTTCATTTCTATCGGATAAGTAAGGGATACTGGTCCGCAACGAGGAAACAAGTCTCTTCTTCAATCAAGACCATACATTTATCTATTTAATTCAATTCCTCACTAGCAGGTACACCGCTAAAAATGCTGTTTTTCCAGACGTGTCCATGAATTGAAACGTTTCTTAGAAGAAAATGTCTCCGACAAAGAATACTTATTGCTAAGCGCCGTTACCACTGTCGGAAACACTTTCTTTTTCCTGTTTAGCCCTAGCAACAGCTTATTTGTTACTTGACTTTGTTCGACGTATTTTACGTAATATGAAATTTGTATACAAATAAAGAAATACCTCTAGCCAGTAGTACTGACTGGCGGTAACTTCATTTATTCTATTGTGTAAGGTTTTCCTTTACGGAAATATATTAGTATTTTATTGTAAGGAGCAATTATGACTATTAATAGGTACATTAAATGCTATTAACGAAATAGAATCAACAAATGAATCAGAAATACTTAAATAAGATAATACTTATACAATTTTTAAAACCGACAACACAATCAAAATGTTATGTTGTTACTGATCACTTGTTCGCTTCGCTGTGTGTTATGGGTAAGGTAATAAAATACATTAAACCGAAAAAAATGGATAACCTGAAACTGTCTATAAGCGATGCCGCGTCGAATGGTCAGTCTCATATTGATACGTTCTGTAATTTTTAACTGATACTCTGACAAAGAAAAATCCTTTTCATTGTTTTTATACAAATACTGATAACTTATACGGGATTACAAAATTTGGATAGGTATACGGAACTTAAATTAGGATGAATGCAAATCCATAGATACAGGTTTGACTGTCCGTTGTTTTGGGACTATGTATAAATAACATATTTCACTTTTAGAAATTTAAATTTGATAGATCTAGTTTAGTAAAACATTTAATAGGTACCGGTTACAAATTAATTAATAATCATTACGTTAACGTATTACATGTATGTAAAATGAAACTGACGTTCAATGTTTTAGAATCTCTAGAAATTTAAAACGTTTAAATAATAATGACATACTCAATGCTCAAATTAACATTTGCAGAATCGGCGTTGTTACTCTTATCTGTGACAATTTGGGTTATTGTGTGTTAGTTATTCTGTGATTATTGATAAGTGTTTACTGGTGGAATGTTTGTTATTTTTGGAGTGTTTATGCCACTTTGTTATATACTGATATGTGATATACATAGTCAGTATGTCATAATATGATATACCCTTTGCCTCGCTTTTTAGGAATGTCTTGAAACTCTTCATCAAAGCCTGTTTTTATTGTTATAATACTATCAGGTGAGTATTTTATAACAGTTATATCTGTTACCTGAGAATCACATGCAGATTTTTCTGGTCTGATGGAGGGGTATAACATATCAACTCCATAATTTTTACAGAAAGTAAAATCAAGACTTTTAATCCATTATGGTTGGCGATTACGCCTTGCTCCTGAACTCAATCGAGTGTATTCGCTTGGTAAATAAATAGATTTATTTTTTATTTTTCTTTTAATATTAGCGTTCACCGAATCTCTTTCCATCTGAGTATGGCTTTTGGTTAAATATTTTTGGTATATTGTTATATATTGTTATTGCTTTTATTAACACTAATAGATAGAATTTCATGTGAAACAGTCGCTTTTCCATTTTGATAGGTACGGTACACCCATCACTCCAAATGATTATAAATTCCTGTCTCTCACTTATAGTATTTGATAGATAGTCGATCAACCAACTAGCAAAGGTATTTGCTGTTAAGTCAGCTTCGGTCTCATCAAACCAGTAGCATCGGCAATGGTATATGTTTATATGTGTCTGTGAAATTGTGAATGCATAGTCTCGTTTTATAATATAAAGCGGACGCGTTTTAACATGGAGAAATTTTAGCAGTTTGCAAGTCCATAGTGAGAACATTATAAATTCCTTCTTTAGCGTAATTTTTATCTTTAAACTTTACAGCAGGGGCTTTTTCCTTTTTCGCTTGATGATTTTGGTATGCTTCTTCTTCAATGTTACCTGTCTCATAACTGATGCATAAATCATATCGATTTTTCTTCGGGCGCTGGACTCCAATATTTTTTCCGTAACGACCATATCAAAAGTAAAGCGATTAAAATGCTTCTGAGGGGGATTTATTGCAGTACATTGCTTTGTATATTCCTTATAAGTTTCACTTATAGAGTTCTTGAATAATGATTTCAGATACGTTTTTGATGTGAACTTTCTGCAATAATGCGACGGTAATTTAAGGAGTTGATTTAAATAATCTTCTAAATGTGTTTTTTTTAATCATTATTTGCTAAGTCACTAGCTGTTACTTTATTTTGTAGTACTTACTGTATTTCTTACTATGATAGATTGTGTCATTCTACCTTTAAAGTGTATAATCCAATTGATTACCATGAATTCATTTAAACTCAGTGTAGAAAGAAACATCTTTTTGCACACTTTAAATATTTTATCATCTGCACTTCTCAAATTGATCTAAAGATATCTTTCGTCTGTGTTCTTATGTGATACGTCGCTTTAGGGTTTGTTTTGATATAAGAGTAGCGATATACGATAATATACTTTTTTTGATCCCAACTCATTTTAATAAAAAATCAAAGAAATAAAAAATCAATTCTCTTTATATTTCTAAAATGTGGAGACAGTCTTTTATTTTCTTGCAATGATTCGAAGTGCAAGCTGGTCCTAGTTTCCTCTCAGATCTATTTACATCTCTTTGCTTTCTTTCCTTTCTGTTTCGTCCATCCTTTGTAAGCTTCTCCACATTCCCTTCTTCTTTTATTTTTGTGTCATTCCATTCAGATGGATTGGACACTCTTTTAACTTTTACAGTGTCAATGATTTGCAAGGTAATCTCACGATGAGAATTTTGACCACCAGTTATACTTTCTTCAGCTGTCATATTATTGTCGCTCGTAAATTTATTTTCATTGGCCGGTATCCCTTTCCGATCGAGAACGTTCTTTGAAGGGTCTTCATCTAAGCTGTCAATCTGATTATGGAGCTCTGAGCTACTAATTAAAATAGACATAATGTTATCAGAGATATAATCATTTTCTATTTTATTTGTGTCTAGTAGAAGAGCAAGGTGCACCTGTGTTTGTATATTTTTAACTTCCAATGGTTCATTCTCTTCTGTTACCAGTTTCGTCACATCTTTGTTTTCATTTTATTCTACACATTCTGTATCTTACAAAGCTGTTAATGTAATATTTGCTTTAAAAGATTCAATTTCTATTTCCTGACTTAAAGAACATAGGTTATTGAAGGGTGGAGTGAACCTTAATTGTCTATAACAGAACAATACAATCTAATCTAAACATAACTAAAATGCTTAAATAGAATATACATAAATATATATATATATATATAAGGGTGCTTCTTAAGAGGTAAAAAAATTTTTTTTTTTCATTTTGATGTGTGTCACCCTTTTATTCTGTTCTATGATGCATAAAACTAATGTGTAATTTTTATTTAATTTTTAAAGTAATATTTAGAGGTCGCTACCAGCGAATGAAAATAAAAAAAATAGTATTATAGGAAATTCTTTAATGACGTAATAAAAAACAAGCTTATACAAATTATGTAACTGTTAGTATAACAAAAAACAGCTTATGCTAATAATGTAGATTTTTCGTATCAGGATACATTAGCCTGAATTTTTTTACAACCAAAAGAAGGAATTGTTTTTGTTCTTCGTCTGAAGTAATTATTTTATTAAATTCCTCAATCATGCGACACCGCGTTCCGCAATATCGTTCACCACTCTCATAGAACGCACTATTTCTCTAGAAGCCTTGTAGTCTTCATCTTCTTCCCAAAGACGAGGTTCTTTTGTAGAAATGTAGACGGAATTCCCAGGATTGTAAAAATCTTAAGGTGTTGCTGTTTACGAAATTCTCAATACTTTTTCTTCGATGTGACTAATATCCAAGGTGATTCGCTTTGGGCTATATTCTGAACCTTCTTCACTCAGGGCAATTACCATTTTTGTTTGCATTCAATCGAAATTTCGTCATCGAAAAGCAAACGCAACAAGTTCTTCAGAAAGATACCATAAATGCCCCAGAAATTTCGTTAAAGCTTTTGGATATGGCTTTATTTATATTTTCGAATTTCTTGAGATTATTTAATAGCCATAAGTCATTCCTTGGCGCTGAAGTTGCCAAGGGAGCTTGGTACCAGCATCTTATATAAATCATAACTACAAAAACACAAACTTCAGTAATGGCTTTGAGTTCTCTTTGTCATTTTAAACTGGTCTCGGAACATAAAAAGTTTAAGGCAATAAATTGCTTTTGCCATCCACCGAGCGCGATGAAGACCTGCTGGAGCTCTAAATGATATCCCTTTATTAGGAACACCTCCCAAAAATATTATTGTCAGTGTCAAAAGTTCCTTGTAATCGTCACGTGGTTGATAATCATTTAACTGCTTTTTTGCAAATGAAATTGTACTGTCTGCTATATTTTGTACGTATCTTAAAGCGTCGGGATCTGAAGAAACTATACTGAACTTACGCTGGTCAATGCTAGGCCAAGCAGATCTAAATCGTTTGAAGATAAGTATTTCTGGTCCACTTGAAGGGCCTAGTGCTTGAACTACAACTGCTTCTAGCACTATTTCCATTATATGGTGACGACAGGCCAACCATAGAGCATCTTTTCTATCTTCTGTTCTAATAAAATGCAAGCACCTGCTCTTAAACCTGTATTGACCGCAGTGGTGTCGAAGCAAAACATTTGATTTTGTCGCCCAAGTTCCAAGAAACAATAGTGTCATAAACAGCTGAAGCACACGCCTCCCCAGTTCCATGACTGAGTTTTGGGACAGCCAAAGTTGATCTACACCTTGTCCTGACACTAAAATAGGAAGGCGATCCACTGTTTTGTGTCCTGTTATGTCTTCGATCAGTTTGCCGTCCCAATGAACAGTAAGAGGCGTATTTGGCTGAAATTCTTTTTTTAGGGATTCCGCTACCCTTTTCCTTTGCTTCATACGTTGGCGACGAACTGAAGACGAATTTATATTGTACTTTGATGGATCGGTACCTGCACTTTTTAGCGTAGATGTCAAAACAACAGTTGCTTTTCTGTCACTAAGTTTAGCAAAATCGAGGCTTGCAGATAAGCGTTCATCAAAGATGTTCTTTCTGCCGCGTTTTCTTTTAGGTGGGACTTCTAAATTTGCCGTTGAAGGTCCCGCCTTTACTGAAATTTCTGACGTCGAACTTTTACACTCATAATCACTACTGCTGGGCGAAGAAGACAGTATCAATTTTTCTCGCAGGGATTCAGAGTAACTTTTTTCTCGATGTAAACTACGTTGAAAGCGAGCGTTTTTCTCCTCTTTTCTCGCAATTTTTTTCGAATATTCTTTGTCCACTCCACCTATAGTGCCAGGGCGTTCTCTTTTTCTTTGCGCAATCAAAAATAGTTTATCTTCTTCGATGGTAATCTTATTTAGAGCATCAGCGTGAGCTATGTCAAACAGGTATTCCAAATTATCTTGCCACTCCTTTTCTTTATTCCGTAGACCTTCAGAACGTTTAACTTTATTTTCCTTATTTTTTTTCAACTTTTGCCACTCATTAAACTTGTTTTCTATCTTCTTTATAACATCTTTCTTTAACTTAGTTGGAATTCCTGCTCGTTCCCACAATGATATGACGTCACTAGCAGCAGAATTGGCCGAATTGCGATTTGTTTGCTTCTTTACGATTTTATAGTGAAAGAATAAACACAACACTTCTTTTGTTGTTGGTAATTTGCTTTGAATTAAGTGGTCAGACGTTTGTCCAACTAACCAAACATTTGTTTTGTTTCTAGTCAACAAAAGTGAACTAGACGTGGACGCCATGATATAACAAAACGCGGTACGGGTCAAAACACAACGGAACGTGCACTCTCTGTCACAGCATATATGTCACTGCCTGCCTAATCCAGTTGTGACTGGAATGTGCGGGAGGGGTAGAGGGGTGGGTACGAGTGTCCTTGTATTGGACAATGCGACAAAGAGTTGCTTTCCTATGTTTTATTATTGTAAACAATGTTTATAACTGATATGCACACAATGAGCTGCAAACTATAATTTTTACGATTTTTTCAAACTTTGACAGTAGGTAGCGACCCCTAAAATTCAATCTAAAAATTAAATAAAAAATGTGAGTTCGTTTTGTAGATGATAGAAGCGAATGACGGGCTGACGCAGTAATTTTTCAAAAATCGAAAAATAAGAAGCACCCTAATATATATATATATATATATATATATATATATATATATATATATATATATATATATATATATATACGAATTTGCCAAGGCACAGTTACGAGTAATTACAATTATGTATTTTACAAGGTCTCACCATAATAAAGTTGTTCCGTGTAAGATATTATATGTTACTAGTAGATCTTACGAGGTTACACCAGTTGAATTAGTACCAGTGCTTGTTATAAGATGTCACTAAAAATCGTTTTTTGCCGCCCAAATGTTTTTTAATGCTCAAGACATTACGGGTCAGTACCGGAAATACTATTTGAAACTTTCAATACCAAAATCTAATTTTACTGAAAATTGTTAGTTACGAGCTATCACGAGCTATTAGTAGGAAGATACATCGTATTAATGATCACTAACCCGATTAAGCTCTATGAATACGTATCCTAATTTAATTCAATTGATTTCAAAAGCCCGTTAGACACGTATATACATAGTGATGTATACATTAGGTTTATGTCTATATTTTATTGTACACTAACATCGCCACTTCGTATTGAATGAATTATTTCACGTTACACATCGATCGAACTTTCTTTTTGAATCTAATTCTGAAATAGCTTTCGATTTCGTCTTCGGTATTGCTCCTAATACCTATCTAATTTTTTTTTGTATCAGATTCTTTGGATTTGGACCTAAATCTCATTCTCAATTTCGGGGACCTTATTACGTAAAAGTAGAAATCGATTGCGATTCCGGAATCGATTTGCGAGTCAAAATTGTTGGGTATAAAAAAAATGTTATTCTTATATGCAATTTTGAGCGACTTTAAAGCGTTAGATTAAATTAAAACTTTTCACACTTATCGAGGATCGATAACTATACAATAATATGGTATAATTGGACTGATCTAATGATGGAGCCAGAAGGTAAGCACTAGCACTCCATAATAGAACAACGTAGCCTGACTATATTTGGGCTTAATGAATTTTTTTAAGTGCACTTTGGCCATAATTAGCTTTCAGGACCTGATGATGGAGCCAGAAGGTAAACACAGGAACTCCATAATGAAACAACATATTTTAGCCGTGTTTGGTTTTATAGAAATCGTCTTGAGATGTACTTTGACCATTAACGATGTTCAGGGTCTGATGATGCAGCCGGAAACTAGGCACTAGTACTCTATGATAGAACAATGTACCCGAGCGGTGTTTATTTCAATTATACCATATTATTTCAATGTCATAAGTCCTCGATAAATGTTCAAAGATTTTATTTAATCTAACGATTTACATAAAAAAAATATTTAAGTGACGGAAGTTAAATTGTAAATCGCTTTAGATTCGCTATAGACCTGTTTTTGATTTGAGAGCGTCATTTTCGAATAATTGCGAAATAGCGATCCCTAACGCTTTTTGAATACAAATATGCGATTAAATTTCATTTTGATAATTTAGTGATTTCATTGTAGCGGTAACACTGTTTATAGAAAGACAATTAGCATTTCGAAATATCAACTTGGGAATTACTAAAATAATTTTAAAATCATGCGAAATCAGAAATCGATTTCCTTTAGATAATAAGGCTGCCGTTTCAGTCTCGCCCTTAATTTTAGTTTTAGTTTAGTTCCACTCTCAACTCGATCCCGGTACTGTTCTTGTTTCAGATTTTGGTCAATTTTCAACCCGGTGTCACACTGGATTGGAACATCTGTCCCGTTTTGAATTTCGATGCCGGTCATGTTTTCGATTCTGTTTTCCGCTACGCCTTTAATTTCTGTTTCGATTACATAAAAAAAAAAAGGAGAGCCAGACTTAGTCATACTGACCTGATGCCTCAATCTGCAGAGCTCCTCCCAAGATGAGGCGTCGTCAACGGCGTAGACCAATAGGAAGGCCCCGGCCGTGGATATAGAGAGGGCCCGCATCGCAGGAAACTGGTACGCTCCTGCCGTGTCCAGGATATCCAGGGTCAGGGAGGCTCCGTCCGGTAGCTCGTATTCGCCTCTGAATCGATCACACATTTGGTATCTGTTATTCGACTTTGACATCGAGAAAAATCAAAAAAGTCACAATAATGATTTTGTTTGTTTTGCGACCCCAAACACCGCAACAGAATAGAATCGTAAGTAGTCTGATTGATTTAATAATTGCGCTCCCCTATACTTAATTCCTATATTGATTCTTGACGTAACCTCAGCGAATAAACATGTATGTTTCATCACATTGACTTTAGACGCTGGCACACAATCACGGACACAACATTACGTCTATTTGTTAACAGAAGTTCATTACCCTGATACTGTTAAACCTATATATATGTACATATAATTTCGCTACGTATGTTACTAGTAAACACACTACGGAATATGTTACCAACGCGTCCGGGACACAATTATTCGTCCCACTTTATATTAAACATTAACTAGTAAATAAATTAATGTTTAATGTGATGTAGGGCGAATTTCGATATTCAGAAATTCATTTGATTCGTAATTGGGTTTTGTTCATGACTTGGCCGGTATGAGAGTTGAATGAATTTTAGCTCGCGTTCCGAATTCTATTTCGATCAGCATTTTGAGCGACACGTCAATTATTTCAGTTTTAATTATGGGAATTCTTCGATAATTTTATGTAACTAGATGATTCGATGAAAGTAATTATTTTTGATTGGTACGAATATTAACTGCGTCAATCATCCTAATTAAAAGTTCAATGGCTAACTTTTGCGATATTGTCCCAGCGATAAAATGGAAACCAATTACCGCATCTTCCGATAGGTCATTTTTGAAAATAATTTTGTGAGTTAAGTTAAATGGGACAAATCCTTACTTGAATACATTATAAGTTGATATATCAAGAGTGGTCGGAATACAAAATATCGTTCTTATATACTCGTATATATTCTTCTTAGGCCACCTACGTCTACACATTAGAAAGAAAAACATTTATTAATTGCTCAGAGACAAAGTACAATATGAGATCACATAACGTGAAACCTAACATTAATATTTTGGATAGTAATATAAAGCCTAATATTAATATTATATATGAAACTATCAAACTGAGTTAGTTTCCTTAGTGATTAAATGGTCACTGCCTTGGCTTTTGCAATTAGTTAAGAAAACCCATAGTCCACGCCGAGCTCGTATGTATACCTATTATTGTTATAATCTCGCCCAGAAACACAGCATGTTATTAAAAAAAAAAGACTGTTTACATAAATAGATGCTTAATAATTTTATTATAGCTATGATTAGTGTAATTGTCATTACTTATAATAATTATTTATTATAACAATAAAAAATATTACGTATATGATAAATAAAGTAATCGTATACTGCATAACTAGTGAGATTCTTACATCAAATAATATTTCGCCGAATATGTACCAAATGAAGGGACAGGCATTAACGGTAACTTATGTATGCTATAACTATAACAAGTAATTCTTCAGTTTTCGTTTGAAGGCTTTTTGAAATCTGATTTTATGCTGTTTACATTTTAATTTTGTTTTTTTTTCCCTTAATACCAAGATTTAGTAGCAATAACCAACGTGTCGACTGAATAAAAATTCTTAAACAATTAAGTAAAAGTAATACAAAACATTGCATTATTTAACAATAAATTCGTGGAAACTAAAATAAGTAACAATCTGATCCATCTATTTGACCTCGCCGCCCGACGAATACAAAAGGCTGTATTTTAGCAGGACGTACCGAGTATTCCCTAAGGCACTCCGTTCCGAAAATTCTGGATATTGGGTATAAGACGCTTTTGAAACCCCATCGCGAACGAATATCACGTATCGTGCGGGACTAAAGATTTCGCTTTAAGAGGTATCATCATCCATAAAACGTACCCGCGTTTCACCGGATCATATTTCAATTGAAACATCGGGCATATTTTGAACTCCCCTTTTCTCCCACAAATATTTACAGTGTAAATAAATCGAGGCAGATTCTATCCGCGAACTCGTTGTAATTGTAATATTCGAGTGTTTCAACCGACTGACTCCGATACGCAGTTTCTCGTAAAACGGCTGTAACTTCTTGATAATTGTTACTGAGGGAGTGTCGGTTTTACACAAAGACGTGTCTGGAAGTGAGAGCGTTAAAAAAATATATTAACTTTTGAATTATGTTCTACAGATTCTTAAGTCTTCAGAAGGTATCATCTGTATTTCGTGAATTTATTCTCGTTGAATGAAAGAAATTTGGGTGACGGTTGATCTTCGCCAGCCTCAAAATTTGCCGCACTGAAGGAAAACGCATTTTCAGAGCTTTAAAATTTTCTGTGTATTCTTTCAGAGCTGTTAGAGTTGTATAAAAATACCTAATCCTTATTTTAAAAGGGTTTCAGAAAAGGAAAAGGTTCTATGTTCGTTATTACGTTTTTTTTTGTACACTTAGCGATAACTTAGTTGAATGTGGACCGATTTCATTTTTTTTTGTTTGAAACGGTATACTCTAGAGATGGTCCCAGTCATTTTGAATTCGAAACAGCATCAAAACCGGACCTGTTTTCATGTCGTGCATTTATTGGTTATTTAAAGGTTATTGTAAAACTTTTCCCTAGGTATCTAAATAATTGATGGTTTGAGAAAATATTACTATTGTGTTAATTGACTATATATTAAGCAGAAAAACGCTAACCTATGTAGTTCTTCGACGGTCTCCTTGTAGTGCTCCTGGAACTTGTCGTAGAGGAACTGCGAGATGATGCTGGACTTGCCGACGCGTGCCGAGCCCATCACCACCACGCGGTGCTGCTGCTTGGGCGGGCGCAGCTTGCTCGGCGACTCGTTGCCCAGCGACGAGATCCGGAGCCGCTCGCAGCCCTGACCCTTCGGCACCGCCCTCAGACCCGGGGAGGCGTCTCTGTAGTCAGTGCAGCGAAGTAGGGATTTCATCTTTTCTAATTTTCTCCCTCTGTATATTCCGAATCTCCTTTTTGTCTTATACCGAGTTTTAATTTCTTTTTTCGTTCGATGCGGATGTAAAATTTTACATTTTCTCTTGTAGCGATTTATGTATATTTTTTTTTCTTCTATATAATTGTCTCAAATCCGAAACCCATTCGACTTGCTTTTAATCTGTTAACAAAAATAGGTATTTCGTAAAAATATATCGTAAACGTAAAAAGCAAGATAAATATTGCGGGCGGCGTCGCCTCGTACATTATGCTCTAAATAAACGGGGCGACCGGAAGCAATTGTGGTTTTCCTTTGTTTTCGGAACCGGACAATCCAAACGAGAATATTGTACAGTGAGAATAATTTATATTTGTTTGTACGTGCCCAGAACGATTGTAATACATACCAGTTGCGTATATGTTCGGGTAAACTTTCACATTATTGTAACTCTAAAGTGGAACATCGAGGGATTTATGGATTAAAAATATTTTGATAATCGCTTTCAGTGCTCGTATACGATCGTGCGCTTATTATATCGGTGAAATTTATTTCGAGGACATCATTTGAAAAAAAATATGGTCTAATATTGTAGTATTTGGCAGCCTATTGAAACCTTTGCACGCTTATGAGATTCACCACAAAATTAATATATAAAGTAAAGAATTGTGTAGCGTAATCGTGTTATTTTATGGGGACTTTCTGTATATCCGTACGCATTTCATAATTTACTGAAATATTCCATTTAACGAATCGACGTCCATAACGTCAGAGGCAGCTCTGAACAACAGACCGATGACAGCGCTAATGAAGGCCAACCGAATGAAAATGTCTACTGTAACAATGTTGTAAGGAAACGGCTGACGCTTTTGTACTAAGTCACGTATCGCCCGATCCCGAGGCGCAATCTTCCACAATCTCTATATTCAAGTCTAGGAGCTCGGGTGTCTCATTACTCGTAGCTTTTTAATATTGTGCTTTTTTCGATGACCGTAGTAGATAATAAGTCTTATGAGCTTCCGGGTAATATATTATATTGAATATTTGCATCGTAGCTTAAAAATTTGACTTTACATCGCATTAATGTACACACACACACACACACACACACACACACACACACACACATATATATATATATACATATATATATATATATCCATTTATAGTTTTTTCATATGTATATTTTACTTGACTACGGAGGAATATGATTTTGGCATATACACATATGAATATATGTATATATACATGTAGGTATGATCATCTGTTCCCGGGTATATTCTAAGGTGGTCATGTATTTTCACAAAATATAAGACGCATTAACTTCGTCTTAGAATTCCCTGTGATATAAGTTACATTACATCATATTAAATCCAACGGGGAGGTTAATTTGATTAATACTTTAATCAATAAAAGAAATCACTAACAAATTTGGTATAAAGTGGAAGTTTATCTCTTTGGTTGTACTGTTTCTATCTTAGCCAGATAGATTGTTTAAATGCTCTACAAAATTTAAAACTTCTATGATTAGAAAAGAACTACTTGCGTGAAAATCTTTTGTAGCGGTAGCAGAAAACTTCCTTGGAAACTATAAAGTTAATAACTATCAAGAGTTAGTGAAGGAAATGCTTGCTAATTTTAAAAATTTAGGCTGTAATATGAGTATAAAAGTGCACTACCTCTACAGTCATATAGATCATTTTCAATATAATTTAGGAGATTTTAGCGAAGAACAAAAAAAACGCTTCCACCAAGATATAAAAACAATGGACAAAAGGCAGGTAGGACGTTCATATGATGGCCGATTATTCGTGGAGACTTATGCGTGATTGCCCAACACAAAGCACACTCATGAAAATCATTTAAAAAGCAATTTCTTGGTGTCCAATTCCAAAATAAACTGATATTTTCGTAAAAATGTGTTTTTTTCTTTATCTTATTAACTAGAGCTAATATGAAAAATGCGACTGGTTTTTTATTGTATCA